>JANJEY010000006.1:20482087-20502101 GCA_024703695.1 Erythroxylum cataractarum
ATAGTGAATAAGCAAATAACAAACATAATTCATACTAAATTCCTTTACTATTCTAACCCCTAATGTGGGGCGTTACAGAGACATTATTATATTTATTTATTTATATTTTAAACATGACTTTGTGTATAATATACAAGGAATTAAAAAGTAAAAAATATTTTTATAGAAAATTATTTTAATCGTTCAACATGGTAAAAGTATAACAAACTTTAAACTTGTAAAATATTAAACTTTTATTATAATAATGAATGAAAACTAAAGTGCATTTAAGAAGTGAATTTGACGTCAATATTACTTTAGATATTAATTTTTATTTTATATTTATGTAAAAGCACCTTCACAATTTTCAATATCGTATAATTTTTATGTTTAATGTATGCACAAATACAGCAATATTCAAATAAAATTTATTTTTTCTATCCATACACATATTAATATGATCACAATGCATTTACACTTCTTTATTTTATATTTTATATTTTATATCTACACAATATGTGTATAGATAATATGTTTTGATAATTGTAATTAATAGATAAATTACCCAAAAGGGAAGTATCAGCCAAAGGCAAGTACATGAATACAGCTAAGCTTCAAAAACTTCTACACAGTTGCTTCTGCGTGAATACTAAGAAACTAACTTGGAAAAGGGAAAGCTAAGCTGGTTTATATGATTTTAGTATTACTAGCTAGTACAACTTGCCATATTTCACCATCCTCAGCCAAACCTAAATTAGGCCGGCAGCTTCCATGTGATAAGAATAGAAATCTGTGTAAACATATCTTAACCAATTTCTAATCTAGGCTAAGAACTTGGCCGTACTAATCATGAGCTTTTTGATATTTAATGAAAATGAAGTTACCTACATGATCAAGTTATAATTAATGACTTTGAGAGCTTATCTTCAAACCAAACCAATCTATACTAGTGTACTTTTAGTATTGGACTCCTGAGCAAGATTTATAAGTGAACTCCATTTATGGATTTCTCAACCATACAATTTAATTCTCCTTACTTGAGTTTGGATTGTAATTTGGCAAGTTATTCATTTTAATGGAGAAAACTCTGAGATCACAAGACTAGTTTTTCCTTTGAACTATTTCCTTTACCTTTGCTTAATTTTCTAACGTATATTTAAGGCTAGACAGCTTAGGTACTTTGTGAAGAGGGCTTAGATCATAACAATTATCATATTAAAATCATGCACATTTCCTATTCCTTATCTTGTTTTCGATACCCTACACATATTATCCCTTATATTCAAGGGTCGATTCATAGTCTAAAAATAATTTGTTTTTAGTTATAATTTTCAAAAATTTTCTCATTTCATAAAATTAATGTGAACCCATTTGACCCAAATTGCTCCTTTTTATTTAAATTAAGATTCTCCAAATTCTCCTAACATGTTCATTATTTTGATTGGCATTATGCCTAGTCCTCCTTCAACTTTAGACAGGTAGACCTTAAGTCATTTGACCTTAGCTTATGATGCATTTAAATTTACACTAGTCCATAAAAGGTTCTTTAAGAGTCTTTCTATAGCTTTGATTAGTTCTTCAAGTGCATCAAATGTGAACTCCAATAGATATGTAGATTATAGACCATATGTAATCAGTTTTTTTAAAAATTAAAATTAAATTAATGATAAAATTTAAGATACAATATGTTTGATCATATCTATCCATTACAAACAAATTGATCACAATATCACAAACTAGCTAAATTTGACAAATGAGCTAAATATGACAAAATAAGAAGGATATCCAATTCTCCATGCTATTCTGCTTTGCGAGTCAATGTAAGAGCCATTTTTTTGAGCAACAAGTGAAAGAAATTTATGTTTTCAATGGCTTATTCTCTTGTGTATGGTGTCAAAGAGAAGCAAGTAATAGATGAAGTTAGTCTCTTAGTTTTTATTAAAATATCTAGATATTGAAAAGAGGATCATTGGATTGTGGCCTTAAGATTGAGGAAAACCAATAAGCTTAGGGCCTGTTTGGTTCTACTTCTGTTTTTCTGTTGTTGTGTTTAGTTTCTGTTTCCTGTTTTTAGTTTATGTTTTTTTATTTAAACAAATGAAAACCTGTTTAGTTGAGATTTGTAACATAAAAAATAAAAATAAAAACTTGTTTGGTTAAGATTTCTAATAAACTTATTATTATTATTATTATTATTATTATTATTATTATTATTATTATTATTAATTTTTAATAAGTTATTCTTATTTATTTAGTATTATTATTATTATTATTATTATTAATTGTTAATATTATTATTATTATTAATTATTGTTATAAAATTTCTACTTACTATTATTATTATTATTATTAAACTTATTATTATTATTATTATTATTATTAATTTTTTAATTAATTAATTAATTAATTAATTAATAATATTATTATTAATTATTGTTATAAATTTTCTACTTACTTTTTATTATTATTAAACTTATTATTGTTATTATTATTAAGTTATTCTTATTCTTATTAATTTTATTATGATTAATTTTTTTATTATTATTATGATTAATTGTTAATAATAATAATATTAATATTAATAATTATTAATAATTATTGTTATAAAATTTCTACTTACTATTTTTAATACTATTATTATTATTATTATTATTAATTTTATTATACCAAATTAATTATCTTATTATTATTAATTATTAATTATTATTATAAAATTAGTATTATTATTATTATTTCGAGATAGAAACTAAGGTTATGTTGGTTTTTTGGCGAAGAAAACATGTTGTCAAAATTCAAAGAAATGATGTTTTTTGGTTTCTGTAAAACTGTTGTGGTTTTTCTATTTTCAGAAACAAAGAATCGCAACAGAGTAAGCCAAACACGTTTTACTTACCTGTTTTTCTTTTTACAAAAATAACAACAAAAAACGGAGAAAAAAAAAAGAAATAAACAGCCCCTTAGTGAGCAACTCTTGCTAAGTAATTAAATAGCGCTTGTTTCTATTAATTGATAAACTAGATCGATTATTAAACATTTGTAAAGAATTCATTAGAGTCTTGATTAAATTGGAGTCAACAAAAGATAAGTTGAAAATTTTTAAGGCTTTACATTTATTGTGATAGATGAAGTTGCTCTCTTACTCAATAGTATAACCTATCAATTTGGTTAGAAATTCAATACAATCAATAAAAAGATAGGGAAATATATTATCACCTTACCTGAAACCTTTAGCTTTATTGATCAACTTGGTGGGATCCTTTTTGACAAGTATGCCATAAATGATTGTAGTGCCTGTTTGTTTCAGCTTTCGAAGAGTAAATAAGCAATTTTTTTATCACAAAAGTTGTTTTTAAGAAAAATGAGTATTTGACTGTAAAATTCAAAAGCATGTTTTTCATAGAAATGACATTTTTAGAAGCTAAAATATAACTTTTTGAGACGCTCAAATTTGAAGCTTAAACAAAAACACTTTTTCAAATCAATTATTGAGCCTATTTTTTAGTAATCTTTATTCTTATGTTTTTACACATAATTTTCACAATATTCACAAAGTTATCTTCACGTTTAGTTTGAGGTTTATATAATATTATTTGATTTTTTAAATATGTTTTAATAATTATTTTTTATATTAGTTTTACTTATATTTTAACCCATATAAAAGATTTGATTAGATATATTTTCATTTATGTTTCATATGGTTTTAAATTATATAATAATTAATATATTGTGCTTTGCATATTGTTTAATATATTTTAAATAATATTTATAAGCATAAATAATTTTTATTACAAAAAATATAGTTAAAAATAAAAGTGATTTTTATTTTTATATTGTCAAACAATCTATTGTATAAAGCTCTTTCAAAAAAGTTTTTTTTTTCAAATGATAGCCAAACAGTCAACTGACTTCTTAGAAAAGCTCTTTTTATAAAAACTTTACTGACAAAAATTCTACTGATATAAGCTCATTCAAACAGACACGTAGATATGCACTACTTAATCCACTTGAAAAATTGTTTAGGGAATATAAATTCTTCTAGTGCATAAAGAATAAAGTTCCAATTAGTTTTTTAAAAAAAGGCCTCATAAAAGTAAACCTTCATTTTGCAACTATTTAGGATTGACTTTTATGGTAATTTCTAACAAATCTTATGCCAAAAGAATGCTATCACCAATTTTCCTGCCTTAAATGAAGCTACATTTACAAGGATTAACAATAGAGCACAAAATACATATATTCTCTTCTTTAACATTTTAACACTATCTTCTTCAGCAAACCCAATGACAGTAAATAATCTACAAAGGGTTTAATAATGGCTTCCACTCATATTTAAGAGAGATACACATACTGAGTTACTGTTTGCCTAATATGTCTAGGATTAATACTAATACTAACAAAATAAGCTATAAATGTACTCTAGGATTAGGGTTGTAAAAAGGGAGGCATGAGGCACAATTTATGGAAGAAATAAAATGAAGATTATTTTGAGTTAGATGTACTAGAGTTGATACGAAAGTCATATAGGAATTTAAGTTGAGTTAGATGTACTAGAGTTGATACAAAAGTCGTATAGGGATTTAAGTTGAGTAAATGTACTAGAGTTGATACAAAAGTCGTATAGGGATTTAAGTGTTTATCAAAAGTTCTATGACTATCCCAACGTTTCTTATTAGGTGTAGGATTTTCGTTAGTCATGTTAATAAATAATTAGTAAAGATAATATATTTGCTTGAGCTATACATATTTTAAAATTTTACCTATTAAATTTAAAATTTGAAATATTAAACACGAAATTTAAAAAATTATTATAAATATATTATCTCTAATTATTAACCAAAAAATTAATATAATGGTTATCCATATGCCTAGCTTTAGGGTGACATATGCCTTAGAATTTTTGTTGGTTTGCAAAAATCTCTTTTTAAAGTTACACTTTTCTCTCTGGGTTAATTATTAAAAATTTTCAAACTTTCGTTAAAATATCAATTATAGCTTGACTTTAAAGTATAGTGATAAAATACTTAAATTTTTAATTTTTAATTTTAATCCAAACTTAAAAAAGTGGCAATAAAATGTTTAAATTTTTAATTTTTTTTATTCTAGCTCGACGTTATCTGTTGTTCTCTTTATGTCCTCAGCCCTCAACCATTTCTTTTTTGTTTGTTTTTCTAACACCTCAAACTATTTTTGTATTACAAAACACTACATCAATAAGTTCTTCGTTTTAATTGGTTCTCCTGATGCCCATGGTGTAAAGGCATCGAAGTTGCATAATTCGAAAATTGAATGGTGAAAGCGTTGAGGGAATAAATTAAAAAAAAAATTAAAATTAAAACATAAGGTTGTCGGGACTGTGTAATCTGATTTAGGTTATTTTTAAATAACGATATCGTTTCATTAATTTTCATTTTGACTAACATGTATTAATAATTAAGGTTTCTGAAACACGTGACAAATTTTGTCAATAAACTTAATAGAAATATTAATGTTGAGCTAAAATTAAAAATTTGAACATTTTATTGTTATTTTTTAGACTATAATTGAAAAAATTAAATATTTAGATATTTTATTACTATTTTATATTATAATTAAAAAATTAATAAAAATTTAAGTTTTTTTTAAAATAATTAACCCTTCACTTTTCAATGACAGGGGAGATATGACAACCGATACACCTGCTTTAATCATATATGGCAATATTACCCCTGTTTCTCATTTTAAACTTTTTTGTGTTCAAATTTTCTCTTGAAACCGACATAGTACAGATATAATTGCAGGCCAACTCCTTTAAGCTTTTCAGCCACCTGGCAGAATTTGTTTCGGTGATAAGAAGAGGAACAGATACTTTGTTCCATTAATAAGTTGAAGTACTTTAAAATAATATTTTTATTGATATTTTAGAACTGATGAAGGATGGTTACAAGTAGAACTAACAAAGAAAGTATTCCTCTTCTTTTATAGGCTTTTTTAAGGACTAAAAATTTAAGAAAAAGAATAAAAGAGGACCAAATCTCCTATTTTAGTAAATATATGGAGGAGATTAAATAAAACATAATTGGAGCAATTTAACAAAAGAGAGGATTTGATGTGAAAGAAAAGAGGAGGATTGGAAATAGAAGCGGTTCCATGGAAACCACAACTTGATTTTGATCAGCAACCTGACTTGTCCGAGCCAGGAGTCGGCGTATTAAGTGAAATGACAGGATCATTTTTTCTTCTTCTCCTTCCTTCTTAGAACAATTATTATTTCTTTCGTGTGTAGTGTAAGCGAGGCTACATGGACCATCCAGTTGTATCCTTCTAAGAAGAAGAAAATGAAACATTCTCTTCAAAAGTGGCTTTCTATGATGCTGAGCTGAATAACATGGAGGGTATGAAAGGGATCGTGGCCGCCGCCCGCAAAATCCTTATCCAACCACCACAGCCACATTGTGTTTATTCTTCTGGGAAGGTGTTTATTTGTTTTACGGTTCCGGTGACAAAATGAAGCTGTTGTAGTGAATGTGAACGTCAATCTTTGATGCCGACAAGGTGAATTCAACTTTCAATGATGAACCAACCCCATCAATCGACAAACCCCAAACTGAGGTTGACCGCTTACCATTGTTGCTGGACTCGGGAAGGCATTTGGTCAACAGATTAACTGTGGTGCTCCATACATCAAAGATAAATTACGCTTAAGATGTCCCGTTCTCCAAAATGCAAATTTCCATGGAAGAAGAACCCATGGCCATGGCCATGGACATGGGTCCCCCGTCAACTGAGCATAAAGTTTTAGCAATTGGGTATTTGAACTCTAATAGATGAATAAATTAAAAATACTTCCCCACGACTATCGAAGATCAAGCCCCACCCATTGGTAACACATTTTTGTCAAATGCCGTAGATCACAAGTATAAGCAGTACGTTATGAAATGGGCACCAAAAATCCTCGATGGGGGTGGATGGTGGAATGTACAACTGGCAGAGAAGCCATGGAAGTTTGAAGAAGTCTAAAAGGACTTTATTTTGGATACATGTACAAAGAACGTTTACTTGATTTTGGATACATGTACAAAGTACGTTTTCTTTCAGATGAACACAGCAAGAACTAGTTCTCTTCTAGAAAAGATAAAAACCACAAATTTCTATAAAGGAACAAAAGTCAGCAGCTCGAGGAAGGAGAAGGAGAAGGAGAAGAAGCCAAAAATAGCACTAAAATCTAAAGGAAGGACTAAGATGTAACACATCGAAGCAGAAAGAAATTAGAAGGTAGAATGAGAAGCAGAATCTCAGTCAATAAACTCAGTCAAACAAACTTCATACAGCCCTCAATGACCATGAACATTCCTCCATCATCATCCTATGAAGTTGGGAACTACATATTAATCATACTAACCCACTTGCCTCTTTCCCTCTCCTTAGTCCTAACTCGTTACACAAAAACATGCACCTAACTAAATAACCAATCAGATATAGAAGACAGTTTCCGAAAAGGAAGAAATTGGAATGGCTTTTGTATGTCCCATTTCCCTAGTGTCTCTACTTCTCTTCCTCTGTAGCTGTAGCCTGTAGGAGTAAATAATAACACGTCTTTAGTTGAATATGCAACTTCTTTTTAAGTTCTTTTTTTTCTCCTTTTCCGTCCTTCAAACAATGAAAATGGCGTATTACCAATCATCCTTTCCTCTCTGTAGGAAACACCCATCATTGCTCCCAACAATCCTTTTCAACCTTAGAAACCCGAGACGCCTAAGATATTCCCTCTCTTCCATACTTCCCCTTTGTTTTATGCTTCTACTTTCTCTTACTTAAATACCCTCCCCCATCTTCATAACTCTTTCTCCCCCTCAACTCCATCGTTCTTGTGTTACCATCTCTACCTTTCTGTCGTTCTTCTTTATACATTTTTCAGGGGATTTTCGTTTTCAGTCATTTATAGACAGTCCCTCACTTCAGAATGGATCCTGCTTCTACAAATTCTGTCAATGGTTTCTACTCTTTTCTAACTAGAGGGATTGATGATCTTGAAAGAGTCTATCTTTCAAATAATTTCATGTCAATCCAATTTCTCCAGAGGGTACTTTCTTTGTTAAGATCTTTCCACTCTCAGTTGACCTTGCTTGTCCAAAAACTTCATTTGCCTGTTGGTGATAAGTGGCTCGATGAATACATGGACGAAAGTTCCAAGCTTTGGGAGGCATGCCTTGTGCTTAAATCAGGCATATCTGGCATCGAGAGTTACTACTCTGCTGGATTCAATATCACTTCTTATCTTGACAATCATCGTCATCTTACTCTTCAAGTCTATCGCCAGGTTCATCCAAAAAATCCCACTAAAATCATGTTTTTAATTCTATTGCCAATAACAATACTGCATCAATCAGACTGCTGTCCGAAAGTTATAAAACTATAAATTGAGAAATGAACGTTTTTGACTTAAAAAGTTTGCATCTTTGGAACAGGTAATACGAGCGATTTCTGGGTGTCGAAGAGAAGCTGTGGGATTGGAAGAGGAGAATAGAGCTTCAATGGAAACAAGAATCCAACCCCTGTCACTGCGTTTTGACGAAAAGGTTGGGATCGAATCAAAACTAAATGGATTCAATGGTTTTAGAGGGGTTCTGTACGCAATGAGAAACGTTAGCTCTTTACTTCTAATGATCTTGCTATATGGAATAGTGTACTGTTGGCCCGAACCCAGTTTTTTGCGAGGAGGCTGTGAAGGGTGTTTGGTCTTTGGATCAGCTTTCATGATCTCGACAGCAAGATTGCAGCGGAGAGTTGCAGCGGAGATAAACCAGATAAATGGGAGACCAGGGATTCTACTTTATGAGTTTAGGATGTCAAAGATGGCTATGGAGGAGCTTAAAGCAGAGCTCGAGAGGAGGTGTGGGCAAGGAGTGGTGGAGGATTGGGAAACAGAGGAAGAGATAAGAGAAAGAGTAGAGAACTTGAGGGGGTGTTTTGGGGTGTTGAGATCTGGGACAGAGAACATTACTGGGCAGCTTGATGATTTCTTTGATGAGATAGTTGAAGGAAGGAAGAAGCTTTCAGATTTTTGCAGTCATAGATAAAAGAATGAAAGATAAATTTTTGACACAAGATAGAAGGAAAATAGTTTGTTAAAAAAACTAAATTGATTACCTTGGCTTTATCTTTGTTATCTCGTATCTCTAGTTGTTCCCTTTAAAAATATAGACAAGATGAAACAATGGACAGGACAGGACAGCTTCCTATGAAATCTTTTTACTTTGTTTTTTTTTTTAATTACTTTTACAATTTTTAGTTTTTAAGCCACTCCTCCTGTCTCTCTGTAGCTGTTGTTTTGTAGTTAAGGAGAGATTCAATCTTTACTAGTTAGCAGTAGGTGGATAATGATGAAAAACAGAAGCTTTTTCAAGTATAGGAGTAGGGAAGAGACTAGAATCTTGGGGTTTTTAGCTTTAATGAAAGCAATGGCGGAGTACCCTTCTTAGCAGATGACATCTCTGGCTCTATGCATAATTGCATATGCTCTTTTGATGGACGGTTAATTTATTTCTAGTTTTCTAGCCGTATCTCATGCTTTTTGTCCCTTGCCTGATGCGCATTGTAAAGCGTAAACGACAAAATAATGGATCGGATAAGTAAAAGCTAGACATCAATCAAAAGTATTGTTTTAGTTGTGGACAGCAGACAGCAGCAGCTTCCTGTAAAACCATGATTACTCCATTAAACTGTCACAACAGGCCTTTAATTATTATAGTCACCCAGTGCTCCAACAACAGAACTGAGACTGAATCACCTCATCCAAAATGATGAAAAAAGATGAGAAAAAGAATCAACCTAGCAGTTGGAATTGTACTGCACGAACAACATGTGCTTAATGTGAAGCTGCCTTTTACAGCCCAGGAGCGGTCGGATCGGATGGCAAACAGGCTTCGCATGGCAGCTAAATCACACTTCAAAATCTGCTTCATTATAATCGTCGGTTATTCTTCTCTAGTATATTTTAACCAACCACACATGGGTAAATCAAAAGATCATACCTAACCTAACTATTGTTTAGGTCGGTTTTCACATTATCTACATGACATGTTAACTGATATAAAGCAATGTTTGAAACAGATCCAATTGATAGACATATACCTGCCATTTACAACATATGAATGATAAATAAAGGCTATGGCCAAATTTGCAAGGGTACGCTGAACTTTACTTCATCAATTAAGAAAATGACCTATAAATGTATGTCAAGTAGCTTCTTTTACATGTTTAAATGTCAAATCCTGGCATCGCAAACTGAGAAGCAAATGTTTCCACCCGGTTTCGCAGCTCAATGATATCTTTATTGCTCTGCAGGCCCTTGAGAAAATCTTTCTGAAGTTTTCCATGTTCCCTTTTCACAAAACTTGTAATGTGAGCTGCCCTGACAAGGAAGTCTGCGATCATCTCAAAATCAGCCTCCAAACAACCTCTTGATGTCATAGCAGGAGTACCTGAAAGAGAGCAGAATAATGAGCTAACTGGAAATTGGAGAAGAACAGGCATAACTTGGTCAGCACAGAACTGAGCTGACAATAGAAAGACACATTCACAAAAGAAAAGTTTGGACTCCTCTTGGCATTGGCTATAAAGTAGCGCCCAGAATCCTAAAACATTTACAAATAGTACCTGGATGACATAAAACGATACTGTATAGATACATGTAAGTCCTAATTTTATAGACATAAATAGAGAGCGAAATACCCACCAATTCTCACTCCTCCAGGACATATAGTACCATTGTCTCCAAATATAGCAGTTTTGTTCAGTGTGATGTGGCAGATTTCACATACCTTCTCAAAACTTTTGCCTGCAGAAAGTAAAAGAAATAAAGTGTTATGAAGTGAAAAGGGAAAAACTACAGAGAGTTGTGCCATTTTCAACTTCCTATAATCTTACGCATATAAACATAATTCTACCCTAAAATATCTTTAAATAGGACATTGAAGGATGTTTACTTAAGTGCACATAGTCATACATGGAGTGGGCAGCAGTGAAAGATGCTTAGTTAAATGCACATAGAGATACATGGAGTGAGTAGTTATGAGATCACTTTATTGTGATTTTGGTATCAACCATACACGTGGACACTGGTGCTCAAAACAAGATACTTTTAACTATTTTTAAGACTTTGTCCAAACAAGATACTTTTAACTAATTGCAGGAAGGAACTTGAGATGCAATCCTTATCCTGATTATGCTGCATAGAAGTTTTGCCATAATTCCCAGCGTCCCAACCAAAATTTGGAACATTGAAAGAAAAAAAAAGATATCTAACCCTAACACCAAAGTCTCACTGTAGCCAATATAATACAGAGAAGACAATGGACAACCTGAAAATTTGACTTAAGCTCGATATGCAAATCACACAGATTATTCCAATAGCTATACATGTGTAGCCGTGACCCTTCACATATTGGTAAAAATGTTGGCGTCACATAATTGCTCACTCACTCTTATGAATTCATATTGTACAGCCAAACCATGGACAATATTATTTACTAGATAGAACACAATTATATACACATTATGCTCCAATCATTTGATAGGACAATAAAACGAAACAAAAATGCAGATGAGAAACATCCAACACTAAAACTGAACAAGGCTGTCAACTAATAATATACAATTTTTAAATTTGAAGAAGTAAATAGAAAAATTCAAACTAACATCATGTTAGTTTCCTCCATTGGATCATTTAGTCGACTTCAATACCAGAGCAAGTAAAGAGCCACGATGAATCAATGGGATACTTTAACAGCATTAAGAAGAAGCATTTAATTTAGAAAGGTTAAAGGAAACTGCACAGTAGGAGAATCCAATAATTCAAGCGATGGTCAGTGGCATATATCTTGTATTAGCCAATCTATATTATCAATCTAAGTACCAAAGAGAAATAAGCAACACATGCGAATTGCTAAACTTTCACGGGCCAAATAAAAGGTACATGCATGCATATACAAACACATATAACATAACTATCAACTTCTTCATGCATTATGACCTTAAACCTAATGCCTGGCATGACCATTTATAATGGCCTGAGGTCCGACAAAGTAAATCCACTTACTCAAAATCAAATTTAACGACCCAAAAGATAATTGAGATGCGAGACTGCATCAAGACTTCAGGTGTGCTTACTTTTGGGAAAAGAACTCTGACAGCTGGAAGCTTGAAATACGAAAGAAGCATAGCCACAAACTATTATAATGCCTAAAAACCCCAATCAAGTAACAAAGACTGATGACAGGGGAAAAAGCATAAAAGCTACAAATTAACTGTTATGTACACCGTGGTTTTTGGTCGCAGAAAATAACAGACAACAAAGTAGAAATGCCAAAGATTCAATGCATAAGGAATCACTTAATATCCAAGAGATTCATTTAGAAAAGGAGTGTTGATTAAGTTTTTACCTGTTAAACCTAAAGTAGTAAGATCCCAGAGTAGTAAATGGTTGTCAGTACCGCCAGTGACCAATCTACATTTCCTTCGCAGCAAAGCAGTCGCTAATGCTTGCGCATTCCTCTTTACTTGTTGCATATATGTTTTGTACTCTGGAGCACCCACTTGTTTTAAGGCTATGGCAAGAGCAGCAATGTGATTATTGTGAGGACCCCCTTGTAATGATGGGTGGACTGAAAAGTTTATCCTTTCCTCAAAATCATAATGGCTACTAAAATCACCAAGACTAAGAAGTGTGCCTTGCTTCCTTGGTTTTGGGCCTTTCCTGTAAAATATAATTCCTCCTCTAGGACCCCTAAGGCTTTTGTGAGTTGTTGAGGTAACTATATCACAATAGTCAAATGGACTTGCACATTCCTGCACAAGACAAAAGCCAAGCTGTCTGAATTAGCAAAGCCTATGAAATAGTACTCAAGGTTAGTCAGCTTCAAATCAACAATTAAAAAGACCATAGCCAAAGACTTGGTCATAAGCAAACAAAACTACAAACAGTATGATGCAATCCCAGTTATTTCATCAAGTGTTGAAAGACCAACAGAAATCTTAAACAACTAAATGTAACTTAGTATACTAGGCTGTGAAACTTAAGTTAATCCATCAAAGTTTGGTAGGACCATTCCTGAATTACTTTTTGCAGCCTTGTTTCGCCAAAACACGCTTATGCCTATTTGTTAACTTGATTTTGTGAGAAGTATGACAGATACAACCCAAAGAATGCTCAGTTCATGTATTAGAAACCAATAGAGTAAATATTTTTCTTATTAACATAGAAATCAATACATAAGTATCAAGTATGTTGCCACACAGGAAGAAAGAAACGCCAAAAGATTATAGGGAAACAACAGGAAACAAGAAATAGATACGCAGTGCAAAATGGGCCTAGACAAGAAATCCAGCCTATTTGTATTATACCCACCCTCTTCTAGTATTTCAATGTATCATTTAAATTTGGAATAGATATCAACTAAAAGTTAATATCTCAAATTAATCACTTACCAGCAAATTCACGTAAGGAACTCAAGCTATTCAAATCCATTTTTCCGTAATCCACAAAGGATTGCAGGATACTTAAAGAGTTTTAAATTTAACGCATCCAAAATTCTCAAAGTGAAGAGAAGAATACATCTCAAATTAAAATCTTCACAGAGTATATTCAAGTTAAATTGATCACAAACCTTGGCTGCCACAAGACCACTAATATGAGCCATGTCACACATCAAAACAGCTCCAATCTTGTCGGCAACTTGTCTAAATCTTGCATAATCCCACTCCCTGGGGTAAGAACTCCCTCCACAAATAAGTATCTTAGGCCTAAAGTCAACTGCTTTCTCGTCCATCTTCTCATAATCAATATACCCAGTTTGGGGATTCACTTTATAAGGCAAACTCTCAAAAAATATCGACGAAGCAGACACTTTTTTCCCTCCCGGAGTGTAATACCCATGACTCAAATGCCCTCCAGAAGGAGAGTCAAGCCCCATAATCCGATCCCCGGGCAACAAAAGGCCAGTGTACACAGCAAAATTCGCAGAGCTACATGAATACGGTTGCACATTTACACTCCATTTATCAGGATCAAGCCCAAAAGCAGCCAAAGCACGACTGCAGCAAAGAGACTCAATTTGGTCAATAAATTGATTCCCAGTGTAATATCTCGCCCCAGGATATCCTTCAGAGTACTTATTCGTCAAGTGACTGCCTAAAGCCTCCATAACTGCCCTGCACACAAAATTCTCAGAAGCTATCAACTCTATCCCTTTGAACTGCCTCTGTTTCTCTTTCTCCATCATTTCAAAAATCTCCGGATCTGCTAAAGGAAGCGTCTGATTGCCCCAAGCCCGAACCATGGTTCGCCGAGACTCAAGCCCCACTTCAACGGCGTGTCGTTTCGGAGGGTTCGTTGATGACGTCGAACATGGCGATTCTCTCTGCCGTTTTAGACACATCTGGTGCCCCAACAAGCTAAACTGTTGGTCCTCAGTTTGATCGTCGTCTCCGTCGTCATTCTCGATCTCCACGTTCTGAGTCTTCTTCTCATCGAGTAATTGCAAGGGAATCGGACTACTCGACGACGTTACATGCGAGTTGAATCCTAGAGAGAGGCCGGATTGTGCTTGTGTAAAATCCATATTAGTTATAAAACAAAACCCAAAACGCGAACCCAAGTTTAAGGACAACAAAGACAATTTTTGCAGATAATACACCGGAAATAACGAACTCTCCTGCTGTTGCCTTTCACTTCCATATACAAATTTCAGGGCACGCAAACCCTAATTTAAGGCTGCAACCTTGAAAAAATGGTTACCAAATCTAATATATATATATATATTAGTGAAAAATGAACATGTGTGGGAGTGGAAGAAAGAAGGCGCGTGTGAATTGAATATGCCGAGCGTGGTTTAATAGTTGAGTATGAACCTGGGCGCAATATTGAAGTATATAGCCGGTTGTTGTGAGACGAGAGACGGACAAGACAGGCTAAGGTAGACGGAATAGCGGTTAGATTCAGTTGGGTTATTTGTTATTACCAAAAGGCAAAAGCTCCAGAGTCCAGACTCATTAGTTAATTAATTGTTTCTGGACCCAAAATCGAAATTATATGTCGGGTCATGGACTCTGCGGAGCTCCATTGACCGCGACTGAATACACCACTCAGACGACGTGTCGTGTCGGTAGCTTTGACCATGGAATCGTCTTCTTGTTCTTCTTCGCTACTTTCTGCTTGGGGGTATTTAAATTTGTAAATTTTCCGTCCGCTTCCAGCGATCAGCTTCGTGCTCGTTTTGTTATGCATCGGTATTTGTATATATATATATATATATATTTGTCAGCTTCTCCTTCTCTTATAATGTGTTTGTGTTTAGTTAATAATAGGAATACACAGGGTGGTTTCTGGCGTGGAATCTTGTGTTGTTCCACGTACTTTCGGTGCAAGAGATATTCGGGTTGCGTAAAAAGCCCGGGATGCCCAAACCCAGTAAATTGCAAGCAGTTATTGGTCAGCAGGAGATAGAAGATTCTGGGATCTCAACAGAGCTTGAATGTCTTCTTTCGTATCTTTAGATTGTGATGTAAGAAGCTGAAGCAGTTTGGTTGGAGGAAACCTGGAGTTATCTGGGTGTCAGTTGGTATAAATAATTGCGATCTTTGTATGTATAGAGTAACTTGTTCATGAAGCGATCATCATAGTTAGCGAAGTGATGGTGTAGAACTCATATGAAGCAGTATTTTCACCATCAAAATGTAAAGATGTATGAAAGGAATGCTTATTTTATTTGTCTCTGTAAAAGTTTATATTTACACTTGGTAAATCATTCAGTTACAACAGAAATAAAACAAAAGAATCTGGGCATTCTGTTTCAACAAAAAGTGAAATTGTAAGATAGATAATATTAGCCGTCGGTGGAAAATTTTTTTATGCCCCTTGTACTTTCTCTTCTAACAGCCCCCACTGAAGGCTTGAAATTAGGTTTGGTGTGGAGACTAAAAGATTAATTCTTGTTCAAGTGAGAAGCTTTGAGAGGACGTCGGCAAGCTGCTATGTAGTACTAACATATTTGATTTCCAAACACCCATTTTCGACTTTATCCATGACGAAATGTATATCTACTTTTATGTGTTTTGTTTGTGAGTGAAAAACTATTTTTTAGGCCAACAATCTTACAAAAGCTTCTCCTTTCTTGAATCCTCTCCTTGTTTGGGTTGTGGCAAACACCAAACACCTTCAATAGCCAGTGAAGAACACGCAAAGATAAAGAAATATAGTATTTAGGGAAGATTTGAGCACCAAACAAGATGGAAACACAAGTAGGATGCTCAATAAAGAGGATAGAAGAGAATTATATCACATGCAATAAACACGAGCAACTCTTGCTTGACATACAAAGAAATTCTCCCTCTAACTTTCTCTAAATGTCTAGAATGTTTTTGGACTTTTTTTATATTTAAGTGATGAGAAATTACTTATATATGTTACTAGAATTAGTGCTAGTCACGAACCTGACTCCACGTTTGACATCCACATAACATTTGCTTCGTCCATTCCTTTTCAATATTTCTTACCACAATCATATCATGATATTGTCCCGAAATAAGGGTGAAAGAGTAAAGTTTCAGTTAAAAATACCACTCTTGGAGCGAGTTTGTATAGGATGAGTGTTCTGTGGTAATGACACAATGGTGTCAGGTGCAATGTTTGATATAGTGGGCAAAATAGGATAGGGCGACGTGTTTTGGTTGTGCAATAGGTTTATAGTATTTTGTGTGATTGTATGTATTGGTGAACAAGGATTCTGAGAGCTTACCTGTTTGTTGGGTAAGGATTTTGATGACTGATAATATGCTATAGAGGAGTGATTCGAGATTGCCTTTTGATAGGATGAAGTTGAGGATAAAGTGGATATAAAAGACTTGGTGAAGCTGTAATTTTGCTTGAGTGTGTGGGAAATAGTTGAGGAAATAGAAACTCTTCCTCATTGAATTATACATGGCAAGAGATGAAGATCTTGCCTTGATGTATGGAACTATATCCAAGAAAAACACACTTGGTAATAGGAAAGTCAAATTTATGGTGACAATAATATCTAAGGTAAGGAAAACAATTACAATCAAATGTTTTCAGATAGAGATAATTTGGTAGTTTATTATTCAACTTCAAATGGTGAGGTATTGTTGAGTCTTGGAGATGGAAGGTTATTGACGAGAAAGGTAGCTGTAGAAAAAGCTTCAAACCAATAGGTAAGGGGCATTTGAGCATGAGATAAGAGAGTTAGACCTGTTTCAGTGATATGCCGATGTTTTCTTTTGAAAACACCATTTTGTTAGTAAGTGTGAAGACAACTAAAACGTAGTTATATCCCATGTTGTGTGAGGTAAGGAAATAAGGCTTTGTATTTCCCTCCCACGTCAGTATAAAGAGCTTTGATCTTTCTGTTCAACTGAAGTTCAATACTAGCTTTGAATTCAATAAAGACAGATAATGCATTTGATTTTAGTTTTAGGGGATAAAACTAGGTAAAGTTGGTGCAAGCATAAAAAAAGGATAGTATTTATTGTTAGAGAGGCCTGGGATCATGCATCACGTGCATGACAAGGCAGTAAAAGTGTCAGAATCAAAATTCCAACTCCCAAGATGTTCCTATGAACCCAGAATCCATATGCATGTATAAATGTAATGTAAGAACATGAAATTGCATCATATTTACCTTATAAAAGCTCCTCCTTTCTTGAATCTTCTCTTTGTTTGGGTTGTAGCAAACACCAAACACCTTCAATAGCCAGTGAAGAACACACAAAGATGAAGAAATATAGTATGTAGGGAAGATTTGAGCACCAAACAAGATGGAAACACAAGTAGGATGCTCAATAAAGAGGATAGAAGAGAATTACATCACATGCAATAAACACGAGCAACTTTTGCTTGACATACAAAGAAATTCTCCCTCTAACTCCCTCTAAATGTCTAGAATGTTTTTGGACTTCCTCTATATTTAAGTGATGAGAAATCACTTATATATGTTGCTAGAATTAGTGCTAGTCACGATCCTGACTCCACCTTTGACATCCATATAATATTTGCTTCGTCCATTCCTTTTCAAAATTTCTTACCATAATCATATCATGATATTGTCCTGAAACATTCCCTCAATCTCTTAAGTGTGTGACCTTTTAGGTTCTCGATTTTTGACCATTTGAATTATCGTTTAAGTCGAGCAATTTAAGAATAATTTCATGATGCCAATTTATTGGAAAGTAAGTGGATTGACATACGAACTCTTTGATAATCAATTATTCAACTTACAAACTTTCAATAGGAAATTACTGTGCAATTCATCCTTTCACCATTCTATACCCCACTTGGTTTCGAGTATAGGCCGCGTGTTAACTACCACTAGATTGATTACGTCACATCTTGTCCAAGTGATATTAGTTCTCGTCTTGGGGATCTCATAACTCTTTATGTCATTAAAGACTCTTCATGACACCTTTACTCTAGCTAGAGATTTCTGAGTAATGATCCCGTAAGAGGTCGTGGGTATCATCTCCTTTTATCAGGAGTGGTGAATCATTTATTAGCTACCTAATTACCTTCGAATACCAATAGTTATACCCAATCACCACACTATGAGTGACGTCATCTTAAGGCAATAAGGAATGGTGTCAAAGCACAAGATCAGTATCCAAGGTATCTTTGAGTACCTTAATTCTAAGAATATTTGCATCATTGCTATGATGAGATTAATCACTAACATTTGATAGATCATCAGTATGATAATCTCATAGTGGGTCATCCGATGTACTTACTATTTTTAGTAAGCATCCACATGTTAACTCTAAACATCTTATACTTACAGTTTATAAGATCCGATGCTTAATCAAGGAGTATAATAAGTGCTAGTCTATCTAGAATAACGATGTCCTGTCTTATTAATCCTATGACTAGGGACAATTTAAATACTAACATCATGACACATGATAGGAATCTCATTATTATGATCTCACCATGATTTCTTTCATGCTATGTTTTGTATCATGGACTTCATTAACTTGATTTAAGATTGACATCAATTCATAAATATGAATATTAAATTAATGAAAAATTTCTGTCACTTTATTAATCAAAATAAATTTTTTTACAAAAGGGCTAAAAAACCATTGCCTTTAGAGTACTACTCTTAAAACCCATTTGCACTAAAGTCAACCACCTTTGTATCTAATATCATAGGCGAGTATGGTTGAATCAAAGCTTACTTGAGGAAGTGACTTAGTCAAAGGATCAATGATGTTTTGAACTGTAGGCACTCTCTCTATTTTCACATCATTTCTATCAATGATCTCCCTGATTAGATAATATCTCCTAAGTATGTGCTTGGACTTCTGATGAGACCTTTGTTGCTTGGCTTGAGCAATAGCCTCATTGTTATCACAATATGACAGTATTGGGTCTACAATGCTTGGAACTAATCCAAGTTCCATAACAAACTTCTTGATCCAAACAGCTTCTTTTGTCTTTTCTACAGCTGTAATGTACTCTAATTTGGTAGTTGAATATGCAGTCGTCTCTTTTTTGAAACTCTTCCAACTGATTGCTTCACTATTCAGTGTAAAAACGTAATTTGATTGGGATTTGGAGTCATCCTGGTCAAATTGAAAACTGGCATTTATATGCCTGCTCACTGTGAGATCTCCATCTCCATATACTAAGAATACATCCTTAGTCCTTTTCAAGTACTTTAGGATATTCTTGATAGCCACCCAGTGACACTCACCAAGATCTTATTGTTATTTGCTCGTAACACTTAGAGCATATAATATATCGGGTCTAGTATATAACATAAGATATATAATTGATCTTATTGCCAAAGTATACGAGGTCAAACTGTTGGATCGCGTACGGTCCGAGTATTCACAATACACTGCGGAAAAAGACCATACAACAACATGAAGTATAATCGAAAATACCAAGGATGTACGAAAATACCTTATTTCCGTGGATAGGTTGCTTCTTTTTCGGATTCCAAGACACTGCAAACGCGAATGCCCTCTACCGGTATCCACACGAGTATGC
>JANJEY010000006.1:20627124-20651884 GCA_024703695.1 Erythroxylum cataractarum
CAACATAGACAAAAATCCCAAATCATAAGAATTCAAATAGGAAAACTCAAAGGACCCCATGCATGAAATTGATCCTAGAATACTTAAACCTATGCATTTTCTAAGCTCTTGAAACCAAAACCCTTCCAAAAATCCAAAGCCTTACCATGCTCTTACCTTAAATCTTCTCCAAATGAAGAAATGCTTAGTTCAAAAGAAAGCTCTTATCTTCCTCTACCTTTTTTCCTTCTTGCACAACACCAAAATCTCTCTAGAAAGCTTAGAAAAGATGAAACCCTAGCTCAACTCTCTTCTTTCCTCTCAAGCATCGAAACCTCCTTTCTTCCTCTCTTTGGTTTTGTTATTTCACTTCCTCCTCCCATTTTCGTTTTTCTCCTTCTTAAGGAAGGAAACGACACTTCTTTCTTCCCATTTTACCCTTAATGAAAGATAAAAGTCCTCCTTACCCTTCCTTTAATGCCTTATGGTTTTCTAAACTTAAGTGACTTGCCAAATTAGGCCTTACACTCTCCGACTACTTTAATAGTTCAATGCCCTTAACCTATTCCATATTATCTTACCCACATTAACAAGCTAATCTATTCTAACATAAATAATCTAGCAAGACCACAAAAATTAGTCTTATCATGCTAAAAAAATCTTCAGGGGCCAACAAAGAAGGTCTTTATATAGCAGACATAGTATGAAATGTGTGTCATAGCATAGCTCCCACTAAGCTGGGCATGTCACTCTTTTATGCCATGCAAATCATAAATCTAGCTTTACTTAAAAACTAATCCGAGCCACTAGATTAACATACCAAATGCTAATTTTGACACCCGAGATTTGGCTTTAAGACTTCAATGTAAAATCTAAATCTTTCACATCCAACTCATTAGAGTCTCATCTTAGACTTACTAAGGTGACTATTCAAATATAAAAAACTTATCATGCATACTACACAAGTATAAAGATAACATAATATTACATACATTCAATATTAATATTGTAAAGTCTCATCCTACCCGCTACTCAAGCGTTAGGGCGATTACCTGTATGATAAGGTCAATCAGAAGCCTGGTGTGTGATGACATTACAATGTTCCTTATCATGCAACTATGTACCAATGAATATTTAAGAAATAAACTTTTATTAAATAAAAGCTCGTTACAATTGAAAACATATTCATTATACAACAAGATATAACTCAATGGAAAAACTAAAACCTGTGCAAACCTAAACTCGTTACATAAGCCTTAAATGAATCTCAGGGAATAGGTTTAGTTAAGGGATCAGTTACCATCTTATTAGTAGGTATATACTTTATGGCAACCTCTTTATTTTTTATGACGTCTCTTACAAATGATAACGTCTTTTGATATGCTTATATTTTCTATGAAACTTTGAATCTTTAGCAAACTATATGGCTGCAGTGTTGTCATATAACAATTCAATAGGATCATTAACTCTAGGAGTAAGATTAAGATCTTGAAGAAAACTTCTTAACCATATTTTCTCTTGAGCTACAAGACAATAAGCAAAGTATTCTACTTCCATTGTTGATAATGCTATACAGTCTTGCTTCTTGCTATACCAAGATATAGCTCCTCCTCCCAAGGTGAAAACATATCCTAAGGTTGACCTACACTCATCCGAGTTACCACCCTAATTGGCATCCTAATATCCCCTTAACCTTAAATCCCTGCCTTGATAGCAAAGGACTAGGTCTGAAGTACCACGAAAGTAGTGAAAAATCCTTTTGACTACTTGCCAATGAGC
Source organism: Erythroxylum cataractarum (assembly GCA_024703695.1). Lineage (NCBI taxonomy): Eukaryota > Viridiplantae > Streptophyta > Magnoliopsida > Malpighiales > Erythroxylaceae > Erythroxylum > Erythroxylum cataractarum. The sequence continues at coordinate 20,628,883 of JANJEY010000006.1, forward strand.
AGGTCCTAGGTTACTTTAGTAACGACTTACTAAACTAACCGCAAAGCAAATGCAGGCCGTGTACACAATATAACATACATTAAGCTTCCGACGACACTAGCATAGGAAACATTACTCATTTTTTTTCTTTTTCCTTATCTGTTTTAGGGCATTGATCACGACTCAAGGTAATACCCTTTTCAACTGGAGTATCAATAGGTTTGGAATAATGCATTCGAAAACATTCTAAGATTTTATTAATATATGCTTCTTGACTTAAACCAAGAAGCTTCTTGGGACGATTTCTAGTTATTTCCACACCTAGGACATACCTAGCTTCACCCATGTTCTTCATATAAAAAATAACGGATAACCACTCTTTAGTGGTTTTGAGCATCTCCATATTATTACCGACTAGTAATATGTCGTCATCATACAAAGTGAGAAATAAAATTCCACTTATTGTTCTCTTGGTATATACACAGTGGTTTTCTAAAACCATGACTAAGCCAAAAGAAGTAATGGCTTTATGAAATTTGAAATACCACGATCTGAAAGACTGCTTAAGACCATATATGGATCTTTTAAGGTGATACACTTTGTCTTCTTGAACTTTTGACACGAAACCAATAGGTTGATTTATATAAATCTCTTCCTTAAGGTTACCATAGAGGAAAGGAATCTTTACATCAATTTGAAACAACTCCAAATCCAAATGGGTAACTAGAGCTAGAAGTAAGCGAATAGAGGCAAATCTCACCACAGGAGAAAATGTCTCTTCATAATCTATACCCTCTATTTAGGTATAGCCTTTCGCTACCAAACGGACCTTGAATTGTCAATCATTCCATCCTCCTGACGTTTTATCTTGAAAACCCACTTGTTTCCAATTGACTTTCATTAGAGCAGAAGATCAACTAGTTTCTAAACCTGATTTCGTGTCACTGAGTTCATTTCATCCCTCATGGCATCCATCCGCTTTGTGTGGTTAGGTGAATCAACAGTCTCTTGAAAATAGGATGGTTCTTTTATTTTCAAAGGAGTATAAAGGAATATTTCCTCTTCGATTCGAAATTATCATCAAAGAATTCTTCCACACTCACTTCTTCGGAGTCTAGGACCTACATTTGCTTGCCCTGAGTCAGAATCTCTCCCCTAGCTCTTGGATATGTGGGGTCCTGATCATGTTGAGAACCACTCCCACTATCCTCTTGAGATATGAGATTTTAAACATATAGGCCTGTAGGTTCTTAGGTTAGAGATTGCAGACGAATCTCATTTTCGATTTGGTTCTATTGGGTAGGAAAATTCGTGGTGACTTAGCGAGTAACTAAATTCTCCCCCTCATTGAGAGTATCCTGTTGTAACTCATACAAATCTAGGTCCTTTTTTATTGCATCTATGCTTGGGAACTCATCCTTAAGAAACTCCATATTGCGGGAAGCAACTTCTATCATGCCACCATTCCGGTGCTCACCAAACATAATATACCCTTTAGAATGTTCAAGGTATCATATAAGCACCATTTTAGTGGCTCTTGGACTAAGTTTCCCATGTTTATGAGTTGATTTGTGTACATAACTAGCTGAACCTTATGGGCACAAATGATCTAAAGAGGGCTTTCATTCATACCATAACTTACATGGGGTGGTGGTACACTTTTACTTAGCACATGGTTAAGAATATAAGTTTCCGTGAGCAATGCATCTCCTAAAAAACTAATTGGAAGACAAGCGTGTGCCATCATTGACTTAACCATGTCAAGCAATGTTTGATTCCTACGCTCTACAAAACCATTTTGTTATGGAATTTGAGGAATCGTTAGTTGTCTTATTATACCTTTTTTCGTACAAAATTCTTTGAACATATCAGGTAGATATTCTCGACCATGATTGGTCCAAAGAGTTTTAACTCTTCTTTCCAATTGTGTCTTAACTTCAGTCACAAAATGTCTAAACACATCAAGCACTTTATAAACGATGAGCTAAAAGATACACATACCCATAGTGAGAATAGTCATCTATTAAAGTGACAAAATAGATAGCCCCATGGCGTGCCTTAATATTCATAGGTCTATAAATATCAGAGTGAATAAGCTTTAAGGGTTTAGACACCCTTGAAGCCTTACTAAAAGGTTTCGCGATTGCCTTACTGGCTAAACTTGACTCACATCTATGCAACTTAACCTTAGCGAGTCAGTCTAAAAGACCTTCTTTAGCTAGCCTACTCAATCTATCTTGGCTAATGTGACCAAGTCTAGCATGCCGTGTAACAGATTCAGAATTAGGATTAAAATATGAAACATAAACAAAGACGAATTATCATAACATGCATCCAAATTAAGAATTAAAAATTTGTTTTTCAATTTAGCATGGAAGATAAAGATTATGTGGGAAGATCATCTGAAGATAGTGGAATTCTTCATAGATATGGATGTATGTTTCCTAATTAAATATAATCTTTTATCTTGTTAATTATAATGTAGCTAAATTCTATCAGATAGAGTCTTATTTAGATTATGATGTCATCAAATTGGTTATTGTGATGTAATCTTATAATGATAGAGGTAACCTAGTTAGTTCAGTTCAATTAAGATTATGAATTTTAAAGTTAAAAGTCCCTCTAAATAGCTTATCTAAGTCTTGCTCCTGGGAATAGAGATATAGAAACAAGGACACATTGGAGAGAGCATTCTTTTATATCATTTCAGGGAAGTAATAAAGGTTGGTTTTTACGCTAGTTCTTATGTTCTTATTGTTGCTTTTAGTTATCTATTATTTATGTAGTATTTTAACTCAAGTGTGAGAGTTAAATATTGTTAGAGTTATGAGATGTTCATTAACAAAGCTTTGTTGGTTAACGATCATGTAAAAAAAACTGGGTCTTGCTTAAATAAACCTAAGTAAGATTGTTATACGAAAGAGTAGACATAACTTGCAATATGAGTTTAGTATCTAGCAAAACTTTGTAACAAAACTTATAGATAACTTGAGAAAGCATACATTTTCCCCTTAAACAAACAACCCCGAGAACCAATGTTAGTTAATGTAAGCCATCTCTTTAATGGTATGGATTTCGTACCATATTAGTCAAAAGGTACCATACAAAGAAGGTATAAAATATTGGTATTCGAAACTGACCATCGACACTAGCCATTGTTAAATTTTACATCTGGTATTTCAAATATTGATTGGTAGCATAAAGTTTAAAATCTTTAGGGAATGAAATGTAAAACAAAAAACAAAAGAAATCATACAGATACCACTCTTATTTCTATTCTCTCTCTTTCTTTCTACCCATTTTTATCGTTAATTCTCCCTCCCTCTATTGTTCTTTGTTGTTCCATTGCTATCGTGACACCACTAGTCACACACTACCATACGTCACACTCCACCATCGGACTGCTTGCCTAATGTTGCATGTTGCAAGCCTCCACCTAGTTAGACCACCTGCCTAAGCTTGTTCTCTCTACTAGTCGACCATTACAGTTGTCTACACCACTCCACCATTGCCATTCACCGTTGTTTCGATCTACCATCGCCATTTTCTACTACTTGCCTAGACAAATTACAGAAATCAAGATTACCATTTTTTACTTCTAAACATGACCTGACTTGACCTAACTCGACTTAACCCAACCTTGATTGCAATTTCTAATTTTTTGTTTTTTAAGTTATTTATTTATCTTACAAATTGCAATTGCACTGTGTTTTTGTGGTTGAAAGTGTATTTGGTTAATGGTTTCTAAAATATGTATTGGGCAATTTGGGTTTGAAAGTTAGAATTATTTGTGTAAGTTGGTTCGATTTCAATAACAATTAGGCATTGTGAATTTATGAAGAAATGAGATCAAAATAATATTATGTATATATTATGGAAGAATGTTTAAGTATTGTGATTTATGAATTGTGTATAATTCAAGAATATGTCATATTACTTGTTATTTTAATGATCATAACAATGAGATCAAAATTAATGCATTAAGTTATTAAATTGTTAATTAATTTATATAAAACATACAATTTACTAATTATTGTTTGTATATAAAAAGTATTTGACATATGATTAATCATTCAAATATAAGATTTAATATATAATTAATTCATTTAATATATGTAATTAAGAGAAGAAAATTAAATGTTTGCATTTTATAGTGTTTATTATTTTCGATAAATAAAATTACAAATATTAATCTTATCTTATGAGCAGCAAATACACATTTATTATCTTATATTATGGGTAGTTAAATACATAGTAGAAAATATTATTTGAATTTATTAATTTAATTTTGACATGTCGTCATTTATTTTTATAGATAAATGGAAGGATCCTAATAATTCAGCCACTTTAGGAAGATTCAGTGATCTAGTAAATTGGTTCCTGGAATAAAGAATCATACTATTTATTTGTTTTGTAACAAGCATTTGAAAGGTAGAGGAATTACCAGATTAAAGAAGCATTTATCTAGGGTGAAAGATGATGTAGAGCCTTGTTAAAAAGTGAGTCATGATGTGAAATGATAAATGAAGAATTTTCTTGAAGAGTAGCAACATGAGAAAGATAGAGATAAATATTGAATTACGAATTACAAAATTGGTAATGAAAGTTCCTTTATGAATGTTCAGGATAATAGTAGGAATGTTGAAAGTGGTAGTATTCCTACCCAACAAGAAGGAAATATTGCACCTGATGTTAAGAAAAAGGAAGACTAGTGTCTAATTTTTTTGCACTATAAACAACTCCTAGAGCTCAGTCTTCAATTCGTATTGCCTTACAATTTAAAGAAATGGCCCATAAAAGTGGATATGACAATGACTATATGGTAATATGGTTTAGTTATAATATTCAATACTTCACAGTCTTATTATTATTAGCCTATAGTAGATGTTATTGCTTTTTACAATCCATAATACAAAGTTACTTCAATTGATGACTACAAAGATAAACTTTTGAGTAGTTTTGTTTATTCAATAAAAAGTTCTTTCGATGAAAGAAGAGTGACTTGGGCTACTTTTGGATATTCAATCATGTTTGATGGTTGGAAAAATAGAAAACATGAGCTTATTATTAAATTTTTGGTTTATTCTACAAAGGGAACAATATTTTAGAAATATATCTATGCATTTGGCCTTGCCAGGAATGTTGACACTCTACTTGAAATATTTGATAAAGTTAAGCTAGAAAATATTGTTTAGTTTATTACTAACAATGATTCCGCTTATAAAGATACAAGAAGAAGATTGTAAAGCAAGTATAATTCTTTTTTTGGATTCTTTATGTTGCACATTGTATTGACTTAATATTAGAAAATATAGGAGATTCTAGGTATTTTCCTGGGTTAATTACAAAAAATATCTCAAACTCTCAAACTTTGCTCAATTTTGTAATTATAGTCCAAACTTCAAAACGAGACAATTAAATGCTCAAATTTCAATTTTTTCAATTCTAGCTCAATGTTAATGTCTCTGTTAAGTTTACTGACATAGCTTGCCATGTGATCCAAAAATCCTAAATATTAATACACATTAGCCAAAATTAACATAAGTAATGAAGATTAATGAAACGACGTCGTTTAATTACATAACTAAAACAACATTATCTTAAAAATGGTGCAATTTAATTCCTAAATCAATTTACACAACCTAAGGTATAGAAAAGCGAATGGAGAGGGCTTTGGGAGAACAAAGTGAAAATGAAGGGTGAGGGAAAACGAAGTGTGAGGACGTTAGGAGAACAAATTGAAGACAAAGGGTGAGGAGTCAGGAGAATAAACTTATAACAAAAGGAACAAACTAAAAATGAAGGGTGAAGGAAAAGGAATGGTGAGGGCATTGGAAGAACAAACGTGAAATGAAAGGCGAGGATGTCGAGGTTGTGTAAATTGATTTAGGGATTACACTGTCATTTTCTTTAAACGATGTTGTTTTAGTTATGTGATTAAACAATGTTATTTCATTAATCTTTATTACTTATGTTAATTTTGGCTAACATGTATTAACATATGGTAAGCCACGTCAACAAAATAAACGAAGACACTATCTTCGGGTTAGAATTGAAAAAAATTGAAAGTTTGAACATTTAATTTCCATTTTTTGAAGTTCGAGATATAATTGCAAAATTGATCAAAGTTTGGGATTTTTTTGTAATTAATCCTATTTTCCTATTATTGATAAGACTGAAGAAAACAAAAAAGGTGACCAAGTCCATCTACAATCGTGCATAGGTCTTGAATTTGAGAAAGGTAAGAATTAGTGTCAGCTTGCTATTATAAGATTTTACAACAAATTTCTTATTACTTTTGTGTTTTATTATGATGAAGAAAGAGTTAAGACAAAAGTTTATAAGTGATAAGTAGGTTGCTTCTTAGTATGCTAGGTCTAAAGTTGGATTAAAGGTCTTTAGAATTATACTTCAAAATAATGAATTTTCGTCCCAATGTCAATTTGTCATCCAATTTTGTAAGTCTTTAGTGAGATTACTTCGTTTGGTTGATAGTGATGAGAAGGCAATGAGTTGTTTTTATGATGTCATAGAGAGGGCAAATAAAGCAATGAAGGCCAATCTTAAAAATAGGTTTTTTTGGTACAAACCTTATCTTGCAATCATCAATTAGAGACGGAAAATGCAACTTTACTCTTTGTTGTCTCAATTGGGGCATTTTTGAATCTTAGCGTCTATTTCAGACTAAGTTTTACAAAGAAAGCTGAAGTTAGTTAGGGAATACTATTAATTATTATAATAGTTGTTGCTCGTGAGTTAGGGAATGCTATTAATTACTATAATATTTGTTGCTCATGAGATGATGTGAGATCTCCTAAGCTCAAAAATAGAGATTTATAATGATGCTTATGGTAATTTTGGTATGCTAATTGTTATTTGTCAAAGAGAAAAAGCTTTTTATATATATATATATTTTGTTACTTGTTGAAAATTAATCATCACTTTATTTTGTTTGCAATGCTACTTTGTTTCCTTATAGTTGCTAGGTGGGGGCCAATTCGAAAGTAATATTCCAGAATTACAAAGGTTTGCAATTCAAATTCTAAGTCAATGTGTGAGTGCATCATGTTGTGAAAGGAATTGATGCACATTTAAATTAATCTGTTCCAAGAAAAGGAGTAGATTGGGGCACAAAAGATTGAATAACTTAGTCTTTGTTCGATACAATTTAAAGTTTTAGGAAATGTATACTTTTTAATAATTTAATTTTATTATTTACTGTAACTCTTAATAAAAACAAGTAATTCTGTAGATCTAATTTGCATTGATCATATAAATCTTTTGGTGGATTGGGTTTATGAGTAACTAAGTTTGATAGATGAGTGTAACTTGCAAGATAATCTTAGATGAGAAAATATTGACATGTCATTGGTGGAATGAATTCGAATAATTGTGATGATGAGACTCCTCTTAAAGATGAAAATTTTATATCAAATAAGAAATGGAGTCAATATAATTTGAGTGAGTATTCAATTGAATGAAGTTTTAGATTTTTGATTCTTTTTTCCTCTTAATTTCATTTATTTTGATGTATATATTAAATTATATATAAAAATATAATTGTAAATATTTTTGCTTCATTTTTTTACTTCTAACTAGTTCATTGATACGAACTCTTGTTGTAAATTGTAATTGTTAGATAATAATGGATATTTATTATTTTTATTTGATGTTTTAATGTAATTATAATTTATTAAATGATGAAATTGTAATATTTTAAATACTTTGTATTGTTTATAAGTTTATATCTTTGTGATTATTAAATGATCTTTTTCTATATTAATTGGAGTTATTATTTATATTTGAAATACGCAAAAAATAATATTAATAAAAATAAATAAATTATTATTATTTTAAATTTTTATTAATTATAATTTTTGAAGATGAGGTTGATGTAAAATTATAAATTATATAGTATAATATATATTTAAGGACTATTTTGCAATTTAAAAAAATTTAGGGACAATTTATTAAGTTAAAAAATTATTAAAAAATTTAGTATTGGCCGATACCGATATAATATGGTACCATAACTAAATCAAGTATCGATAGTAATAACGATATAATATTCATAACATTTCACCTCTTTCTTTACATATAAATATATATATTATTGTCTAAAAAAGCACAATTTTTTATTAATTTTTTAATTATAATTTGAACTCTAAAAAGTAGCAATAAAATACTTAAATTTTTAATTTTTTTCAATTCTAATCCAAACTTCAAAAAGTGGCTATAAAATAAACTTTTAATTTTCTTCGATTTTAGCCTGACGTTATCTGTTGTTCTCCTAATGCCCTCAGCTATTTGTTTTTTGTTTATATTTCTGACGCTACAAACTACTCTGACATTACAGCATATTACACAAGTATGTTTTGCGTTTTTAGTTTGTTCTCCTAATAGTGTGAGGGCTTCGGGATTGCATAATCTAAAAATCGAAGGGTGATGGCATTAAGAGAACAAAGGAAAGAACTGAAAACAAAACGTAAGGTTGTCAGGGCTGCGTAATCTGATTTGAGTCATTTTTAAACAACGATTTCGTTTTAATTATGTGACTAAACGACGTTGTTTTATTAATCTTCATTTGTTGTATTAATTTTGGCTAACATGTATTAAAAATTAAGGTTTCTTAAATACATGGCAAGTCACTTCAACAAATTTAACGGAAATGCTAATGTCGGGCTAAAATTGAAAAAAATTGAAAGTTTGAGTATTTTATTATTACTTTTTGAAGTTTGGATTAAAATTAAAAAATTGAAAGTTTTGGTTTTTTATTGCTACTTTTTAAAATTCAAGTTATAATTTAAAATTGGTGAAATTTTGGATTTTTTAGTAATTAACCCTATATTATTTTCTAAAAGTGACATGTCCGTAAAGAAAAAAAAAACATAAACATCACTAATTATGTTAGGATTAATTGTAAAAAAAAAACTCAAATATTTTTCAAAATTTTAATTATAGCCTAAATTTTAAAAAATTACAATAAAATATTCGAAATTTCAATTTTTTCAATTTTAGCCTAAATTTTAAAAAATTGTAATAAAATGTTCAAACTTTTTATTTTTTCAATCCGATGTTTTCTTTTATTTTCTTGATACTTTTAACCATTTATTTTCTGTTTATTTTTATGAGGTTCTTAACTATTATCACATTACATCATACTGTATAAATAAAGTCATGGAGACTACGAAATTTAATATAGGCTAATTTTTAAACTTTAACGTTAGGTTAAAATTTAAAAATTTTAAATATTTGAATATTTTATTGCTAATTTTTGAAATTCGAATTAGAATTAAAAAATTAAATATTTTATTACTAATTAAAAAATTTACAAAAATTTGGAATTTTTTTATGAAATTATCCCATTATGTTATTATTACTTGTTATTTTGCTACCGGGGCTCTCCCGAGAAACGGTTTCAGGAAGAGAGAGATTTCGTCGTGGGTCTCATTATGGAGAACGCCGACGTGTTTCTGGGGCTTCATGACTTCCTTGAACGCATGCGTCAACCTTCAGCTTCCGATTTCGTCAAATCTATTAAGAGGTCGTTCTCTGTCTGTTTCTTTCTTTTTGATTTTGGAATGAAATCAAGAGATAAATGATGCGGACCTTGAGTTCAGGCAATCGCCTAGAATGTCCCACTAGTTTTGGAACTTAATTCGATGTCACTTTCAGTTCGTTTAATCGGCTTATTGTTGCCTTGCTTAAGTCACGCTATATTTAGATTTTAATTGTGAGGTCATTGTTGTAGCAGCTTGGTGGGAGATGATTTAACTGATAGAGAAGTCAAATAGGCTTAACTGTATATTTACCAACAAAAAAGAACAGATGTTTACTTCTCATGAAGTACTTGTTGAATTGCACTTAAGAGTACCATTTTCAAAGTTTTTCTATTTGGGATCTTGGGTAAAACTGCAAGACAAGAGGGACAAAATTAAAGGTGTAGAGTTATCATCTTCTCCTTTGTTAATTTCATAATTTTGCAAATCTATGTTAAAAGGAGAAGAATCTTTTGTTTTTGGCTGAAGATGACATTATTCTGTTAGTTTTTGAATGTTGGCATGCTCTTCATTGCAGCTTCATCGTGTCATTCTCAAATAATGCTCCTGATCCAGAAAGGGACAGTGCTCAGGTACAAGAGTTCCTTTCCAAGATGGAAATGGCTTTCAGAGCCCATCCGCTTTGGGCTGGTTGCTCAGAGGAGGAGCTCGACAGTGCTGGTGAAGTGAGTGATTATAGTCCTATTATTCTATTATAAGATGATGATGACTTGGAGTTGCATTACTTATAGCATTTGAATACCATCATTACCAGTGGATAGGAGGAGGCTGGAAAAGTTAAGTCCGTCTGAAGAATTATGTTGCGAACTTTTGAGCTATATTAGTCCTAACCTTTTTAAATTGGATCCTGCAACAGTGTTGGCTTAAATTCTGTGCTAATAAGGCTAATAACAATAGGAATTCAGTTGTTATGAACAGTTATTCATCATAAAGTTTTCACTGCTGTTTTCTGCAAGTGAAAATGATACAGTTATTAAATTGAAGGAATAATCAATTGATAACCAAGTAATGTGACTTTTGACTGGTTACTGCCAACGGCCTCAGAAGAATATTTGTGCACTCTTCAACTTTTATCCTTTTGATTTCCCAAACATTGGACCATCACCATTTTTGTGGACTTTTATTTGGATTTTAGGTCAACTTTGCACACTTGACCATTTGCACCTGTATAAAAGGATACCAAAAATGGGTGATGGAAACTTTATTTAAGAGTGTACTGAAAGAGTAATTACATGTGCTGTTAATGCTCCATAATGGTTATTAATGCTGATGTTACATCTGCACTTTCTTTCATATACAGGGACTCGAGAAGTATGTAATGACAAAGTTATTTACCCGTGTATTTGCTTCACTTCCAGATGATGTAAGAGTTGATGAGCAACTTTCTGAGAAGATGTCTTTAATTCAACAGTTTGTTCGACCAGAAAATTTGGATATCAAGCCAACCTTTCAGAATGAAACTTCATGGCTAGTAAGTTGAGAAATGCCATTACTAAAGATAATCTTAAAGTGGTGTTGGGAATACTTCTTCCTGCACGCTGTAATCTGGACCAATGCAGCTGTTAAACCTGCTTTATTGTCAATTCATATACTTTGTTCATCTTGTATGAACTGGAACATATGATTGGGAAGTTATCATTATCTGTAGATTATGTTTCACCCTGAAAGTTTATATTTTCTTCAGAATTGAATTTTTAATCGTATTATTAATTAATAGTTTATCTTGTATTTTCAAGGATTGAACGTGTTCAACAACCAGAAATCCAACTGTTTGAAATATGCCTTAGACCTTGAGCTTAATACACCTTTTATTGATTTCACTTCTTAAGAGAATACTTGTCAGTTTTTAGGAACGACATTATTAAGTTTAATAAAGGAGATGCCTCAGTAGGGAGAAGCAAAAGGAAAGTTGAACTTCTACTGTGGCTATTGGTGGCAACTATAAATGATAACTTAAGAGTGTAGGCATTTATTGTCTTACCATACATCTTTATGTCTTTTTTGGAAGCTTGCCCAAAAAGAGCTGCAGAAGATCAATATGTACAAAGCACCAAGAGACAAGCTAGTTTGTATTCTCAACTGTTGCAAGGTCATAAATAATTTGTTGTTTAATGCTTCCGTTGCTTCAAATGACAATCCTCCTGGAGCCGATGAATTTCTTCCTGTTCTGATATTTGTTGCTATAAAGGTAAACCTGTCATCTTTTTCTTTCTAGTTACTTGATAATGTTATTGTATCTGTTGCTTTGCAATGACAGCACTTCATTAAAATACCTTGTTCAAGCACAATCACTTGTGTTCCTTCTCTAGCCTTGTTATTGACCTTGTCGAGCATTTACATTTGAACAAATAGTGCGGTACAATTCCATTTCAGAGGAGTTGTACTACAACCCAAGATGCTTACTGAGTTTGCATTCATTTTACGAATCTTTGTATATTTGGAAACTTCAATATCTCGCTAACACCTTGTTTGCATGATAATATAATACCATCTATGTAACTGAGTCAACCTGGTTTTCTTTCATACACTAGTTAATAAAAAGACTAAGTTCAAAACGAGTGTAATTTCACATCCTCTACATGGTTTTGGCAATCTTATGGAGTCATTTCTTACTTTTAATTTGTAATAGTGTCCTCATCTTGAGTAACATGGTCATTTATGTGGACTTTCAGCCTATTGTAATTGAAGGGCTTAGTAAGTACAAAGTTGCACGATTTTGTAACGACAGCACTTCGGCTTGATCCAACATATATTATGCAGGCAAACCCTCCTCAACTCCACTCGAATTTGTTGTACATACAACGATACAGGCGCCAATCCCGATTAGTTGGAGAACAAGCCTACTTTTTCACAAACATGCTCTCTGCAGAGTCTTTCATCTCAAACATTGATGCAAAATTGCTTTCTATGGAGGAAAATGAATATGAAAAGAACATGGAGTTTGCTCGAGCTCTTCTATTTGGCCTTTCATCTGATTCAGATAGTCAATCTAATCGATCTAATCAAAATTCTGGAAACAACCCCGAAGCAGAATCGAAATCTAAGGAAAGGGACACTGCAATTCAAACAGAAGTTTCTGAAACAAAATATGGAAGTAATGATGTATATGCAAAAGATGAATCATTAATCATGAAGATTCCATCCCTATCAGATATAGAGAATAGAGGAGCAGCTAAGCTTTTGAAGGAAGATTCAGTTAGCCAAGTCTTTCGAGAATTCCCGTACTTGTTTGCCAATGTTGGTGATCTAACAGTCAGTGATGTGGAAGACCTATTGAATAACTACAAACAGGTAGTTTTCAAGTATGTTTGTCTTTCCAAAGGGCTTGGTGTTGCCACTCCATCTCTTCCCCCATCTAGTTATCAAGCTCATGTTCAACCTGTACAGGAACATGATACGGCAGTAGAACAGAATGATGAGTTGCAAAAACAGATAGGCACGATGAATAGTTCTAGTAAAGTTTCTCATGAATATGAAACCAAGCTTGTGCAGGATGAGACAATGGTACCGCAAGAGGAAGGAAGAACACAATCAATGAGTGCAAAGGAGCACGTTCTGCAGCATTAACATTTGTGATTCAGGTATTGTGAACAAAGCCTCTTGTTTCGCTTTTGAATGGAAAATGCATTCATTCATATTTAGGTGTCAACGAGAATGTGCCACCCTTCTGCCAAAGATCATAGTTACAATCGTAGAACAAGAGGGAATTATCATTTGTATTGCAGTGCCCCTCTTAGAAATTATATGGTGATTAAGCTTTAGAGCAGCCATATGCCGCCAAGGTAGATCCAGATTGCTGCCGTTTTCACTTTAAGCATAAACAGTACGAGAATCTATTTGAATAGTTACTGAGTACATTCTTGATTAAGAATGACCGTTCTTTTTGTACTTAACTTTCTCTGCCATTTCTATTCATCTGTACGATTAACCTGTGATTGTATACAAAATTGTACCGTAGACCTAAAAGACGGTTCCATTTATTGGATGTGCTGATAATCTTCTTTGGAATATTGTCAATACAGTTACTGACGTGGTTGCTTGAACCCCTGACTGCAATAAACTTTTCCGGTTGGTGCCAGGAAAACTAAAAAATTCAAATCTATTATCATGCAAAGATGTTGAGTAGGAGTTGATTTGTTACAAATTTTGACATTAGTGGCTAAGAATTATCACCAACATATATACCAAAAAAAATTATCATCAACATATGCTTTATTGGTTTATGTCTTATAACAAAATTGGTTGGTTGCATCTAATGATATAATTATTTAATGATATTTTTTTTATCTTGGACATATTAAAATATGTATGAAAAAGGCTGTGAGATAAATAGTTTAGTAAAAGTCTTGCTAAAATACGAGGTCCGGAAAGGTTGAGAAGTATGCAACTTTATCCTTAATTAGTAGATTATTTGTTTATTATCCTTAATTAGTAGATTATTTGTTTATGATAGAATAACATGAATTATATATATATATATATATATATACATAAATAATTAAACATAAAAAATAACATTAGACATAACAAAAATAAAAATAACTACGTGCAAATTAAAATATAAAAATAAGCGATAAAATAAATAAGATAATAAAAAGGATAAGATAAAGAATTAAAAAGATAAAATAAGTAAATAAATATACAAATAAGAAAGAAGATAAGTAAATTATAAAACAAACATGCTATTATAAGAAAATATTTAAACTAAGGAAATATTTAGGCTAAATTTCTAAAGGAGAAGAACTACACATTAAAAAATTAAGCTAAATACAAGACATAAGAAAAATACTTAAAAGATATATGAAAGAATGAAGACCTCTTCATGTGAGATCTTTTCCTCCTATCCTAGTACGCTAACATTCTTATTAAGGGTAAAAAATTAAGCTAAATACAAAACATAAGAAAAATACTTAAAGATATATGAAAAGATAAAGATCTCTTTATGTGAGATCTTTTACTCGTATCCTAGTATGCCAACATTTTTTATTGAGGGTCTTGTCCTCGGTAAGTTTTAACATAGTTATATTATTCTTAATCACCTACCTCCCAATTCTTTTTAAGTCTTCATTTTTTTCTTCTTACACCCTAAATATAATCCTCTCACATCATCTCACTAGAGCGTCAGAATGCTTCCTATTAACATGTCTGAATCATCTAAGCTTTGTCTTTTATAATTTTTCATTAATATTAGTTACCTTTATTTTGTTTCTTACTATTACATTCTTAATATTTTTCTCTTCTAGTAAGGCTGCACATCTAACTATAGCATCCTCATCTTTACTATCAATAATTTATGACCATGCACTTATATGGTTGGTCAACATTCTGTGCCATAAATCATGACTAGCTTAATTGCTATCCAATAGAATTTACCCTTGAGCTTGAGTGATATTTTTTTGTTACATAAAACTCATAATACACTTCTTTATTTAATTCATCCTGATTTGATACGGTGAGTAATGTCCTCGTCAATCTCTCCATAGTTTTGGATAATATATCCTATATACCTAAAACACACTTTATATTATATAATTTTCGAACCAATATTTCTCTCTATATCAAAAACCACCTTATGATCCAAAAATTTGAACTACAAGTACTCAGTCTTAGTTCTTCTCAATTAAAAACTCTTTGATTCTAATGTATCCATCTAAAGTTCTAGCTTGAATTGATACCCTCCTTTGTCTCATCTACTAAAACAATATCATCAGCAATAAAACACACCAAGGCATGTGGACTACACCAACATTTCTCATTGGATATTTTTGGTGAGCAAATCCATCACTATTGAAAACAAAAAGGGGCTAAATGAAAAATGTTGGTGTAGTCCAATATCAATAGAAAAATGCTTTGTATCTACTTATATTGTCTTTACCTAGTCTTTACACCTTTATACATATCTTTATTTCCTGAATACAGGTCATATGGACTTCCTTAACTTGTAAATACTTCCACGTGATTTCCTTAGTTATCCTATCATATGCCTTCTCTAAGTCAATAAAAATTATGTATAGGTTACGTTGTCTTTTCTTGTAATATTCGATAAATCTTCTAAAGAGATGTAAAGCTTTTGTCACGAATCTTCTTGACAT
The DNA here is from genome assembly GCA_024703695.1 of Erythroxylum cataractarum. NCBI lineage: Eukaryota > Viridiplantae > Streptophyta > Magnoliopsida > Malpighiales > Erythroxylaceae > Erythroxylum > Erythroxylum cataractarum. The sequence continues at coordinate 20,644,514 of JANJEY010000006.1, forward strand.
GAAACCAAATTTATTTGCAGAGATAGGTACATCCTTTCTTGCTCTTTTTTCAATCACTTTCTCCCTTAACTTTATAGTATAACTAAGTAGTTTGATGTCTTTTAGTTGTTGCATCTTTAGATGTCACCTTTGTTCTTATGTAGAAGAATTTATGATAAGATACATTTATGTAGTTATCTTTAAATTATTCTTTATCATTAATTTATTAAGACTGGATATTAATAGAATGAAAAAAGAACTGTACATGTTATATTTTTCTTATGAAAAAAGTAGCCGATCTCATAAACTAAAGTATGAAGATACTTAAAAAATGTGTGGGTGCTTATTAGGGAACAAATTCACTAAACTGACCCCATATGAGAATTCTATTTGAAACATTACTTGTATGTGTATGGAAATTCTTATTGTGATGATTATATAAATGAACTTTTGACCTGAGATTTCTAAAGTTTTCTAATATAAAGATTTTATTTTGATACTATTTATGATCTATTTTAGTAAAGAATAACTCGGTCGATTGCCATTGGATATAATATAAATTGTATGGAGGTAGTTGAGTGATTAATATATGATTCATCACCTTAAAGTGATTAAGAAGAATTTTCTATTGTTCTCGATTAGTATTGATTTAGGAAATCCTTGGCCAAAGTTGAGTGACACTTTGAAAATAATTTTTAAATGTCATTAACTGAATCAATTATTAATGGTAGAAAACTAATATGATTAAACTAAAATAGAGTAGACATTTAATTCTATGCTCTATGTCTAATCAAAACGTTATATGATGAAAGGAAAATTTACACAGAAAAATAATGCACAGAAAGGTTAGTCAAAATTACTTTGATATTTAAATATTGGTGATCACGACGTGTTATTAGACATCAATCTTGATTTATAGATATAAATTATTTAATTAGAGAATTAAAGATAAATTAAAGGAGTTTATTTTATTTATCTAATCCTAAATATGATTTAGGATTATATTTATATTCATTGCTAACATATTTGAGAACTTAATGAGTCGTATATAAAAAAAAGTTAAAAATAAAAAATATTTTAATTAAGTAATGCTGGATTTTAAATTTTGAGAAACTTTATGATTAAATATGAAATATTTAATAAATAATGATTAATATGAGATATTAGATTTTATACATAACTAATATTTAATTAAAACTATTTATAGTTCTAATTAAAATTTAATTAAATTCAAAACTTATTATAAATAGACTTATGCTCTAAAAATGCTAACACTCCTTGCCTAACTTTCTCTTTATAGCACTCCTTGCCTAACTTGTGTGATTATGGTGGTTGAAATAAGCCGATTTTAAAAATGGTTCGAGAATAACGACATAAAAAGATCAAAATTCATAAATAGGTATGAATTATGATTCATACTTTATTATGATTTGTGTGCCAATCATTTTATAAAATTTTAGACTTTTGAGAAATTGAAACAAAATTTTTAAAAAGTTATTATGCTATATATGAGATTAGATCTTGTCTCGATTTTCAGCAATAGTATCAAAGAAATCATAGAATTTAAATTATAAACCCTTCAACCAAGTTAAATTTGATTAAAATCAATAAATTAATAAATAAGTACAATAAGATTGTAATTTATAAACCCAAAAGCCAATTATGAAGTGTAAAACTTAACATCCTCAGCACCCAAAATCTGGCAAACTTAGGTTGAAATTCGCCAATAGAAATAAAGTACTTGTTGTTTACAAGACCCCCAGAATCCGGAAATTAAAAGGTTCTAGCAGTCTAGCAGTCTAAAACACATTCACTAGACCTCGTGGCTGTCTTTCTGGTTATTTTTCAGTTGCCACTGTGTTGTGGTACGTAATAAGCTAGTGTGTGATGATAGCACCCGAGTGCCGACAAATGCAATTGGGCTAGCTCTGAAGATGATTGCAATAGAAGCGGTTGTTCAGGAGAGACATCCAAAGCATGCGGCTTGCACTAAGTGGAGCTAAAGCACGAAGGAGGCAGCGACTGGACGACGACGTGGTGGTGGTAGCTTCACCACGTGAAGAGAATACGAGGCTTGGTAATGAAGGCATCTTTGTCGGAGATCAGCAACTAGCAGCCGACGCAGCTAGCTGGATAGAGATGCGGCAACGAGGACGATTAAGCTGGCAGATAGAGGTGAAAGCCGGTGGCGACAGTCTTCTTAGGTGTGGTTAGGGTTTTAGATTATGGTTTCCTACGGATGAAGAGGAATATGCTTGGCAATGGCCCTGTTTGATAATGTGGAGATTGCATTAGTTGTTTTGATTTTATTAATAGTAAATTGATAGCAGATTATATAATTTATTTGACTAGTGAATAATATTAAGTGTTTATTAGAAATACTTGGTAAAATTAATTAGTTAGTATAATATAGGTGAATATATTTGTTGGTAAACTAATAAAAAATGAGATGGACAAAGGGTACAAAAACTAGGAGAATGGAATGTAGTATGGAAAAGGAGGTGGAAAAGAATCGAGTGCTTTGCTGACGCCCTAGAGAAATGAATTTCGTACAGTTCCGACAGTGTTGGACCCCGATTTTTAAGTGAAATTTAGAAATAATAAATGAAATTAAATGAGAGTTTTTGTATATGAATGTGTTTGGATTGCAGACGGGAGGTCCGATGATTCTGAGTTTTGTTTGAGAATTATAAAAGTGTATTTAAACTATTTACAGGTTTTAGGATTTTTTAATTACAGTCGTTATGCTGCCCAATTTTTGATTCAAATAAAGATAGAATAGTATAAGAATTGTTTAAAAGATGAATTTTAGGATTTGTATGAATGTATAAGAAGATTATTATGAATTGAGATTTGCATGAGGATGAATTTTCAAAAAAAAGGGGAAATTATATTGTTTTGATTCGTATGAGATTGAATAAAGATGAAAGGAATGAAAAAAGGATTAAGAAAAGAAAAAAAATTGTACCGGTTTTGATTGGTGGAAACCGGTTTAGTCTAAGGTTTCCAACGCGATGCTTTTCTTAGCTATTGTGTTCGGATGTCAGATTCAGTTTTTTTCCGCCTTTGTTTGTTCCGATTTCGAATTCGCTTTCCTATTTCGATTCATTTCTGATATGTTTTCACTTCGCTTTTGATTCCGCGATTTGTCTTTCGCTTAAGCTTTCGATTCGATTCCGTTAAGAATCCAATTTCGTGTGCATTTGGCCCACTTTTGGGTTTCAGATTTGATTCGTTTCGTTTCCCGGCTCTTTGTTATTCGTTTCTGTTTTTCGTTTTTCAGTTGGAGTCCGGTCTCGAGATCGAGTCTCAACATTTATGGTATCAGAGCCCAATAATATGATCTTACTTGGGTGCATATGTTTGATAAGAGTGTGAAAGGATAAGATTGAATTTGTGAGAATGTGATAACGATAAAGTTCATGATTTATGTGAAGAACCAAAGTGATGGTTTGATTTGGGTAACAAGAATTATGATTGATTTTAGGAATGTGTTAATGAAATTGAGATTGGAAATTTCATGATGAATAAGGTTAATTTGTTTTTGAATATACAATTGTGAGATGATAGAGATATATGTGTAGAAATTCAAAAGGTTGATTTGAATGATGATTTGGTCCATATTAAGATTATTAAGAATTGAACCATTGACTTGTGTAAGTATGTTAAGAAATAGTGAGTTGATATGATTTTGGTGGTTCTTGCTACAAAAAGTGAAATAGTGTGAATAAGTTAAGAATATGAGTGTTAAGGAATTAGATAAGAAAGTGACTGATTATGGTCATTTAGAAGCAAGTACTTGGTGATTTCTTAAGTTAGAATTTCAATGACGAAATTCTTTTAAGAGGGGGAGAAATGTTGGACCCCGATTTTTAAGTAGAATTTAGAAATAATAAATGAAATTAAATGAGTGTTTTTGTATATGAATTGTGTTATAGATGTTATGTGCTTTAAGAAAATTGATGAGAAAAGAATTGATTGGTTTTGATAACTTTGGGATTTGAATAGATTTGTATGGGTTATGAAAGTTAAAGTGAATGAGTGGATTGAAATGGAAGTTAAAAATCAAGAAATAAAGAGAAAAAGTGTGAGAATTTGAAGAATTAAGAAAGTTTGACTTTTTAGAGTAGACAGTTGACTTTTTGATTTTGGCAGAATTTGAGAAAATGGTCTTCATAAAAAATTGTAACTTTTGTTAAAAGCTTTCTGTCGCTATAAAGTATGATATTTTTCGATATCAGAATTGAAAGTTATGATTTTCCAAAGTTAAGGTTATTTTACTTTGTCTTTGAAATTGCTCTTAAGTATAGGATTGTGTATGTTGTGCTTTGAGGCGAATTCTGGATTGATATGTTTTGAATTGAGTTAAGTGGTCTTCATGAAAGTCATAGAAGATTTTTCTAGCTTTTCAATGAGGTATCATATGTTAACTGTGGATGTGAGAATTGGAAGATATAAATTTATGAAGTTTGGATGTGGTATAAGATGACACACTATTCTGGCAGAAACTTTGACTGAAGAATTGACTTACTTAGAGTTTGAAATTGCTTTCAAGTTCTGCATGAAAGTTTTACATTTTGTTTTGATATTTCAATTAATGTGAAGTATGCAATTTTTGGACCAAGAAATATGAAGTTCTGAGTTTTGCAAGTTTCTGTTATTGTTTTAGCATGATTATTAGAGGACAGAACATTTGATTGGAAGTTTGATTTCCTTATAGGTCAAATTGATTTTTTTGTCCTTCATGAAAGATGTAGGTGATTTTCTGATCTTTTCATGGATATAAAATATGACATGTTTGGACTTTGGAGTTGAAAGATAGAATTTTTCAAAGTTGAGTCTTTGTTTAGGGATTGATTATTTGGACAAAATGCTTGATTGGATTTTTGACCTCTTTAGAAATGGAATTGATTTTCGAGTTCTTCATGGAAGTTTTAGAGCTTCCTTGGAGCTTTCCATTGATACTAACTTTGTAAAATTTGGAGTTTTGAGTCTTAAGTTATGAATTTTAGAAGTTGGAGGGTCGGAAGAAGAGAAGGAGTAGTGCCCCCTCGCAGTGGCGAGCAGCCACACCTGCTCACCCTCTTTGTCGAGTGACCTGCTCGCCCTCTCTGCCGAGCGACCTGTTCACCCCTCTCTATCAAGCGACCTGCTCGCGCCTCTCTACCGAGCGACCTGCTCGCCGTCTTTGCCGAATGACTTGCTCGCGTGTCCTGTCAAGCGACCTGATTGCCCTCTCTAACGAGCGACCTGCTCGCGCATCCTACCGAGTGACCTGCTCACCATCGCCCTCTCTACCGAGTGACCCGCTCGAGTGCTCTGCTGAACGACCCACTCGCAAGCGAGTGCCTGATTTGAAATTTTCCTGACCGACCTCTCTCCATTCTTTTAGCCATATCTTCTCCGTCCGACATCCGATTGACTTAGTTTTTGAAGCGTTGGATTCCTAAGACATCCCTCAATTTGTCTATGAAAAAATTGGGGATTTTTAAAATTAAATTGAAAGAGTTTGATTTAATCAAAGTGAGTTAGATAAATTTTCTAAACATGGTTCAGTTTTTTGAGAAATTCTTAATTTGTGGTGATCTGATTGAAGTGGTTTATGAGGGAAAATAAAATAGAGACATGGGGCTACAAGTCATATGAAGAAATTGAATTTCAATTTAGCCCCTAAGATTTTCAATTTCTGAATTGAAGTCGATTTTAGTGTGCAGTCTTGGATTAGAAAAATCTGAAAGTAGTTTGGCCATAACTTTTGCTCTAGTAATCCAAATGAGGTGATTCTTGTTTTGGATCAAACTAGAAAAATATGGATACAATTGTTATGAAGAAATTGAGTTTCAATTTTGTCTCTAAGATTATCAATTTTCGGATGGAAATAAAGTGCTAGAAAATGTTTTGTCATATTAATAACCCGAAATGTTTGGAGCATAACTTTCGACGTAGTGCACCAAATTAAATGATTTTGGTGCCATTATGAAATTAAGACAATAAGGACTAATTATCTAGAAGGAAGTTTTGGCTAATTCCTTAAAATTGATGATTAGAAAATTGTCCTAAAGTAGCTTGAATTAAAATGAGATTTAGGGGCAATTTTAGAAGTTTACTTAAAGAGTTAAGTTAGTAGGCTTATAAGGAAGGACTTTTTGGAAATTTATCACTCATTAAATGACATGGCAATATAAAAAAAGAGGGGGTTGTCGTTTATAATGGAGAAGAAGCCCGAAATTGAAAGGGAAAGAAAACAAAAGAGAGAAGAAAGAAAAAGTTAAGCTTTCGTATGGGAGATGAATGAAGAAGAAAGGGGAAAATGGCTAGGGTTTCATTTTTCTTGAGTTTCCAGCAAGGTTTTAAATGGATCCAAGAGGAAAAACGTGGATGAGGATGAAAGCTTCATATGGAGCTTTGAATTTTCGAAAAAAGGTAAGAGAAATTTTTACCTTGTTAAATTTTGATGAGATTTTGGTTTATTTAGCTTAAGATAAGTATGGGTTTGTGAATTCTTAAGTTAATTTTGAGGATTATATCTATTGTGATGTTGAATTTGGGTGAATTTGATTTAGGAAATTTTAACTTGAAAGAGGGAAAGAAGTAATGGAGAAATTGATGCTTGGGACAAAGTTCTAGCATGGAAATGAGGTGGGTAATGTGTTTATATTTTGAATTATAAGTTAATTATGTGATTTTGAAAAATCAAGAAGCAAATTTGTGTTTATAAATTATTGTTTATGTGTTTGAAAATTATGATTTTCGAAGAATTAAATTCCTTGCTTTCAGAATGATTTTAAGAAATTGCAAGACTTATGAAATTCATTGTTTTCGAATTATTTGATAATTTGATAATGTTGCTATGATTTAAGAAATTGAAATAATTGATGATTTTATTGTTTTTGAATAAAAGGTGAAATGGCTACATGAATTTTGGATGATGACTATGCATTGTGATTTGGATTTTTGTTTGAATTATGGCTTTAAGAAATTATTATGATTTATGCATTCTTTGTGTTTTGATGAATTAAGATTCTGATATATGAAAATTGTGTGACTTTTTGTGCGATTATGAGATGATATGACGAAAAGCAAGTTTTCGAAATGTGCCTTCGGGCTTTTTGTTTTGCAAGTGTGAAATGTGTTATGTAGGTTTGGTTAGGTCCCTTAAGTTTGAGTCAGTGCACTGTCTTACTTTTAAAGGCTTCTCCCGCCTGCCCGCTAGTAGCACTGGAGCTCTGATTTCGGACTCCTATAAGTTCACGGCTACACTGGACTGCCATACGGAAAAGTGTAGTACGTTCCGTTCACAGCTGCACAGGACCGCTTTGCGGGAATGTGCAGTATGTTCCGTTTTGGACCGAACCAAACCATTATGATGTGTTAGGTGTTTTTGATTTGTTT
>JANJEY010000006.1:20808505-20826473 GCA_024703695.1 Erythroxylum cataractarum
AAACACAACTAGGCAGATAAAAGAGAATCAACAAGATCACAAGTTGACATATATGAGACTTCATATATTTAAGCACATAATTCTACATAAACAAATCCACAACACCTTACATTGTTCAACGCTTAATTAAACTCTAATTAAGCAAATCTAACTACAAAGCAATAAACCCCAACTCGGCTGTTCATAACAAAGTAGTTAAACGTGACAATGTAAACTACTAATCCAAACAACACATTAAATGTCCAACATTTAATTAAGCTACAATCGAGTAGCTTCACTACAAGTTACAAATCCTAGACCTAGGCATTCATAAATCATAGCTAAACTACTGATTAAGCTACTCCCCTTTGAAGCTCGGTGAACTCCAACCATCACTGTATCTCCAGGAGAAAATGAACACCTAACCACACATTGTAACCGGAAACTTCACAACTCGTGACGAATCCAAGCTACCATGATGGAGTCGGCAGCGAAAATGGACGAAACCTATACAAAGATTTTACCCAGGGAAACCCGAAGGGAACCCTGGATGGTAAGGTCGTAAATCTCTCGTCTTTCTTCTTTGTTCTCTCTTAACTTGTATCTATTCTCGCTCTGAATGTCGATCTCCTTAACCTAATTTTGGTAAGGTTTTTATAGGATGGATCTGGGTCGGGTTGAAATAGTGAGAGGAATTTCTATTTGGAGTCCGAGTATCCGTCTGCTCACCGCGGTGAGATGACTCTTAGACGTCGCTGCGTGCTCCTGTTGATCCTCGCCGCGACGAGATGCTTTGTAGGCGTCGTGGCGTGCACTTCTTGATCCTCGCTGCTGCGTGTGAATTTTTAGACGTCGCGACGTGCTGTTCTTCGATCATACGCTGCGACGTAAGAATTGTTTGACATCGCGACGTGCTTTCTGCTGGATGCGCCGCGACGTGCATGGAAGGCTCACGTCCTGTTAACTTTCTGATGAGTTGACTCCCTTGTTTTCCTAAAAAATAAAATAGCCATTTGTAGTATTAATTGTCCTTAGAAAAATTATAATGCAATTAATATCAATTTGCGACAATTTTACTAGCAAATTGCAAATCATATGAGCTCAATATAAGGAACTATTTTAAGCACAAAAGTTATAATTAGGAGCCAAAAAGTGCATTAACAGTTATGAAAGTGTAGCCAAATTATGTGATTCTCCACCAGTCCTTTTCATTTGCCTTATTTCCTTATATATAGCGATGTAAAGCTCTCTAACAATTTAGAAAAATTATCAATCAAATTGAAAGGAATTGCTTTGCACTCTTAGCGATTTGAATGTTTTCCTAAAACATATCATTGGGTTTTATTAGTTTCCAAAAACTAATAGGGTTGTATGTTTTCAAAAACATTCATCTAATCTCACCCGTTTACCTAATCTGATCAGTTTCGATTTCCAGAATCTGTTTGAACAAAAAAAATCTTATCTCCTTTTCTGCTCATTAGATCGAGACAATTCCTCCTTCTAAGTTGTATTTCACATCTTGAACTTTAATTTGACATATAATGTCACCCCATTTGTTTCAGCCAATCGTCCAAAACATGAGTTAGAATTTGATTGTTTCATTTTACCCAGATAGCATTCAAAACTGTCCAAATTTTGAATCCCAGAACCTATTTGACAAAAAAAAATCATATCTTTTCTTTTGCTCATCAAATCAAAAAACGTTCTTCACCAAAGTTGTAGTTCACTTCTTGAACCATGTTTTAGCCTTAAGAATCACCCCAAAATTTCTAGTCATTTGCCCAGAAAATCACTTGTCTGTTTATATATGAGAAACCTTAAATCATCCAAAACTTCACCAAATCACTTCTGGCCACCACCGCCACCAATTTCCAACCACTAGACTCCACACGCCATCACATTCAAAAAGATACTAATAAGATTAGGTAAAAAATCATAAACAAAAATAATGCCACGGTCATGACAGACACTCTATCCATTCATACCACTACTTGTTACTTAATATGCATATAGCAAAAGCCAGAAATGGATTTCAAGGTATTCTAGGCATTTTTTCTATACGTCTATAGTTTCTATAGCACCAACAATCAAACCATTTGGGCTGCTAATTCATGAGATATAAGTAAAATATCATAAGCTAATCCAAAATAGGGGTAGCATCAGGTCACCTTTTTCAACTTTAATTTACAAGGTTATAGAGCTAAAAAAGTCAACGTCCCTTCTAGATATATTTATCTCTATGTCTTAGGTTTCACATGCAACTCAAATCACACAATTTGTAGGTTTTTAGGTAAGTTATGCCTTACAAAATGTGATTGATTCAAACAAACCCTAGACAAAATTCCACTAGGCAATACCCTCTTATCATGTTCAACCAATTCTATCCAAGATAACACCAAAAAACACCAAAGCAACATCCTAGCAACAATTGCACATCCAAATGAATTTTATATCCATTAAATCATACACAAATACACAAATCAACTAATTGAAGTCCCAAACCTAAAAATTGACGAAGTAGGTCTTCTATTGCCTTTCCTTCCCTTCCTCTTTGGTTTTGCTTGACTTACTAACCAAAAACACAAAAAATGTACCTCTCAATCTCACATCCATCCTTATAATTTCATTCCTTCATAATAAAAGTAAGAAGAGATAAAGGTGAAGAGAGAATCCCTCACTTTTACCTTGATTTCCACATAACATTGGCTTGATTTCTTACATGAAAAATGATGGGATGAAGAAGTTGAAATGGAGAGAAGAAAAATCTAAACTTAGAACCCAAAAAATGTCGTTAATCTCCCCCCTCCATATCCCCATTCGAGAACTTTCAAGACTCACACATATGCTTAATTCCTATTGGACACACATGCTTTATTATTATTGGTCACACATGCCTCAATCCAATTGGTCCATGTGTTAACTTTAGAAAAATTGCATATTGATCCTTTTTCTTCCCTTACTTCCCACATTGGCCTATAATATTATCAATTTATTTAATTCCCCTATGTCTTAATTTTCTAATGTAATAAATTTCATGTAATTTGATTAATTATTTTAGGAGTTATACCCAAAACACTATAGGTTGTCCGAAAATAGAGACAACAACCATAACTCAACTTCAAGCCAAAATTCAAAAAGCTTAAAGGAATAATAAAACATTGGTCCTTCACGAAATTTTTATATCTATGTCTCTAGATTAATTTCCATTAGGAATTATCTAATTTTGAGCTATAAAAACCAAGATATTGCCAAATTACAGAGGTATGTTCATGCTAAAATGAACAAATTACCCATTTACCCACTTTTACATTAAATACCATTATGTCTCTTGCTATACTTAGATGAACTTAATTCATTTGTTATATTAACTTCTTAATGCACTATAGACATGCTATAATACTTCTACGGTATATTTTGGGGCCTTACAGTTTCTCTTTGGTTTCTCTTCGATTTTCAACAAGAATGGAGGCGATAGAAGCTACTTTTTCGAGACTCATGGAGAATATGGAAGGCTAACTTCCCGACACCGGTTTGAAGGTAAAAACAACACCTAGAGTGCACAATTAAGCTTATCTTATCTTTATTTAATGTTGAATCTCTCTCTAGGAATTGTTTAGGTTATCCTTTTCTTTTTTGGTTTGGGTATTCATGTATGGATAATATTGTGAACCTATTATATTGTGAACCTATTACTAGAATCATTAACACAGTTTTGTAATCTTTGTATATGGATTCATCAAGAATATTTAATATAATTTGTAATGGTTATATTAAGATTCATTTGTGGCAATTAATGGTTTTGAATCATTAGGTATAACTTAACCTAAGTTAAATGACCCAAGCTTATATGGTTGTTGCTTAGATTGGTCTGTTTTCCATTTTGTAATGCAATTGTCAAACTAAATCTAGAGAGCATATTCTAGGTTATTTGTTAGTTAGGTTTAATTAACCATCGTATCCTAATTAAACCCGACTTAATGAAAAATAGGGATTAACAAAACTTTGTTAGTCTACAATCAATAACTCTAAGAGAGATGTGAAAGCATTATAACAATGAAATATGTTTTATCATATGTAGGGCGAGTTGATCCAAGAACTGGGTTTTACACATATTTGACATTTTTCTAGCTCTTGACTATTTTCGATAAATTGCTTGCATTAGTTTAATTTTAATTTTTTTATTGCATCAAACCTAACCCCCCATTTATTTCGTTTACATCAATTATTTTCATTACAAAAATTAACTGAACATTCCATGTAGATACAATCCTGACTCACCACAACTAAAAATTTTTAGTGTGCAGAGTTAGATAAATTTTGCAGTGCACTTAACATGCACTTTCTCTTGGAGGTGAAACTGCTAAGTAATCATAATTCATAAAGTCTAATTATTGTTTTTGAAATAATTAACAAGATAATTCATAAATTTAGCCAATCAGCGTATTGAAATAGAACTAAGGAGTATTATTGTCTAGTCCTTGGACAAAATCTATAATATTTTTTAATATTCAAAAAAATATTATTACTTACTTAAAAAATCAATTTTAAATTTCAATAAAACATGTGTAATTCAATTCTAAAAAAAATATCAAGATAAAACATAAGCATATTCCCATTTTAATTAAAAAAAATGCAACAGGTTAACAATTTTCAAACAACACATCAATATACTATAAGCAATTTCTTATGTAAATAACATTAGTGTGGTAAAAAAAATTAAAGTAAAATAATTTATAATATCTACTTGTAAAATGTTAAATTTATAGTAAAGGCAAAATTTCTAAAGTAATATCATTGTTGAGTAATCTGTTCAGATCCTAAATTCTATTAACGTCTCTTCTCCTAAATTCTCAATTCTTAAATAATAGAAACACATTAATAAAAGATACAACATCTAATATTGTTCTCTTCTTAATATATCTATATAAACACACGTCTCAAACTGTCAAACAACCCGTTCATTATTCACTACATTTTCACAAATCTCAGAACAAAAATAGTGGCGGTGACAAGTGGTGAGTGGTGGTTTGTGACAGTGATGAGCTGGAGACAGAGAGAGGAAAGAGATGGATGTGAAAATTTGGTGGTGAAGAATTAGTGATAAGCTATGAGGAGTGGCAATTGAGGATTGGTTTATGAAACTAGGCGTGACTAGTTAGAGATGGAGATAATTGTTGGTTTTCTATCGTACATCGGAAGTGGGTGAGATTACAAGCTTCATTTGAGGCTATATAAGGAGACATATACTTAAGGTTATATATATATCCTAAAATCTCTTTCTCACATCCTTTTGTATTAATTCTTGGTGTGAATTATGAGTTCCTCCTTTGTAATCTTTGTTTTGTATAGTACAAAATTTTCTATTCTTACCTGTCGTTTTTACCTACATTCGCTAAGGGGTTTTCCATGTAAATCTTATGTGTCCCTCTTTTTTTTATCTTAATTTCTTATATTGGTGGTTTTGCTCTATCAGAGTGGAGTCCATCTCCTGTTAGTGATATCAGAGCCTAAGTTTTGCTCAAGTATACTTTATGATTATAACACAGTATGATCTTTCATATCTAAAAACGAGTTTTTCTTTGGTATTCTTGCAAGTTAAGGTTGGTTTTATTCTCAGATTCTTGTTGCCATTTTTGGGCATTTTTTGCTAGTATTTGAGGTGATTAAGTGCATGTCTAGGAAAAGCTCTATTTAAGGAGATTGGGTTTTAAGTGGGGCCATTTGTGACCCCTCAAGCCTTTCCTAGGAACTTTTTTGATGTACTACAATCTTATTATATACTAAACGAAGGTAATCCGAGGCAATTTTCATTTTCACGTAAGAGAGTGAGAGTCAATTCTTATGTTAGAAGAGCCAAATTGTGATAGAAGTAATGTCGACCAAATTCGATATTATAAAGTTTGATGGGAAAAAGTTCTCATTATGAAAATTGAAGATGAAGGCAATCTTAGTAAAAAATAAATGCTTAGAGGCCATCAGTGTTAGGTCGCGTGTTTTATAGGTGATGACAAATGGAAACAAATTGATCCCTTGACTATATGGCATTTACATCTTGGTCTATCAGATGATATTTTGCAAGGTGTAGAGGAAAAGAAAACAATTAAGGATATATTGGATCATTTCACAAATTCATATGAAGCTAAGTCTCTTCACAACGAAATTTTTCTGGAGAGGAGACTCTATACACTCCAAATGGTTGAATCTACTTCAGTAACGGAGTATATCAATACTCTGATGTCTCTATACTCTCAACTTTCAAAGTTGGGACATAATGTAAATCTAAATGAACGTAAGGAGATTCTACTTCAAAGTCCTTTGTATTCATATGACCAACTCATCATCAATTTAACCAATAATATCCTCACGGACACTTTGGTATTTGATTATGTCTTTGTTTTGTTCTTAAAGAAGAAATAAAATGCATCATTAAGGAAGAAAGGCTAGCAAGTTTGCATCAAGCAAAAGCCTTATTGATGATGACAGTCAATGGAGTGTGATTTCACTGGGAGTCACAAAAAAGGAAGGTTGAAATTTAGTAAGGAAAATCTCAAGTGTTACAAATTTGGGAAGAGAGGACACTTTAAACGTGAATGTCAATTCAGGAAAGGTGGAAAGAAGGCCTCTGAAGCATTAACTTCTAAGGGGTGGGTTGCCAATGAAGAAATCTTATATAGTAGCAATGGTGTTCAATGTTAACTAGAGCTCACTAATGCTTAGATAATGGATTTAGGACCAACATGGTAAATGACTCCTTGTAGGGTTTGTTTCACACTTATAAACCTATCTCTACAGGATCTATATACATAGGAAATGATCAAGCATTGGAGATTGTTGGGATTGGAACCATCAAGTTAAAGATGTATGATGGTACAATTCACACAATACGAAACGTGTGACATATGAAAGACTTGAAGAAAAATCTATTATCTTTAAGGAAATTGGATGAAATTAGTTATAAGACCTGTATTTAAAATAGAGTTATGAAAGTGATCAAAGGAGCATTTGCAGTAATGAAGCCAGGAAGGATAGCTGTAAACTTATATAAGCTTATGAGAGAGACAAATTTGGAAGCAAATTCATAGGTTAGTTATGAAAAAAATGCAACAAAGTTAAGGGATCGTAAACTTGGACACATTTTAGAACAAGGATTAAAGATTCTTGCTGAGCAAAAACTACTTTTTGGTCTCACGAAGGTATCATTAGCCTTCTATAAGTATAGTGTTATAAGTAAGCAGCATAAATTAAAATTTAATGCATCTAATTCTAAAAGTAAAGATATTTTAGAATTGATTCATTTTGATGTATGGCAAACACCGATTATGTCTCTAAGTGGAGCAAGATAATTTTTTACCTTTATTGATGATTACTCCACAAGCTGTTGGGTGTATCTTAGCAAGAGAAAGGAAGATGTATTTCTAACCTTCACAACATTTTATGCACAAATTGAATTAGAGATGGGGGAAGAAAATCAAGTGCTTCAGGATTGATAACGGTGAAAAATATACTAATGATGAGTTTATTGATTTTTGTAATTGAGAAGGCATCAAACATCAATTCACGGTGCCTTACACTCCTAAAAAAAATGGAGTGGTAGAGTGAATGAACAAAACTCTGTTTGAAAGAACTAGAGCCATGTTGAGAACTGTAAGTATGGCAAAGCCTTTCTAGGTAGAAACAATAAAGACCTCTAACTACTTGATTAATCAATCACCAACAATATCGATTGATCTGAAGACGCTAAAGGAGATGTGGACTGGTAAATCAATAGATTATTCTTAGTTACACACATTTAGGAGTCTTGTGTTTGTGACGTATAATACCCAAGGAATCACCAAACCCAAATCATTTAATATAGGATAACATAATCAATTTCTAAAGAGAGAAAGAAACAACTAAAACAAGAAAGAGTGCATAATCGGGTCATTGATATCGATGTCATCTCCTAACCGACATCAAGAAGCTACCCCACCATGGGTCCCTCATGTTGGAGAGCTTACCTCCATCTTCGTGCTCTTCCAAATCTCCCAAAGTTCCCCCTCAATTCAGTCTGAAATGCCTATTTATTCTCTATTTTGCTTCAGCCAAAAGTCTCTCCTCAGAACGCTTCCTATGCTACTGTTCTAATTATCTAATTAATTTTTGGTCCACCCCCACAGTTCATTTTCTTAAAAACCTATGGAACTCTTTAAAATGTTTGTGTGAAACTCATCCCAGCCAATGATTATGTTTTTCTTCTGCGTTGTTTCTTCATTTGTTACTATGTCGTTTGGCTCCTTAGCTATGTTGTGTGTCGTCATTCATTCGTCTAAGTTGCTAACGCATTTTGTTTTTCTTCTTCTGTTGTCTTTAAGACCTAGAGACTCTTCAAAATGTTTGTGTTAAATGCAGACGTTTACATAATGTTTACGTGAAATTCATCCCATCCAATGACTGTGTTTTGTTGTTACGTTGCTTCTTCATTTGCTACTGCATCATTTGACTCCTTAACTATGTCGTGTGTTGTCGTTCCTTTGTCCAAGCTGCTGGCACATTTTTCTCTTCTTCTCCTACTACTATGTTGTCGTTTCCTATCCATGCTTCCACCCTGCATGTGTATTCTTCTTTTGCTTTTGTCGTTTTGGTTTCAATTTACTGCCATTTTGCTTGTGTGAAATACATGTTACTTACATGGCATGCATAGTGCAAATTTTCTACTTCTTTGTGTTTTATTTTTTAATTATTTTCTTTTTAACTTTTAATTTTCTTCTTCTTACTCCATGAAGACACAAGTGAGTATTAATCTTTGAAAAATGACCCAAATATCGTGCTTTCGATTTACTTTAACTTCTTTGCTTTCGAATCGTGCCTAAAATCACATATGAGTCAAAGTGAGAATCTTGAGCAATTTTATATCATTAATCGCTAAGTGTTATGAAATAATTAAATAATCAAGTAAGCACATATCAATTAGTTCATCGATTATTATGTATTCTTGTTTGAAGAAGTGATTATTATCCATTATAATACTTGAAACACCTAGGAAATGCAAAGTTTGATGTCTTTATTGTTTAACCTTATATTTAGCTATTGAAAAATTTACATGGGCTTTAGTTTAAGTAACTCTAATTTTAAATGGCATCTTTCAAAATAAATTGGACATGACTTTTGGTTGAGTGCACCCATTTCTTGGGCTTAAACTTTAAAAGTAAAAAGTAGAATATCTTTCTTTCATTTTTGTTTGTTTATGTCCTTTGATTTCTCTGGGTTATTCATTCTTATTTGACTTTCTTTATCTACTTACTAGTAATAAGGAAGATTTGTCCCACTTATAATCAATTCCTGTCTTCTATCATTTTAGGCAAAAGAACCACAACTAATATAAATTTGTATTTTTCTATAATAGCAAAGATTAAGGCCATTCCTTATAATGCTTCTCTATAAGTGAGAGGTTCATAGAACTCCATTCTAGTGGTTGATCTTGTACTTTTCTCCTCCTCTACTTCTTCTTCTAGCTTAGAAACTTAGTCCCTTTTTTCTCTCAATAACTTCCTTCTTTTGTCTCAACCTTTATTACCTTCTCCTCTCTCTCACTCTAGCATTTTCCTTCTCTTAAAGCTCCTCTCAAAGTGATATCCTTTCTTTTATTGGTTTCTTCTCATTGAATTGCACACATTGGAACTTTTTTAATTGTGTTCTCTCATAAAGCTCAAGGAATGACCACTTCTATTACCATTTTTATCAAGTTTTCTTTGTGTCAAGTGGTAGTAAGCTCTTCGATATTTGAAAAATTAAAGTTTAATCTCCAATTGTCAAACAATAATGCTTACATTGTTTCTTTACTAGTGGAGGTTCTCCTTACTAAAGCTTCAAAATGGTCAACCAATTTGGTTGGTATTTTTTTAAGGGGAAAAAAAAGACCCTCCTTTCTTTAAGTCAAATTATGGGCAACATCTATATAGAAAAAGCTAGGAATTGAGTGTGCCTTTACAAATGAAGATGTTTTCCTCCTTAGACTAATCACTAAATCTAGTATGGACATTCTTGATCCAAAGCTTTAGGATGTAAATGGTAAGCCTCTAATATTCTAAATATGGAGGCTAACATGGTAATGCTTTGGAAAAATAGATAAAAATATCTTTATTTGGCCAATTTTCAAAATGCACCTCTTGAATATTTCTTTATATAGGGGCTTAGCAACTTACTCTTTTTTTTTTGTCTAGGCCAATTTGTATAGATAAACAAACTATTACTATAAAATGATTGAACATGTGTATATTTGTGTAGAGGTTGGTAAGGATAAAGAGATGCCTAAGAACCTAAGAATAATGAAATTCAGATGAGAAGCTAATAGACGTTGAGATGACCTTAAGCTACCAATAAAGGCCTTTCAAATTACTTTAGGTTTGAAACTAGTAAGAGCACTCAAAGCAATAAAAACTTGAGAAATCATCAAAAGGATAAGTAATACCATTTGTTTAAGTATTAAAGCCTATCCAAGCCATTACTAAGGAATAAAAATTAATGGATTATGAAAATGAAGAAGAGAAAAGGAATGAAAAGAACAATGAAAATGAACAAAATGGTCTTACTTGGAAAAAAGAACTTACTTTTTAGCTCCTAACATATTTGAAGGTAATAGAGAATCCCTCTTAAAGATAAGCAATAAAAGGTTTTTTAAACCTTCAAAATTAAATATTCTATTAGTTCCAGAGTCACCTATTGCGAGGAATATTAAATTAGTTGAGAAGTATTGGAGCCACCTCTAAGAAAAAAACAAGCAAGAAATTGAGGAGGAAGATGCAAAATCCATCATCTACTTCATGATGACCATAATAGATTGGAACCATAAAAGTTTAAATTAACAAAAAAGTTTCTTGCATGATTATTACTGCCTAAGAAGTATGTTTTTATTGGTCTTTTAGAAATTAAAATAAAAATTTCACTTTTAAAAAGGTCTATGAGTTTTTGACAAAAGATGAATAACTGTTAGTAATCATATTGCTTAATATAATGGTAAAATCCTAATTTTGTTTAGACTTAATCACATCTAACTTCACCACAACAACTATTTTGATCAGAATATTCACTATTAAGTGAAAACCTTTATTGACGTCACAGTAGTTTATGAAGCTAATGTTGATTCTTAGAGGTAGGGACGGAGGCAACACTGAGTCCCTCCAGATTTAAAAAAACTAAATATTTTTTTATACTGGGCCTCCCAAAATTTAAAAAGATTAAAAATTTGAATCCTCCTATTTTAAATTTATGACTTCGTCACTACTCAGAGGGAACATCTTTGAAAAGATCTAATATTCTACAAGTTGTTGGTTATTCTCCTTGGTTAACGTCAGGAGATTTCAATTATACCTCGCTCTTATAAGAAGTTGAAAGACCAAAGACTACAATAAATCACAAGACTAAGTTGAAAGCTAAGATCTTTTTTTGATTCTCTTTATTAACAGAAAATTATATCTTGGTTCTTCTATGCCAATTCCATCTGTGTATGCTCTTAAAGACAGGTAGTTAAGAGATTTTATGATGCAATAGCTACTTCAAAATGGCCTATATAGAACTAATATGAAAAGTAGCTCATTAGAATATGATTATTTAGATTTAGGATTTAGTGAAAGATCTTCCAAGTCTTTGTCACAGATAAACATTTTTACATTTGCCTTTTCTATTTTTTTAACTAACTCGTCAACTTATAAAAAGAAGTTATTTTTTGTTAGAGAGAATATTTGGACACCTACTTTGAAGAAAATTGTTATAGGTGTGTCAATGAAGAGAATTTACGAGCGTATACTAGGGCCTAGTGAAATTGGAATTCCAAACTCAACTAGTGACGTTTGACTTTTAAGTTTTTGGTATAAATATTATTATAGGGCTTACTTCAAAATCAGGTTTTAAATAATTAGACTTATTATTGTAATGGAACTCAAGTGAATGAAAACATTTCTCTATATGCTGATATTTTATTTATGTTTAAATGAGAAGAGCAATAATAGGTTAAGTTGTTAGAATCCAAGTACTAGTTGCTTTATGTTTCATGTACAAAGCATCCTTATACGTTTTTAGAGTCGACGTACTGGTTACTTTAATGTATTTGTATGCGACTCTATCGAAAACAACTTTTTTATTAAGTAGGAATAAGACTACGTACTATCTGACATTTTCAAGTCGCGTATTTTAGCTGAACTTCCACGAGATGTCGTTATTATTACTAGTTATTTATGTTTGATTTGCAAAGCAATTTAAGCATTTAAGATGATTTTAATTGTAAGAATTAATTTAATGTAATTATATTAAATATTCATATTTATATTAATTATGAGAGTTAATTCATTTAAGAATATAATATGATATATTAAAAGTAAAAGTAAAATTAAAAGTAAAATATTAATATCTAATTATATAATAAGAATTAAAATAAGATTTTAAAATTAAAATGTATTTTTATTACAAATTTCAATTAAATGGATCTTTATTTTCAATTTTTAATATAAAATTTAATTAAATAAAATTTATTTTTTAAAAAATAAAAATAAAAATAAAAACAAAAACCAAAATTTTCAATGTAAATAGGAACAAAATTAAACCACATTCAAATTTGTTAATTGTATTAACTTCCTTTATTTGTTTGTTTTTTCGAAAAGAGGTACGAGGGTGTGAAGAGTTGAAAGACACAACTTAAAAAGTAATATTTTTATTGCAAATTAATGTCTGAGGGTAAATGGTCTTAAATGTTTATGTTACCCTAATTTACCAATTCCAATATAAATCGTACAGGTCATAGTTTGTGACTTAGCATTAAATCGTCATCTTCTTCCTCTTGAATTGAGACCCTAACCCTAGCTCAACCATTTAATTCTCCCCATACCAAGAAATCAAGTAGTTTTGATTAGGTTGAGAGGCGATGTCGATCCCACCAACTTCAACTTCAATGCCCTCAACTTCTTCGGGGTCGCAATTCACTTACGGAGCAACCGCAACAACTGCTTCGTATTTTCCAACACCGTTTCACCTCCAGCAGTCTGATCACTTGGCCCAATACCCCAAACCCTACGTTGCTCCTCCTCCGGTCCAACCCGTCATAGCTCCGGTCTACCCAGCCCAAATCGGCCCGGTCTACACTCTGCCTCAGTACCAACAGGTAATCTTCCATACATTTGCACCCTTTTTGACGTATGTGTATATGTGTGCTTGCGTGTGTGTGTGTATATGTAAAATGTGTCAAAAAGGCTGTAAAACTTGTGGGTAATCGACAATGTCCGGATTCAGTTGTTCTGAGTCTTATTGATGATGTTGATGATGGCGTTGTTGAATGCTTTGGAATTGGTTAAATTGGTACATAATAGGTGGATTTTGAATTCATATAATAAAAATCAGGGGTTAGTATCGGTCATGTTGTGTAGTTTTTGATTTTTGAGGAGTGATGAATCGGTCATGTTGTGTAGGTTTTGATTTTTGAGGAGTGATGATGTGATGGTTATATATTAATTGTTGTTTGAATGGAGAATTAAGGACTGAGTTCTTAACAGGCACAACAATTGTTTCAAAGGGATGCGCAGACAATTACCCCAGAAGCTCTTGAGAGTGTGAAGGCAGCCCTTGCAAGCAGTGAAATGGAGCATAAAGCTGAAACCAAGAAGAAAGCGATTCCTCGTAAAGCGGCTGGCCAGACCTGGGAGGATCCTACCCTTTCAGAATGGCCTGAAAGTATGAGTTTTTTTTTTCCCCCCCCCCTTTTTACTTGTTGAGATCATTTGTATCTCATGAGTTGGGAAATGTTTGTATACAGGTCTCTATATTGTAACTGATTTAATTCTGTGTTCATTATACAGATGACTACCGTCTTTTCTGTGGTGATCTCGGAAATGAGGTGAACGATGATGTTCTTTCAAAAGCCTTTTCAAGGTTCCCTTCCTTTAACATGGCAAGAGTAAGTGTTTCTTTCAGTGCTATTTTTGAGTTTGATTTTGATAAGAAGCTTTTTGCTTGCGGTATGGACCTATATACATCTTGTCTTCAATAGAAAAAGTGTCTTTTGCAAAAACAAGAACTAAGCAAATTACAGTCAATCTTAATGTCTCTTAATTAATATCAGTGGAAAATATAACTTTAAAATAGATCACCTAAGATTTACTAGTTTCAAACTAGCAACTCCTAAAAATACATCCAGGTTTGTAAAAAAATAGGCATCACACCTAGTATCTACAAATGACTTTAGGAATCTAAGAATAACTCTTATGTTTGAAAGTGTCACACTTGCACAAATCTTTACTTTGAAAATTCTCTCCATCATAATTGAAACATCCAATTCATTTTAATTCTACTAAAATGAGGACTCTAACTTAAAATACACAAATAGAACTTGAATCTTAATAAAGGATCTTTATTGTTTGGTAGTATACATAGATTTTGACCAAAGTTTTGATGCTCTATACCACCTTTCGCTTCATGTAGCCTTTATCAAATCAAATTTTTGATGCCAAACTGATGTAGATTGATAGAGGATTGCCATGCTAATTCAAAGTTGAAATGGACAATATCATATGGAAAACAATAAGAATTAGGCAAAGTATATATGATTTCAACGTACCTTTTTCAATATCAGTTGATAAGAAAATTACAAAATAGTTTGCATAGAGATATACTAGCTTCAACTAGCAACTCCTAGAAATTATATCGTTTATAAAAAAGACTAGGCATGACACATAACATCTAGGAATCATTCCTTGAATCTAAAGATTACTCTGAGATGAGAAATATCACACTTCCACAAATTGTAACTTGAAAATTTTCCTCTCTTCATAATTGGAACATTGAATCCTATATGTAGTTTGTTCTCTTAATTCTTGTCCTACTAAATAAGGACTCTATTTAAAAAATAAAACACTCCAGTGGAACATGAATCCTACTCTAATAAGAATTTTTATTTTTCCCGAATAGAATTAAATCCTAAACCAACATGTACAAACCGAAATGAAAATACTTCAATTCCTCCTAAACCAACAAGTACAAACCGAAATGAAAATACTTCAATTCCTTTTCCAGTTATGTACAATTGCATATAGGGAAGATTTAGGTTTTTATGAGCAAGGAGGTTGACTGGGCATATTGGATGCCATTGTCGTGCTCAATATGAGTTATAAGGTAGATATATCATGTTTGACCGTTGAACAGATGGACTTGACATCTGGAGCATGAATTGGTTGTTTTCTCATGATTGATGAACTCCTTGACTGATATAGCCGATTGACTTGATTTGAACAAGTTGAAGTCAGGTCAGTGACCTACAAAAATCTAAGGCTGTTACTTTTTGCTAGTCATTTAAAAATCTCAAACAGTTGCAATGTCTTGTGTAGCTATCACTGTTAATTTTAAAGCAGGTGACTGTCTTGTGAACTTGTTGAATTTAACATTCAGAGTGTAGTGCACTAATATATACGATGAGCGTCTCTTAGGCCCTTTAATGCTATTGTTTTGGTTCTGCTAATAGATCATATAAGGTTTATTAGCTCTTATATTCTTCTTTAAGTTTGCTTCCCTCTACGTTGAATATATCTTCTAGACAAATAATCTTCATTTAAAAGTCACTTATTATGAACTTTTCTTTTGTATGGTTTGTGTATACCCTGAAGTTTTTACTGGTGACTGCTTCATATATCATTGCTGGTATGTTATTGTGCATCACCATGCAACAAAAGATTAGTTATGGATTTTTTTTCTTTTTATTGTCTGCATTATTTTTAGATTCCATGTGAAAATCTGTCTACTTATCATATCTTTGATAATGTTTCGCTGGAATTGATATTAGGTTGTAAGAGACAAGCGGACTGGAAAAACAAAGGGCTATGGATTTGTTAGCTTCTCCAACCCTACTGATCTAGCAGCAGCGCTTAAGGAGATGAATGGTAAGACAATTATATGTTCATTTTCTGTTCTTTATTTGCTCCTAGGACAATCTGCCCACAAATATGCTGTTGGTGCATTTTGAACTTGTGGGTGAGGAGAGAGGCTGTGGAGCAAAGGCAGAAAGCTGAGTAGGAGCACGTGAGCGTGTGCTGTTGTATTGAAAATTTGAACTTTCAGTTACGATTGATGTCAAACTCCTGTAACACCTTACAACAGTTATTTTCTGTCAATGATTCTGGATGGTTTTTGCTGTCAGTACTGGCTACAAGGTTCTGGAAATCTATGAATGCAGTTGATATAAAGTGAATTGCTTATATTTTTAATAACCTTGATGTCAGGAAAATATGTTGGAAATCGTCCAATCAAACTACGTAAGAGCAACTGGAAGGAAAGAACAGATTTTGAGGCATTAGACAGACAAAAGGTATGTGTCTCTGCATTCTCGGGTTTGTCTTATGGTGCATGTACTAAAATATTCTTACGTGACCTTGGCAGAACCATAATCCGAAGAAACTAAAACCTTCAAAGAAGAGTGTATTGCACAAGTAGGCGTGAAAAAAAATTCCGGTTATGATGGCCTTCAAGTTTACTAATCTTAGAACATTCTTCTTTAGACTCCTGTTCTTCTTTGCATTAAACTTCTGGCCTGGTAGAGTAAACCAAAGCCTTGTACAATCTGACTTTAATATGTTAACAAATCAAGCATATATTTGATATCTTTGTATATTTGTGCATTGTACGTAACTTCTACTTTCTTCTCTACTATTCGATGTCCTCTGGACGAAAATGATCTTAAATGTTTTCATGAGAAAGCATTGAAATCATATAGGTACTGACAACTCTTCGGGTTAGATATCTGTCCCGTCCTCAGGATTCGCATGGAAGATTTGGTGAGATATACCACGTAGAATTCGAAGTCATCCCGGGAGCAGACCATGCACATCTTACAAATTTGCTGAAGTTCATTGCATTCTATCATTTTGTTGAACAATAAAAGCCTAGGTTGCCTTACTGTTGGGCGGCAGGCTCACGTACCAAGTTAATGTTTTACTATTGAAAAATATAAGTTTGAATACATTCTGCAGTTTTTTTTAATATAAATTTGAAGAAAGAGATTAAATCAAAACCGTTATTACAAGCTAGTGAAAACTACTAACATTAGGTACATGCACCAAATCAACACGAGTTCAAAAATACATCAAAAGGTAGGGAAAGCATACAACTAAAGGTGGACAGCGTTGAGAAAAGAAAGTCATGTGAGCCAATGAGTTACGGAGCTGACTTTTGAGCCTGAAGAAATTCTTATGTAAACAATTTTCTTGATCCAACTTAGGATATCTCATATGAAAGAACTACCATTGTAGGTAAAAGTTGGAGAAGATCTTACGGTTCCATTCTCTCCACATGGAGTACATCAAGCAGTTGAAGGAGATTCTAAAAAGTTGTTCCTCCAACTTGTTTCGACATTTGATGGAGCTAGCCCAAGTAACTAGTTGTCCTTAGGAACCAACATTGCAATGTAATGAACAGTTATAGAATAATTTCTCGTAAGTGGCCTTGACAAAGACACATGTATAAATAAGAGGCGAACAAGGTTCTCTAGACACATATTGCAGAAGGGAGCGTGTTTGGTTATTGGACTAAAAGTATATAACCTGTCTGAGTTTTTCCTTAATTACTAACCAAATAGAAAATGCAACTTTGAGGATCAGACTAGAGTAGACCAAGCTACCTTAAGAGGATCATCCTCGAATATTCCTGCACATAATCTATTAGTGAATAAACCTGAATTGGGCCTCACCCGTATGAACTTGTCCATCTTAATAGAATTGGGTAGGAAGTTGGACATGGAATTAGAAATGGAAACAAAAGAGTTTAGGTGCATTTGTGGCTAATGCCAAGTGCTATTGAGGATGATTGTTCTAACCGTGGAAGATTTGGGGATTCTGAGCATCAGATTAGAAGCATTGAGGAGGAGATTAAGAGCACCACTAGGGTTCTATAAGCCATACCAAAACTGTTGGGAATTTAGACCTTCCAAACCCACACCCAAGGATATATAATAGACAAAAATATCAGAAAATAACAACACAAG
>JANJEY010000006.1:20826573-20843798 GCA_024703695.1 Erythroxylum cataractarum
AATTCCTTATAATCAGTTTTAATTTATAAATTACTTGAAGAATTATTATTATCAATTATATTATAATAAATAATAAAAAATTTATGTTTCTTTAATTATTTTAATTATTTTCAAATATGATAAGTGTAATTTCCTTATAATTTATTATTTTAGAAATGATTGCTGAAGCTTTTATAAATTGTGCTAATTTTATATTGCTTATTATTATTAACCATTTTATTATGATTAAAAATTATTATTGTTCTTTAATTATGTCATTGAAGAATAGAGGTACTGATCAAGGACATAAAGATCTAAAAAAATTCTTTTGTCCAATATAAGTTTCAGTTCTCTCCTATGATAAATTAGGAAAACAAACAACAGAAAAGAAATCTCATTTCTCTTCCATTCTTGGTTCCTCTTTTTTCTCTCAATATTTCCTTTCCTTTCCTTTCCGTTGTACAAATAAGGATCCAAACAAAGCATTACCCTAGCCTAACATCATCTCCGTGAACAACTACTGTGCTTGATCTTAAAATTCACATAATAAGTAACACCCAAATCCTAATTTTGGATAAAACCAGACACCAAATAAGAAAAAAAAAAGAAAAAGAAAAAGCAGAGTGATAGGGTTTGGTTAGGTGGAGAAGCTTGGGGGGAGAGAATGGCAGAAGAGAGTGACAAAGCGTGAGTCTTCTTGAAATCTCCGTCAAGGCAAAAACACGTGAGAGAGTGAGCAGGACCACATAAGATCATAGGGACGCGTTTATATTTACGTAAATTTAACATAAATATATAAATAAAATTTAATAGAATATAAATGTTAAGATTTGATGTGATGTTTCAACTAAATAAAAAAAAATCAAAAGCCTCCCTCTTTCCACTTATCCCGATATATACGATAATTAGAAGTTCCAACTTCTCCGTAAATGAGTTCAAACATGGTCTAAAACCGATGGTCATAAATTTGCCACGTCATCATGTTCATATCTTTTCTTTTCTTTTTTCTCAAATTTTTAATCATAATCGAAAGTAGCAGTCTAAGTCTAAGATCCAATTTGTAATTTAACCGCGAGCGAAGAAAAATAGTCTGCACAGGGACTTGTGCAGTTCTACTTTTAACAAAATCCAATTTTGATGGCTTCATTATTAGGCTACGAAGAGTTTCTCAATGTAAATATGATGTGTTGTGCACTTGTGCTTTACTTTGAAGTCTCTATCACGATCATTAAACAAGACAAATTTTGGTTTGATGATCAAATAAAGAACACAAAATTGGCAATCAAACGTAGTCTCCAATATCAGAGTCAGATCATATCGTGCTCGAGATTTTCAATCTCTGTCAACTATTTACCTACCCAAACAGTTAGAACGGACCATTGTAAGGGGAAGATCAAAATTTGACAACGAAACAACAACAAAAACAAGTGAAGCAGAAGTAAAGAAAGAGGAAAGTCTCTTCTCCGTCTGCCTCTTGGTTTTTTACTGCCTCTGCTGCTGTGCTTTCTTCTATAAACGCCAACAATTCAAACAGAGCCAGCTGGAAAAACCCAGGAAGCTAAAAATAGTTGCACGTGAATAGCTTTGCTTATATAGTAGGAAATTTCAATCTTTGAGAGCAAAGATTGAGAGACAACCTTGGACAACAAGAAAGCGGATATGGGTATTCCGTACGACGATGTGGTAATCATCAGTCAACCAGAGAATGAAGGAGAACCGACCGTGATCACTGTTAATTGCCCTGATAAGACCGGACTTGGTTGCGATTTGTGTCGTATTATACTCTTCTTTGGTCTCGGCATCGTTAGAGGAGGTAAGCAAGTGATAGATTTTGATAGTATTTAACTTCTCAGTTTAGCTTCTTCGACTTTGTCGACTATCATCATTTTTTCATAACCCTTTCTGCGACTCAGCTCTTACAGCCTTTCCCTTACCGTGTACTTTCGTCTATTTCCTCACTATGTAAATGGTAGTTAAGCTTTCTGTTATATTTCACGCCTTAAAAGAAAATTCTCTTTAAAAGACTAAGATGGGTCACAGATTTATCATATGCAAATGAAAAAAAGTTCTTTTTTTGGTCTTTCATTCTTTAGCTCTTAAAACTAATTGGATAATAAATCACCTCTGTAATTTTGTTAAAAGCAGCTGGGGAATAGGTTTCTGATTGTCAGTATTGGCGATTTCTGATTTGGTGTAGATGTCTCTACGGATGGGAAATGGTGCTACATAGTGTTTTGGGTGGTTGGCAACTCAAAAACTCGTTGGGGTTTACTAAAGAGGAGACTAGTAGGGGCTTGCCCTTCTTGCTCTTCAGCTTGTGGAATTTCTTACTACCGGTCAGAATTGGAGCCACCAGGACCTTCCGATGTATTCCTCTTGAAGTTGTGTTGTCATGATAGAAGAGGCCTTTTACATGGTAATTCTTCTGGAATCTCTAACTGTGTTCCCGTTTTTATTTGATTAATGATCTGTAAACAAAATAGAAACTTGGGAAATCAAACCCTCACCCTAGCCACTCTATCTGAAAGTTTTTGTGTGAGATTACAAAATTTCAATTGTCTATTTTTGAGTTTGTGGAATCATGTGGGATAGCATCCCATATGCAGTCATTGCTTAAACTGGGTAATTTCAATTGTCTATTTTTGAGTTTGTGGAATCATGTGGGATAGCATCCAATATGCAGTCATTGCTTAAACTGGGTAATATGTCATCTTAGCTTTCCCATGGGAATGTTTCATTGGGAGATTTAGATATTCTGAATGAATATAACTTCATTACCACTGACCTTGGTTGAATTTTTTTGTTCAGATGTTACGGGAGTGCTTTGTGAGCTGGAACTCAATATCAAAAAGGTTAAAGTATCGACAACACCTGATGGGAGAGTGGTGGACCTATTCTTTGTTACAGATACCAGGTTTTCATTTCTTCCCTCTAAAACTTAAATGTTAATTTTTGTATACTTTATGCTACTTTCCCTTCTGTTGAAGCTGTTTTGTAATGTAACATGTGAATTAACATAATGTTATGACAAAAACCATTGATAAGTACAAATTCTTCTGGTGTCAAAAGACTTGGCTTTTAACCTCTGCTTGTCTATGTACATTTGCGAATATCACTGACATATAAGATGGCATCTCATATATTTTCACATTATCCATTGAATCTTCATAGTGGGCTGGTACCTCACTGTATTTGAAGGGTCCTTGTCTCTCCATTAGTTAATTTGATTCCTACAAGATAAGTTGCTTTCATGTTCAAGAAATATGCTAATGGGGGGGTTTAAAAATCTGCTTTTATATATGAAGGATGAGTAAATGAAAATAAATACATGAATTATAATGCCGATAGTGGCCCCTTTTCTTTGACTTTTATTTATTGCCTTTCTTGTAGGATGAAATGCAGGGATATTTGAATTGATATTATCTGGGATATTTGAATTGATATTATCTGTTCATGTTCATATTCTCTTATAGTCTTTTTGTTATTTCTGTTTTTATTTTGGCTTATGTCCTATCCTAGTCCATAAACAGGTCCTATAAATATGAACTCGTGATTTTCACGAGTAATGTTTCTTGTTTCTGTCTTGATCAGGGAGTTGCTGCATACCCATAAGAGACAGGAAGATACATATGACCAGTTGAAAATTGTAATGGGAGATGCCATGATAAGCTGTGACATAGAATTGGTTGGTCCTGAAATTACTGCATGTTCACAGGAATCATCATTTCTTCCAACAACAATTAGAGAAGACATGCTTCGCTTGGAAATGCCTGATGAACTGCCAAGTTCATTAACTTCTGCAAGTGTTTCTGTCATAATGGACAACTCGTTGAGTCCTGCTCATACACTTGTTCAAATTGTCTGCCAAGATCATAAAGGTCTTCTATATGACATAATGAGAACTTTCAAAGATTATAATATACAGGTAACGTTGCATAAGCAGGTGTCTCATTTTGCTGTTGACTGCAGTTTCCGCATAATTATTCCAGTGTATTTGTTTACTCAACCTTTTATAGATGGAACTAATAGATGCATTATTTCCTATCTTGGAACTTGTCTAAACAGATATGGAGCTAATAGATGCCTTATTTCCTATCTTTCGACTTGTCTAAACAGATATCTTATGGACGGTTCTTTATAAAACAAAGAAGGAACTGTGAGATTGACTTGTTTATTGTGCAATCTGATGGGAAGAAGATTGTTGACCCTTGCAAGCAGAGAGCACTATCGTCTCGTTTGGAGATGGAGCTGTTGCGTCCTCTAAGGGTAGCTGTTGTCAGTCGTGGTCCTGATACAGAGTTATTAGTTGCAAATCCTGTTGAGTTATCTGGCAAGGGTCGGCCTCTTGTGTTCTATGACATCACCCTTGCTCTCAAACAACTTAAGACATGCATTTTTTCGGTACTTCCCTATCTCCTTACTGAATTGTTAAAGAGTCTATTGTTAGCTTGCTATGTTTCACAGCTTTCCTATTGGGGCCTATGGTATCTTAGTTTATTTTTCCAAAGGTTGTAGTTTGTTGCTGTCGTAAGGTTGACAATTCTTAGCATAGTTACCTTTCCTTACTTCCAATGGTGTACGTGATTTAAGGTGATCTTATTTTCAGGCTGAAATTAGGAGGCGCATAATTGGAGATCGTGAATTTGAGGTGTATAGAGTCTTGCTAAACGAAGGGGAAGGTTTGTCTATTCCAAAGAGCAGAATAGAGGAAGGCGTTTGGAAGATGTTAATGGGTTGGGAGTGATGTACATTTGAATGTATCCTTCTTCCTTGTAGATGGCCAGAGTCTCATGTCTTCCTACCGTATGATATGTAAATCAAGTCATAGTTTATCATCTGTTCAACATATAGATGTACCAGCTCCTGTGAGGCTAACAGATTTCGTTAAAAGGAGAAGGTGGTGGGACAAAGATAGGAGTGAAGCAGATAGTGTAGCAATTATCAGTTTGTAATATGCACTGGTGATGTTGATAGTCAATACCAATATCCTCTAGTCGAGAAATACCTGTGCTGTATCTTATTCCCTGTAAATGCAAAGTATATAGAGAGGTCTTTGTACTTCATAATCGTCATTTGTGGGAATGTGGGGAGCCACACAGGATATCCATCACTAAGCAATAACAATTAGCTTAACACTAATCTCTTGGACCGTCACTAGTTGGTGAATATTAACCTCTTCCAATAACTAATCAAGTCAGAGTTGGAAGACGAATTGAAGAAGACAATTAACCGCTAAAACGCGGTAATAAGCATTACACACGTTAAAACATATTGCCTACTTTTGTGGGACAAGAACAAGTTGTCCAAGGACTTCTTTTTCATGGAATATCATGGTCACATCAGAACATTCATTCTTAAAATATCCAAGCACTAAAAGCCTTGGTATGATAAATGCCCGACCATACGCAACTGGTCATTTTCAGTGCCAGGTATAAGATATTTGCAGTCATTCTCGGGTCAATCGGAGAAAAGGGTTTTTTTCAATTCATCATTGATTTCAGTATCGAGGCATTATATTCTAGAGGTCCTATTCTTCACGGGGAATAAAAAGATCCAAACATCAGACGCTAGATTTACGACAAGAAGGCCAGAATTTCCAAACTATATTCATATGGAAAGTAAAGTTAGTAGTAAACAACTAAACATCAACCAAACTATATATGAAAGATTCTGTAGATCGGTGCAATAAATCTTCATCCGCCCAATAGCGACCCACGGACAACCAAGTAAGGAGGAGGATCCATCAGGCGCTACAGGACAATTCAGATGTCTGACAATATTTTCTTAGTGCTGGATTAGATTAGTCTATTAATTAAGAATAATGCTACCTATTATTGAATCCTTGCAAAATTTTTATTGAATTGTTATTATTATTGTTATTGTGCTAAATTAGATTAGTCAATTATTATGATCAAAGCAAAGTAGATGATTCCTTTTTTTTTTTTGGTAATTCAGTAATTTTATAAAGAATAAGGAGTTATGTATAAACAAGAGATACTCTTGGGCATCTCTAAATACTCAAAATACATAACGGCGTAAAATCTATTGCCCTACTATCGATCTCCCCTCCTAAGTCCTGCATGATACTAGTAACTAGTAGCCTTCCAGAATATGTGCACAAGCAGTAATAAGCAAAACAAACCCGCAACATATCAGCATATGCCTAGACCTACACGAACCAAACCACAATTCAATCAAGCAAAGGAACAAAAAATCATCAAAAGCCTGCTAATTTGTCTTCATAATGTCAGTCATTTCAACAGGAGCTTCCATAGGCAATGAGATGGTTCCTTTTTCGTTTACACTTTCTCTAGAGAGTAATGTTATATAGTTCCTTTTTCGTTTACACTTTGTCTAGAGAGTAATGCTATCCGACACCAATCTTTTGTTCTGATAAAAAATACCGGTCTGCGGTGAATTAAGAATGATTTACACATCCTTGAGCAACAAATGCTTTGACGAGTATATTATGTCCACCAAAATTCTAACATATAACTTTGCTTTTTTGGTTAGTGTTAGACGTAGCGGATGTATTTTGCGAAAAAGAAAAATAAAATGAGCAAAATGACACAAAATATTTAACGTGGTTCACACTTAATTTTAGGCTACGTCTATGGAAAAACTCAGAATAATACTTTCACTATTACGAGTAGTAGGTATACAGAGATAAAACCAAAATAGTGGCTCACAGGTGTTTCTCAACCTAAAAACACTAACTTCACTATTTTGTCACTCACTGACCCTATAGGAAAATTTTTCCTAACTTCAGAGCAAAAACAATGCTCTGGTTTCCTCTCTCTATCTTAGTGAGTATCTTAGTGATGATTTTGTTGATTATCTAAGGCAAGATGGAATCTTATCTCAGTGGACTTCTCCTGGAACACCACAACACAATGGTGTTTCAGAAAGAAGAAATCAAACTTTATTAGATATGGTGAGATCTATGATGGGATTCATTGATCATCTTATCTTCCTATAGGGATATGCTTTAGAAGTCACTGCCTATATATTAAACAAAGTTCCTACTAAAGCAATCACTAAAACTCCATATGAGATACGGAAAGGACGTAAGCCTAACCTAAAACATTTGAAAGTTTGGGGTTGTCTAGCTTATGTCGAGAGATTATTGCCAAATAAGCTTGAAGCGAGGCCTAACAAGTGTAGATTTGTTAGCTATCCCAAGGAAACTATGGGATACTATTTCTATCACCCTTCTGAACACCAAGTGTTTGTGACTAAAAATGTAACCTTTTTAGAAATGGAGTTCCTTAATGAAGGAAGTCATGGCATAGAAATAGATTTTGATGAAATTCAAGATTATGATGAATCAACACAAGCTCAAGAGCATCAAATGCATATTGAGCAGCCTTTATTTGATGTCTTGAAATTAACACATAGTATACTAGCCTCAACCGTTGAGGAGAATGGACCGGTTAATGAACCTGTCAAAGAAACAGTGCATTAACAAGATCAAGTAGAGAAAGAACCTATTGAACATGAGTCTCTTAGATTGTCTACTAGGGATCATCATGCACAAGATAAATAAACTTAATGGTGTAAGGTGACGAGGATAATCATACTGATGATATCCCATATATTGATGATGACCCTAAGACTTACGAAGAGGCTATGACAAGTCTAGAACATGAGAAGTGGTTTACGGCCATGGAATCTGAGTTAGAATTCATGAGAATCAACAAAATAAGGACTTTAGTTGATCCCTCAAAGGATATAAAACTCATAGGATGTAAATGGGTATTTAAGAAGAAAAAAATTGGAGCAGACGGGAAGGTTGAAACCTATAAAGCTCGTCTTGTTACCAAGGGATATAATCAAAAGGAAGGTATTGATTATGATGAAACATTTCCCCCCTGTGGCAATGCTCAAATCTATTCGGATTCTACTAGCTATAGCTGCATATTATGGTTATGAGATATGACAAATAGATTTGAAAACATCGTTTCTTAACGGAGAGCTCAAGGAAGATGTCTATATGACTCAACCTGAAGGTTTCACATTACCATATGCTCCTAATAAAATATGTAAGCTACAAAGATTCATTTTTGGATTGAAGCAAGCTTCACGAAGTTGGAACATTCGCTTCAATATAACAATTGCAAAGTTTGATTTTGTTAGATGTGAAGAAGAAACATGTGTGTACAAGAAGGTTAATAGGAGCATAGTTATTTTCTTAGTGTTGTATTTAGATGACATATTGCTAATAGGAATTGATGTACCAGCCATGCAAAAGACAAAGATTTGGCCATCTGAACAGTTCTTCATGAAGGATTTGGGAGCAGCCACTTACATTCTTGGAATCAAGATCTATAGGGATATATCAAGAAAGTTGCCAGGGCTTTCCCGATCTATGTACATTGATACTATCTTAAAAAGGTATCACATGAAAAATTCAAAAATAGGTTATCTACTGATAGACACTGAAATTTCTCTTAGTAGGGAGAATTGTCCTAAAACCCTAGAAGAAAGAGAGCACATGAGTAAGGTCTCATATGCCAGCGCAGTGGGAGCTATCATGTATACCATGACATGTACAAGACTAGATGTAGCTTACGCACTAGGAATAGCGAGCAGGTATCAAGGTAACCCAGGTGAGGAACATTGGAAAGTGATTAAAACCATCTTTAAGTACTTGAGAAGAATTAAGGACCAATTCCTCATATACGGATATTATGAATTATAGCTAATAGACTACACTGATGCTAGTTTTGCATCAGATAAGGATGATAGCAAATCGACCTCTAGTTATATTTTCACCTTGAATAGAGGAGCAATGAGTTAGAAAAGTTCCAAGCAAGTTACTTAGCTGATTCAGTTTTTGAAGCAGAATACATAGCTGCATGTGATGCAATTAAGGAAGCTATTTGGATGAAAAAGTTCTTAACTAAACTTAGTGTGGTTCCTTC
This sequence comes from Erythroxylum cataractarum, assembly GCA_024703695.1. Taxonomy (NCBI): domain Eukaryota; kingdom Viridiplantae; phylum Streptophyta; class Magnoliopsida; order Malpighiales; family Erythroxylaceae; genus Erythroxylum; species Erythroxylum cataractarum. The sequence continues at coordinate 20,835,477 of JANJEY010000006.1, forward strand.
GATAAAGGAATTCGATAAAGGAAAATGTTCCTTTATTGTGTGACAATATCTGTGCTATTACACAAGCTAAGGAGCCAAGGTCACACTAAATATCCAAACATGTTCTGCAGAAGTTTCATCTGATTAGAGAAATTGTTGAGCGTGAGGATGCTCAAATTCAAAAGTTTAAAGGAAAGAAGAATGCTGCAGATCCCTTCATTAGGGCATTTGGATCAAAGGAGTTTGATAAGCACAAGTGGAAGATAGGATTTAAATTCATGACTGATTGAGTATAGGCTAAGTGGGACATTGTTTGACTTATGCCCATTACCCAATCGTTATGTAATAGATTGAACATCTTTTATTTTTGTAATTATTAACTTTGTTTAATAACATTGCAAATGATTATATTATCATATTATGTTTATTGTTTTTTATTTTAATATGATAAGTCCTTGATTAAATTTATACACTTGCCATCATAATGGAGATTATGATAATGAGAGTCACGTCTTTAGGGTTTAATCTAAAAGTGTTCTTGATCATAGAAACATCAAATAAGGACTTTAATAATTCGGTTAGATCAATATGTATGTAATAGTATCCATTAGATGAATATTAGTAGATTTCATTTACTAAGTTACATATATAGATGATGCATATGGAGATATGATAATTGAACTGACCAAACTGAGAATTCCCAAAGGTTAATATTACCTATGAACTATCAAGTAAGATATTCTCATAAGGATTTAAATGTATATTTTTTCTTTGACCCACGATTATCATAGTAATCAATAGATCACTTATTATGTTTTGATGTCGGACACCTAGTATGTAAAAATGCTAGTTAAATGATCATTAGATATAATTAAGTACCTATCTGATTAGTGGTGAGTCAAGATGAGATTCATCGACTCTAGGCAATGAATTTGAGCTCTATGTTGTCATTGATCTTAATGGTTGTTTCATGACCTTAGCCAGGGCGATTGAATGAGTGAGAAAAAGGAATTTCTTAAGTCATTCACTAGTCATTAATGATCGACATATAACATAGTTGGTTATCTAATAGGGTTTGACAGTTAAACCATATCTTAGGATAATCCGGAGTTGTAATGATGGAGGTAATAATACATTATCCTTAACTAGTTTCTGTTTTTTTAAAGTTGTTATTTCACACTATCCGGTCAATGAGGAATGTTGTTAGATGTCAACCTTAATTAGTAATTAATTGAATTAATTACTACCGGCTTAGTGATGAACTAATGTGATCACACACTGACGAGAGTAATATTTCCTATTTATGATTATTTAATTTATTATGAGATAATTTATTAAATAATTTATATGGCATATTATTATATTTTTTGCTAACACAGAAAATATAATTAATATTAGAAATTTTCTTGATAAGTTATATCAAAAGTTGAAAGTGAGACATATTTCTCAATGTAGAGTGCATAGAGACTTCGTATTTTTAAAATTTATTATTGATTAATCCTCACAAATTTCAAGTATTTATTTTTTCATGTTCTTACTACTAGTATATTTGTTTTTTATTTATGATACTATTAATATATTTGTTAAACGCAATAACTGAATATATGATTGCAATTTTTATTTTCGCTACATATGCGATCCTTCGAGCTTATTACAAGATCCTTCAAGCTTAGAACACGTTGGTTTCTCTAAACTCTGGAAAATTCTAAACTACCATGTTCTGACTCTTTAGCACTCTTCTTTGGTGTTTGTACCTTCGTTCAATCTGGAGATACTACGTACATAACTAGTCTATCTCATCTTTTGTATATTTTGTAATAGTAAGCTATAGTTAATGGAATATTTTCATTTATAAAAAAAAAGATGGCGATGACATAGTTCCCTTGTACCTAATAAGCTTTAACTTACCGTCTTCCATGAACCGGCACTGATGACCTACGCTCGCACTGATCTATGAGCACGTTCTGTTAATTCACATCCGCTCCTTCAAGTCAATGGCAAGCGCCATCGGAGCCCCAGCGTACTTTTCCTTACTTAAGAAAGACTTATCCACTCTTAGCCAACCATAAAAAACAAAGTCGAAATTTCTCCGATGCTCAATATATATATATATATATATAAAAGAAAGACTTTGAATGGCAGGTCAACAATAGAAAATTCAATCCTCTCTTTGTATAAATTAGATATCAAACCGAAGATTATTGAATAGATCTTAATTATATGATTCCAAAAATAGAAATAGGTTGATATATAGATTATAAGATATCGATATATAATTATGAAAAACTTACCAATCACCTTTTTAAAAAAAATTTATAAAACAAAAATTTTATATTACACCCAATAAATTTGTTAATATGATCAAGTCTATGGTAAGATCATAAAATAATTAAGGGTCCATATATATATTTTTGAAATAATTTTAAATTAAAATACTAATTAATTATAGCAAAATACGTTCTAAAACTTCGATTCATAGGTGAGGTGAATGAACGTGAAACTGGAAAAATAACTTAGCTATAGAAAATTCTACCAGTAGCCAGTGGAATACCTGTAAACTGGGACTCTCTTGAGTCTGCTTCCTTTTGAATGAATAAAAACAAAGTTGAAGTTTCTCTGATGTTCAGTTTGTGTGCGTTGTCACTAGTCCTAGCTCTTCCACACGTTATTTTAGCCATCTCAATCTCTTTTAACCTAAGAAGCACTGACACGGCAAAATGGAGCCGTGTTCGTGTATCCGACACGGACACATAGCAGACAGGTGATGGACATGTGTCAGACACGTGTCCTTACATGTCGGTATAAAAAAAAATTTATCAGCTCGGGTACGTCTGGAAATGCTCGGACACGGCTAAGATGGCTCGGACCCAATTGGGCAGCTGCTTACTTACAAAGCTTTAGGAAACTTCATTTTCCTACATTAAATCTATGACACACTGATTCAAGAAAAGAGGCCCAATTGATCAATTGGAAGTCTTGAAACACATTAATCAATATATATTATAATAAGAATTCTGAATTTTTTTCTTAATTCTAAATTTTATAATATATATATATATATATTTACTTATTTATGTTGTGTTCGTGTCTACCAAATTTTAAAAGTTGGTGTGTCTTCGTGTACGTGTCGGTATCGTGTCCCGTATCCGTGTCTATATCTGTGCTTCTTAGCTTCTAACGAATTAATTGTGTGGATTATCCTCCACGAAAATCCTGTTCCCGTCAGATTTATATAAGAAGAGAGAAGAAGCAGAGATTTTTTCAAGTAGGGTCACTGATTACAGAGAGAGCATGGATACGAGGCTGTTTGAAGTCTCTTTTGCAGGGAACGTGGTGGCCCTTCGAAATTTGCTGGAACAAGATCCAGCGATTTTAGATAGGGTGCCCCTGTTGGTTGTTCCCTCCAGCTTTTGTTAAGAACCCTTTGCATATTTCTTGTTTAAGAGGACATGTAGATTTTGATAGAGAAATTTTAAGTTTGCGTCCAACTTTTGTCCAAGAAATAAACCAAGATGGTCATACCCCTTTGCATTTGGCTTCTTCCAAAGGGTATATAGATATTGTTAAACTGATTCTGAGCTTTGGAAACCAGAATTCATGTGTCACCGATCTTTGCATGAACAAAGATCCGTATCTTAGAGCCCCATTTCATTGTGCGGTTATCACAGGTAGAGTCGACATCATAAATGAGTTACTTAAAGCATGTTCGGAGTCTGCCTCGAAAGTGACTGTTCAAAATGAGACGGTGCTTCACCTTGCTGTCAAGTACAATCAACAACATGTGTTTCGATTTCTTGTTGGAGGAATATGCAATACTGAAACTCTCTTAAATTATCGGGACAGCAATGGCAATACAATATTGCATCTGGCAACAATTCGAAAACAAATTTAGGAAAACAATTCGAAAACAAACGTTGACATGAGCATGAACCAATTGGTGCAGACGATTCAGTTCTTATACAGGCAACCTAACTTAAACGTCAATGTTCTCAACTCGAGGGGTCTTACTGTAATAGATCTTTTAATGATTGGTTCTCCTAGTTCCTGTGACACTGAAATTGGAAAGAAAATTCGATCAGCAGGAGGCGGACCCAGTATTTCGAATCATCAACCAATCATAGATTCCGTAGGGAAAGGATTTAACACAGACGAGGGTCAGAAAGATAAATGCTTGAAGGAAATAACAAACGGACTCTTAGTCATGGCATCGCTGGTTGCAACTATTACATTTCAAATTGCTGTGACTCCACCTGGGGGGGTTTTGGCCAGATTTTCCCTTAGATTCCAACAGGAAAGGGGTTACTTCCAACAATAAAACACATGCTCCTAGTACTGCTATTTTGTACTATCTAGAGAAGAATAACTGTTAGGAATCTGGACCTTCGAAACCAACACCCAAGAATATTTAATTGACAAAAATATCAAAAAATAACAACACAAGAGAATTTACGTGGAAACTCCCAAACCGAAGAAAAACCACAGGCACTGAGAAGAAAATTCACTATTGAAAAATTCTTACAATCACACAATTTTTCCTCTCATCCAATCCCCCAATACACCAACACATTCACAAAGAAATAAACAAGACAAACTCTCCAACTCTCATCTCAAAAGAGGAATTTAAATAGAGTCAAATTGTACTACAAATCTTTGACTTTATTTGGTGCACTAGACAAGGAGATAGCCACCTCCTTATATAGGTAAGAGACTTGTCTCAATTGTTGTCCCCAACCAATATGGGACAACAAAAGAGCCAAATCTCAACAAAAACTGTGTTCTCCCCATTTATAACTTTGTGCTCGATAAATTAGGATAATTTCTCCCCATTTCTAACTCTGTGCTTGATAAACCATGATAACTTATCCCTTAATATAAGCATTTGGACTAAGGATCGGGATGAGCTAGATCTAATAGGAGCTTTCTGCCAACTGCAACTTCTTAAAACTTGGACATGAATACACTTCACCTGTAATGACTCTTGATCTGCATAATATTCTAAAGGTTCCTTTGGCTTAGAGGATCGTATTCATTATTTTTATTGCTTTGATCCACAACCTTCCATGCTCCTTAGATTTACAAACTCCCATTCATTTTACCTTAGGTTTGTAGCTATTGTTGAGCTTACCACTTTGTAGAAAGTTTTTTCAACAATCTCTTCGATTGGGTTATCGAAGTCCTCAAATTTAATTACGATTCACTAAATTCTTATTGTAGTAGTGGAGCCAAGTTGAATCACAAGAGAATTAACAATTAATTTATTAATTTAAATTGTAAAAAAAAAATAGGGGTGTATGACTAATTAACTAATGAACTAAAATTAACAAATAATCAAAATTATTAACTAAAAATAAATATTGAAAATTTTAATTTTAAGTAACTCTGATTCAAGGAAAAGGCCTTACCTAATTGTAACTTTGATAATTGGATTAAAAAGAATAATTTTCACAATTTAAGCAATTAGTCAGAAACCGATTATAATAGCCATAAGAAGTCTCAAACCCTAAATTAATTAGTTCAAACTCAGCATTTAAACCAAAACTTATCATTAACTAACTAGGTATGATAACATTCCATATCAATTAAATAAGAGCAATAAGTTTAGTAAAAAAGACTAAACCCTAAATTAAATAATTAAGATAGCCACAACTATTCAATTTAGTTTTTTTTGTTTCTTATAAGTTAAATATGCATCTTTATAAATAACCTGTTTGCTACTTCTAGCAATCCTTTATGACAATTACGGATGATTGAAATCATGGATAGCTGTAGAACAATTAGGGTTGCACAAGACTTTCCACTTTGTAGGTGTCTGGGGAGGATGTATGTAACTTTCCATTTGTATTTTTACAAAGAGGTTATTTTCATAACTTAAACCTGTGACCTTATAGTCATAAAATAGCAACTGATAGGCTCAACCTCTTCCAGTTGAATTAACTCTTTATATCAATCAATATTAATTATTTATGTAATATAAGAACACAAAACACTTGAATTAAAATTAAAATGTAGGTTTAGAAAAAGAACTCACAAGGTTACAATTAGAGTTTTGAATATCCTTGAATTAGAATATTTAGAATTAATTACATATAGATTTAGTTCCAACATTAAAAATAGAAGAAAATATGAGAGATGAAGAGAAAACACAAAGAAAACAAAATAGGGTGATATTGAGAAGTAAAGAACACGTTTTTATCCTCTCTTCCTACTCCTAAAAACGAGCTTCCTCTTATTCTACCAAGCCCTATCTAAACAAAATCCAAATCCCTACATAATAAGGCGAGAAATAAGTTTCTTAATTGAATTCAAATTCTAAGGGTGAATATGACATTAAGTGTGATCACTCCTTAGCCACTGTAGTAATCTGTCTATTTTTTCCAATTTAAGCAACAAAATAAAAGATATAGATCCAATTAATATAACTAAATAACATGTCATCAAATTCTCCTATACCACACTCATTCTTGGTGATAAATAAATAATTGGCTATATTTATATATCCATATTTAGTGTGTTTTTCTTGTTATTTAATAGTTATAAAATATTTTTCGTACTTATTTTGCTTCAAGTGTGTTTGAAAGTGATAACTGCCTTCATAGACCAAACAAAGAAGAATTTGGATAAAATTGTGGCATAAAACGAAAAATTTAAGCAACTTTTATGATACACAGCCTTGTGTTGCGACCGTGTAAGTCACTATAAATATGTGAGGCTTTGAAGGCACTGTTTATACCTGGGTGAAGATACATGTCCATGTATGTTAACATATACAACCATGTATATTATCCATTTAAGCTCCTACAACCATGTCAATCCAGTGTTTTTGAGATACACGATCACCTACACAATCATATGAGTGACTGCATATGTCCTAAAAATCCTAATTCTTACCATAAAAGGATATTATTATAGGCTACATGGGCGAAGAATTTTATAGTCATATTAAACACCAAAGAAGAAGCAGCTCTAAACAAAGGATGAAGAAAACACGAAGATTACGCCATAACATCTGATAAAGAGCAACCTCCAATCCAAATTGCAAGAAGATTCCTTTAGAGACAAAAGGGGGAGAAAGAGTATGAATTCTTTTATTTCTATTTGCTCTTCTGAATTTTTCATATTGGATTTGTTTTCTCTGTTTAGAAACTAAGTTGGTTAGTGCATAAGTGTGTTGAACTCTAAGTTGGCATGATAATATGATATACTCTTTTACTCGATGAAATTTTATTGATTGATTTATTACGATTCAATTATGTATTTAGATTCTTGAATAAATATATCCAAAATATTATTACAATCTTTGATTTCATATTAGATTGAGAAATCTTTTCATATGAATAGTTCTACCATAGTTGGAAAGAGTTGCATACAAACCTAGAGATAGATCAACATAAATGTTGGACCTTGATTTTTTTTTCTTAATGAATAAGCATGATTTGATTAATTTGGGAGTCTTGCTAAATTAATGTATGTTGGAATTAATTAGCATGTTAATGTGAGTGAGATAATATGATATAGGTTAAGATAATTAAAGTGTTAAGGTGGTAAGTTTGCATAAGGGGTATTTTGGGAAGATCAATTAAGCTTAAAAAACCAAAAAATTAAAGGAGGGGCAAAATAGACATTGCACAATCATTAAGGGTATATAAGGGGAGAATTGTTGTCTTGCATTTGAAAAAAAATCCAAAAACGTGAATGAGAAAAGAGAGAAGAGAGAAGCACGAAAAAAGAGAGAAAGAAGAAAAAAGAAGGGAGGTCAACTAGGTTTCAATTTTTCTTAGTTCCAGAGAGTGATTTTGAAGGTGTTCAAGAAGGGAAAAAGAAAGAGTAAGATTAGAGCTTCCATTAGAGCCAAGAAATTTATTATTTGGTGAAGATTCAAGGTAAGCTTATATTAAATCTTTTGGATTTTGAAAGCGTGTTGGCTCAAAGAGCTTAGGAAATGCATGAGTTTATGTATTCTAAGGTCAATTTCATGCATAGGTTTCTTTGGATTTTTCAATTGGAGTTCTTTTTGAATGGAGATTTTTGCTAATGTTTGAAGGGAGGCAAGAGAGGCAAGAGGAGCAAGAGGAGAGACATCGTGGAGCAAGTTTTCTGTTGGACCAAGGGTCGTTGACAAATTAAATCCCTTTATGTTTTGATAATAATAAAATATCTAGAATTAGTTAAGAAATTACTTAAGGTATTATTCAATGAAAGAATTGTGCAAATCAAGATGAGTAAGTGTTTAATCATTGAAGAATCAAGATAGGAGTTTCCTTATAAGGGAAAATGGCATAAAACATGAGGATTATAGAAGATTTGGATGGATGTTACCGTTGAAGGCAACACAAGTCGACTTGC
>JANJEY010000006.1:21058114-21073390 GCA_024703695.1 Erythroxylum cataractarum
AATTGACCCCAGATGTATATCAGGCACTATTGGAAGTGTATTCCCTACCTCAGGCTAGGTAATACGTCTCATATGTTCTGAGACCAGACTTTGTACTTGAGTAACTTATAAATTACCCTTGGGTTTAGTTGGATCCCCTACCATGTAGGGTTATTCAACGCAATACAAAACACTCATGTTATGAAACCATCTTTTTTTCTATTTGTAATCAATTTCAAATAATTTCCAGAAGAGCTCCTCATTCTAAAATTATTGTTTCTATTAGGAAAAAAAAAGCCTCTTTAAACCCATAAAGTTCCTTGATAAAAGTCATTAGCCAAGTTCTTGATTAGATACCTGGATGCTAAAAGTGAAAGGAATCCAGACCAGATCCCCAAATACCAACATGAAGCCCAATCTCTCTGCAATTATGTCCCAACTATCAAATAGAATAGACAAGTTAAAGAAGAACATATAACCAATCCTTTACCAAAAAAAGCAAAGAGAAGCAGGAAACAATATCCAGCTTTACCAATAATTCTTATGAAATCAAATAAGTGCTTTAAATATAGCCCAAGCTTTGAAGCATATGTACTGTACCTTGTAAGATATGCAAACAATAGATTTAAGGCATAAGCTAATAGTAGTATGTTGGAATTTTCAGTCAATGATATATTTTGTTGAACCAAGTAGGCTTAAATGCATGTTTAATAATAACAAAACAGTGCAATATTAATGAATTTGTCTAAGTGATGATATGTAACATTGGAAAGTAATGTTATAAGACATAACTTCTGGAGAGCATTAGTATTAATGCTGGAAACTTGAACTGGATGAACAAATCATGAAAGAGATGATTCAAGAGTTGGAACTGTGATTCAAGTTTTGCACAATTTGCTTGAAGTGAATCAAGTGTTGCTTGAAAGTTTTGAAGCAAATCAGGAAGGTAACATTGAAGAATGATGTTGTTGTAGTCTATTAATCATAAATTTCTCTACGAATGTTGCAATGGGGAGATTCAAGAGACGTTGGAAAGCTAAGGGAAGGGGTTACAAAAGTCTAGAAGACACCTTCTCTGTTTGATTGACCAAATAGTGTAACTATGAATAGAGATTCAGTTGACTAAACCGAGCTTTGCCTTTTAAGGTACAGTCATATCGTGCCTCATATTGAAAGAAACAATATTAACACGATTATAAGGTTGAAAACAAGTCTAATAAACATCTCATGAAGCAAAGAGAGACAAGTGAGAGATTAAATAAGAGCAAACAAAGATTACAAGCGCTATTAGAGAATCAAAGTTTGTGTGCACATTGAGGTTTATTTTCTAGAGAGAAAAAAACATTGTTTCATTGACTTTATTGTATTCTTGAGATTATTTATGTGGTGTGAGGCTTAGGAGTGTATTAGAGAGAGTTCTAAAAAGAAATGCAAAATTTGTCTTCGAACCTTGAAAAAGGTGAATTGTACCTAAGGATGGCAAAAGTGCCTAAGCCCAATCCAGCCTGTCTAGGCTTCAGAATGGGTTCAAACTCAGGAGCTCAAGCCTAACCCGAAGTCCAAACATCGTTCAAATACAAAAAGCATTGTTTTGTATATTGATGAATAATAATTTTCGAGCCTATCGAAGCCTATTCAGGCTCGGCCGACTATTTCTAACCTAATCGGGTTTCAAGCCAGTAAAAAATTTCAGACCAGACTCGAGCTAGGTCCATTTCCATCTCTAGTTGTATCAATTCCTCTTCATCTAGCAAAAAAAGTGTCATAGTGAATTCGAAATCTTGAGTGGAATTTGAATAGTGGACACAGGTTAAAGAGAACTAAACCACTATAAACAATAATTGTTTCTGTCTTCCCTTATCTGTTAAATAGTTTATATTGTTGTTGAGTAATTGTTACTTCATTTTCTATACATATCTTGCTTGAATGATTGATTGCTTCAGTATATCAAATGGAACCTAAGACTGCAAGCCTACTAGCTTAAAAAGTATAATAATACTTAAACATTGCATTTATCGTGTCTCTAGTTTAACAACAATATATACCAGGTTCCAAACTAATTTTGAGAATAATTGGTGCTTTTTCATTATGTTCAAGATTATTTTGTGTTCCTCTATTTGCTCGTAAGATGTTTGATAAATTGTCATTGAGTAGGTTTTAATTTGAGTCACCCAATTCATTTTCTCTTGGGTGCCTTAAGGTTAACAAATTTCATGTTAGGGAGGTCCTAAATCATATCTTCAGAACTCATGACAGACTTTGGATCAAACCACATTGGCAAAAGGTCCAGCAATCAGTGACACTTTGGATGATCTTAGGAAAAATTTGAGCAAGACTTAGTGCAATAGGATCTATGACAATTTGTTTGAAACCTGGTATTTGCTTTTCCAATTTCACTACTTTACTGTGTACAGCAGGTTGCTCTAATAGAATATTCATTTTGCTGCTACACCTAAGAAGACATTAGGAGAAAAGAAATATGCAAGAGTTTTTACCTACTGTTGATAAAATTTTAATTCCAATAATGCATGGACAAAATCCAAACTCCAAACATGAATCAAGATTTCCATTCTTATCTTCTGTTGATTAGGGGTCCGAGGCATGAAATAAAAGAGGAATACTTCAAACCAATAATGCTAGAAAGATATACATCGTGTACTTACGTAGAGGTCATGTATTCCTCATAGAAAAAGTAGTCCAGAATGTATATCTAAGAGGGATGCAAAGATAATGTCAGTCAGAATCATATCTGGGATGGCATGAGTATAAAAAACAAGATACATGCAAGCATACTCATATTACCGCACAAAATAGTTGGTACAGAATCATTGAATGGCTCAAGTTGCCATCTGCAATACTTTTTGCAAGAATTGACAGGTTGATGAACAGCCAACCCATCATTCCAGCTCTAACAAAGAAGAATCTACAGAACAGAAAACCATCTTGTTTAGCATATCAGAATTCTAAACCTCCTTATTTCAGTAGATCCAACATGTTAAAATCAATGAAAAATGATTGCATATAATAAACCATTCTTTCCATGTGATACCAACAAAACTAAGATCTTTTAAAGATTGAATTACAGTCATGAGGAACTCCAGTGATGAGATAAGAAATGGGCCTGAATTGCTAAACAAAAGATTCCTTAAGATATGAGAAGTGTTTGCAGTTATAGATAAAAAACACAAGATAACAATTATATTACAAAAATCAGAAATTGTTATCACAGAATTGCTCAATTGTATGGATCAGTAATTTTTTGCTAAGTCACGTCAAAAGAAAAACATGCAAATAATTGGAGATGAGATCACATACTTGAGATCAACTCCCAAAAACTGGGGATTGAGTTGTATCCCGAACCACCTAATGAATTACGAATAGCAGAGTACATCAAGATTATCAATCAAAACAGCATTTTGGAAGGAAAGCAAGAGATAGCATAGCTGATGAAATTCTAAATTTTCACAGATAAATTGTTTTTAGTGTTCAGATGATATCATCAAATGCAACAACTTGTAGACTTCGCAGATAATGCTACTTTGAGTAGATTGCATAAAAAGATTGGTTTTAGATTGTATACGCATAAATTCAGCATGCCAAAGAAATTAAATTGACCGTGCATGTTTATATCAAATTATGACTTCAAGTATAGAGTTCAAAATATAATAAGATGAAAGAGATAATTGTAATATTTTGACTAGTCTTCCTCCTCAAAAAACACATTTCCCCGAACCACTAGTATTAAAATGCACGTCATTTTTATCTAAATGTCAGAAACATGAAGGCTTGACAGGAGAGATGGAGGTACACTTCTTTAATGGACATAGCATAAAGGAAATTGTATGAATTACCAGTCGTGTATCAGATTTCCTGTAATGTGAGGTTTGAGGGAAGAACTGTTACGTTTTGAATTGCGGCCAAGAACATAGAGTGCTAATGTCACCTAGATTTAAGAAAGGAAAAACAAAAATAACTTGTGAAAAAAGGAACCAAAACTGCAAATTAGGAGAAGCTAAAATGTGGACAGCAATTAAAAACATGCATTTGTATTTGTCATGTGAAACTATCAGAAGCCTATGTATATGTCATGAAAAAAGAATGGGGAAAACCCTAAATAGGTGAACACTGAATAAGAAGAATTCCATACAGATGAAGTTAAAACATTTTAGTCATTGACTGATCACACAATCAAGGTCTATTCTCATCACAATGATCTGAGATAACAGTTGTTAGTATGTCACACCTATCACAGATTCAGTGTCTAAAACTTGATCTATGTTTCTTTTGTAATAAGAGATCATTCAGAAAACAACATCAAGCCACAAACTATGAAATGATATATCTTTTTGAGTTATATTTCGTTTTAATTGCGGTAAAATGCTATGATCACTCTTTGCATTTGCAATGCTGAGGACTTCCATGATTGACATCACACAATGTTGAAGTGGTTTATGATGGACGAGAATAACAGGACCAACAAACAAGGGGAAGATACAATAATCCATTAAGCACTCTATATTCCACTTTATCATTATCAACACTAATAATCAAGATACGCCTGAAGAAGGAATTTAGCTGCTAAGGCAAAACGAGTTGTTCCCAAGAGAAGAAATCAGATAAGAAGTTCGCCGGATATAGTGTTTTTAAAAAAATGCCATACACCGAGAATTCCTATCTGATATTTGATTGTAACTTACAAGAAAGCTGAAGAAAAAAGTTGTTGATAGCAGCTCCAATCCTCTCCCTGATATCACCTGAGAGTCAATGAATTTCCAATCATGGACAAAATAACAAAAGCAAATGCAACCTGTGCTATCTCTGCCGAATCTTCAATCTCCATGATTCAGTAAAAATTTGAAAATACTCACCGTGGCTGATATCAAATCCATCTTAACACCAATTCCAAGAAGGGCAACCAGCAGTAGCAGGGATAAGAACCCTGTTGTACAAACAACAAAAGCCACAGTACTTACAAACAGCAAGTCCATTTAAATAGAACCAGACAAAGAGATTGGAACGCAAACAAATGAATGCTACATTATACAACGAACCATTGCAACTATAATGAAGACGAGAACCGTCTTGTAAAACCACCCCAGGGACAACTTTTCCAGGAAGTATAGATCCAGCAATTGCCAGGTAACAGAAGTATACAACCAAAACAGCAACCTACGAAATGGTCCAGTGGCCAAAAAACACACGCAAAATATCAGTAGAATGTCCGGTGTTGTATAAATGTATAAGCTTTACTTAAGAACGAGCGCGTGATTAAAGAAAGATAGCATACTTACAGAGCTCAGGGAGGGAAGCAGTGCTTCCAGAGAAAAACCCATATCCATTTTCAATCAAAGATTGAACCTTTGTTGAGTGCTTGACTCCAGTAGTGGTATATCAACTGTATCGATCCGTTCTCTGCTTCGCTTTTAGTGGTAGTTCAGAGTTTGGCCTTGTAAAGGTTGACTGATGAGAAGTTTGGAACACATGGCCAGACTGTAGTCAAATATTATTTTGGCCAATAACAATTTATTCTCTTTTATACTAAAATTTTAAGAATGAACAATTTGTAAAACGTTTAATTCAAACCTTTATATTTAGAAAATGTTTAATTTAAAACAGCTCTTGATAAAGTTTAAACTCTATAAATAATTGCATATAATCAAGGGCCATTTTGATTTATTTTAAACATTTTACAAATAATAGGATTTATTTTAAAGGTACTAAAATGTTAATAACCAACTCAAATTTTACTGTAAATATTGGAGATCAATTTGATGTTTTAGAAAACTTTGTGATATTAAAAAGGTATATAATTTCTATTTGGCAATAAAATTTATTAAGAACTGTAAATTACTACATTCAAGATATCGGGTCTCTTGTAAATTTTACAAAGTACAAAACTATTTCAAAATTTGGCCAAAATAGTTAAATTTTTAATATTTTCTTTTGATGAATAAAGCTTTATTTAAAAAAAGAACTCTATAAAAGGTTTTAGGTAAATTATTTCAAATATTCTAATTTTAAACAATTTTTAAAAATATCTTAATATTTATTTTATATTAAATAATACTATTTTTAAAAAGTACATATACATTTATCCCAATATTAAACATATTACTAATACTTGTAGCTTTGATAACATGTTATCTTTTCAATTATATATATAGCTAACAATTGTTATCAACATTTTTAATGTTGGGTTATACAATTATATATATATATACACACTTTCCCTTTTTTTTTTCCCCAAACTCATGCTCTGTTTTTCCTTTATCTTTCAATTATCAATGTGTGATAGTAAAATATCACAAAATTAAATTTATATGCATAAATTATGGATAAATCAAAATCAATATATGATATTTTATAGAAGCAAGAATCAGCCAAAAAAAAAAAAACAAGATTGTAGCTTTTCTGAATAAATTAAGCATAAACTTAAAGGAACGGAAAAGTTGTAATTTAGTTACTGTTTGATCATATGGAAGAGTATGAAGGTAAAGTTTAAAAAGTAAACAAAATTTATCTCACCCCATTGTCAACAAATTGATTTAGTAAAAGAAAAGGTAAAGTAGAAAAATCTCTCCATAAACCAACTTTTAAAGAAGGGTAAAAAGAATGCACAAAAAAAAGATACAGATTCACTGTTGTAATTTTAAAAATCCAAAGAAGAGTCTCCCATGTGCTGAGTCGTTTGTTTCTTCCCTGCGTGAGTTTCCTTATCTCCTCCACGCCGCCAGCCTTTCAGTCTTGCCAGCATGCGTCCCTTCTTCCAGCCTTCCTCTCTACGTGCGTGACTCCTCCTGCTCCTGCGTGAATTCTCTCCAGCACAGCCGTCTCCTTCTGCTTGGCTGCGTGAATTCCTTATGTTATTCCTCTAAGGAAAATTGCTTCCTCCTGTGCGCAGCCGCTAGCCAAAACTTTTCTGCTTCTTGTTTTTCTTTTCCTTTTATTCACGCTTTCCACGTCAGCCCAAATTGCTCCTTGCCTTCTATGCGCAGCCGTCACTTGCCTTGCTTGTGGGCCTGCCCTTCTCTTTTTTTCTCCTGCGTGGTTCACTCCTTGATGGCCTCTTTTCCTATTCCACGTGGGCCCCTCTCTTCTTTTGTTTTTCAACGCAGCCCACTTGTTATTTCCTCTCATTTTCCCTTGTTGCTTCATTTCTCTTCCTATGCGTTGGCCTCCAATTTAATGCCCATCTGATTTTCATTTGTTTTGCGTCAGATACGTTTTCCTCCAGCCCTCATTGCCCATGTGTCGTGTCCGTCCTCTAGCTTGCCAGCTGTCCCCTAATTCATTCCTTGTCCAGCCCTGTTGATTTTTATTTCTCCCATCTGCTGCCTTGAGTGACGCAACACTCATTTTTCTGCTTGATTTAAGCTCCTCTCACGTATTGCCTTCTTAATTTCGCTGCTGGATGGGTCACGCAACAGCGTGACTTTCCATTTGAAAGCTGCCTCTGTTTATGTTCCTGTAAGACAATAAATATAAACCTCAGTGAGTCGGCCCTATTTACGCATAATTCTCTACACAATTATATTTTCTTACAAGAAAATATTAAATCAAATTAGTCTCAATAATTAAATCAATAAGAGGAATAAAAAGGGATAATTAAAACATAAATATTGGACAAATATGCACTTATCAGTCCGACCTTTAATGGTATCTACAAAACAGGTTAAGATAACTTTATGACTCTAATAGAGAGGGTTAAGCAAGAAGTGTCAGCTCCATAGAGATTAAGCCTATTTATAATAAACTTTGAACGTTTTAGTAATTTAATTAAAATTAAATTTTATTTTCAATTAAACTTGAATAATTCTAATTAAATACCAATTATACCCATATAAGATTCAATATCTCATATTGATTTTTATTTATTAAATATCTCATATTTAATCATAAAATTTCTCAAATTTTACGATCAATTCCAACTTGATTAAATTTACTTTGCTCTCTTCAACTCATTCTATCTATGAGACTTATTAGGTTCTCAAATATGTTGGTAGTGATTATAAAATAATTAAAATTAGATAAATTAAAACTTCTTTTAATTTATCTTTAATTCTTCAATTAAATAATTTATAATCATATATTAAAATTAGCATCTGGCAATACAATATGATCACCTAAATATTTAATAATATCAAAATAGTTTTGATTAACCTTTTCGTGCATAATTTTTTTCCATATAATTCAATCATTTCATCATACAATGTTTCGATTAGACATAGAACATGAAATTAATGTCTATTCTATTTTGAATCTAATCATATTAGTTCTCTACTATTAGTTATTAATTTAATTAATGACATTTGTAAACCATTTATAAAGCATTATTTCACCTTAACTAAGGATTTCTTGAATTAATATTAATCAAGAATAACGAAACATTTTCTCTAATTACTTTAAGATGATGAATCATATCTTGATCACTCAATTATCTCCATATAGTTTATGTTATATCCAATGACTACCGATTAAACGATCTATGATTAAATAGATCATAAATACTATCAAAATATAACAATCCCCATACAAGATAATTTTGATGACCTCAAGTCAAAGAATCACTTATACAATCATCACAATGAGAATTATATAGACATACAAGTAATATTCAAAATAGATTTTTCATATCGGGTCTGTTTAGTGAACTTGTTCTCTAGCAAGCACCTATAGATTTGTTTAAGTATCTCTATACTTTAGCCTATGAGATCGACTGCTTCCTTCATAAGGAATAACAAAACGTATGTTAGTTTTTTTACGTCATATTAATGTTCAATCTTAATAAATCAATGATTAGGGATATTTAGGAATAAATGCAATATGAATCTTATAATTATAATCTCATTATAATTTTATTTGTAATGTACAATTATCCCATGAACTTTATCATATACATCTAAACATGTACAAGACAAAGAACGCCTTTAAATAATTTGTCACTAAACTACAACTAAAGCGATTGGCTGTAGGGCATAAAACAACAATCTCCCACTTGCACTAAGCCAATCGTGTAAGTATCTCATACCATATCATCATATAATGATTATTCGACTACTGAGGTAGTCACTTAATGAGAGAATTCTACAAAATTCTCTATAGTAAGCAGTTAATTAAATCTTACAACTCCCATCTTAAATATCATCATAATTAAGAAAATTTGCCTAAATACATTCTTGGATCTTTGATGAGACATTAGCTCCTTATACATGCCTAATGGCTCTAATGTTCTAAAGTACATTACTGGTTTAAACAATGCAAAGAAACTATATCAAGTTCACTAAAGAACTTGTTGATCCAATTAATCATTTCTACTAAAAGAAAAATGTATTATGGCTTAATTAGCAACCAATTGCTACATTTGAACTTTTCCAACGTAAAATGAGCCTTGTATCCCCATCAGATAAGGGACAGTTAGTAATGAGCCCGGTTTTCAATGGATAAGGGACAGTTTAGGCACTCGGTCACAACAAAGTAACAAATGAAAGTTGGGTCTCATGTGCATGATCAGTTTGCCTCTGCATTGTATTTCTTTCTTTTCGTATGAAATTGTATATTCCGTAACTTTTGTATCAAATTATGTATTCCGAAGGTTTTTTCAAAAGGTGTATATGATTTATGTTGTAATGTAAAGACTTTATGACTAAAGTGTGTTGCTTCTGTGAAAGGGCCCAAATGACTATTAAAACTTTCATTGATTGTATTGTTATGATTGAAAAGGTTTGCGAATAAAGTGGGTCTGATTTGGTTATGGATTTTTGAATAATATGTTTGATTGTATTTTTTAAAAAAAATTGTACTAAGTTTTGACTTATTTAGTGCTCTAGCATACGGGGCACGGACTTGGATATCACCCATAGATGTCGAGTACTTGTCTGGTGGGAGTGGGGAGCTACAATTTGTCATATCCTTTAACATTTTCCTAGACTAGGTACACATATCACCTTATCAATCACTCTATTGTAACAATAAATTCCCATTTCACTAATTATAATCCATCAAACACAATTCAAGTCGTAATCAACACACAATTACATCATATTAATTTAAGATCTTTCATACACCAGGATATGTCAAATGAGTGCATACAATATTTTTACAATGTCTCTAAATCATGATTCATGTATAGATGCGAATATGATGCATGCAAATGAAATGCACTTCGTGAATTCTCATATGATATGACTCAATCTAACAATTAAATCCTTAAGTTTAGAAACGGGTTATTACAATTCTCCCCTTTAAGAAATTTCGTCCTCGAAATTCTTACTTAATTGATCAAATAGGTGGGGGTACTGTTTCCTCATATTCTCCTCGATCTCCTATATAGCTTCTTCCCTTAAATGATTCCTCCAAAGGACTTTCACTAAAGGAATTACTAGGTTTCTCAATTGTTTAGTTCGATATCCCACTATCTTGATAGATTCTTCTACATAACTCAAATTACTTGCAATCTCTACTTCCTGTGTAGGTATCACATAGGTCGAGTCTAATCAATATTTTTTAAGCATAATAATATGGAATACATTATAAATCTAGGTCATCTTTGTTGGTAATGCTAATCGACATGCCAATGGTCCAACTCTTTCAATAATCTCGTAATGACTAATGTATTTAGGGCTCAGTTTTCCATTTTTATCAAATCTTAGTACTCCTCGCCGCAGTGATACTCTCATAATAACCTTATCTCCTACCTGATGTTTGATATCTCTTCTTTGTTGATCTGCATAACTTTTGTTCCTCTCTTAAGCCACCTTAATTTGACTGCAGATCAATTTTACCTTATCAATAGTGTCTTGGATCAATTTTGTGCCTTCAACATTCCTTGCACCCTCTTCATCCCAACAAAATAGCGATCAACACTTTATGTCATATAATGCCCCATACAAAGCCATACCAATGCTACCGAGGTAATGATTATTGTAAGCAATTTCGAAAAGGGCTACATATTGATCCCATGCTCCTTGGAACTCCAATATACAAGCCCTGAGCATATCCTCAACAATCTTAATAGTCCTCTCACTCTGTCCATCTGTCTGAAGATGAAATGTTGTACTAAATTCAACTTCATACCTAAAGCTCTCTGTAAACTACCCCAACATATGGAAGTGAATCTGAGATCCCGTTCTAATATAATAGACACTGGGACTTTATGCAATCTCACAATTTCATTCACTTATCTTTGAGCTAGTTGATCCAATGTATTATTCTCTTGTACAGGTGAGAAATGTGTCTATTTTGTCAATCTATCAACAATGACCCATTTTGTATCATGCTGTCTCGGAGTCCTAAGTAATCCTATAATAAAATCTATAGTAATCATCTCCCATTTCTACTCTGGAATAGGTAATGATTGTAACTTTCCAATTGGAGCCTAATGCTCAGTTTTAATTTGTTGATAAGTCAAAGACTTAGCAACGTACTCTGCTACTTACTTCTTTATCTTTAGCCACCAGAAATGTTGTTTCAACATATTGTATATCTTGGTAGTACCAAGATGCAAAACATAAGCTACTAAGTGAGCTTCCTCCTAAATCTCTTTCCTTAAATCATCGACATCAGGTATACATAATCTTTGTTTGAACTACAATGTACATCTTTCAATTCAAACTCAGAATTCAAATTTTGTTTCAACTTCTCAATAAGCTTTTTAAATTATAAATCTTTACTTTGGGATTTTCTGATCCTTTCATGCAATACTGGCCTAAGCTTGAGTGTAGCTAATAATGCCTCATTATGCCCAGAATTCAACTCAACATTCAAGGCTCTCAGCTGAACTAGATTCAGTAATATCGAGGTCTAAATATATGCCACACTGCTATTAGATTTCCTACTTAAGTCATTAGCCATAACATTAGCTTTACTAGGATGATACTCAATCGCACAATCATAATCTTTTAGCAACTCAATCCATCTCCTTTGTCTCATATTCAACTTATTCTAACTCAAAAAATATTTTAAACATTTTTTATCTATGAATATCTAAAATGTCTCATCATACAGATAATATTTACAAATTTTCAAAGAAAACACCACTGCAACAAATTCTAAATCATCAACCTAAACTCATCAAACACTTAACCAATTGATTCATCATCAAACTAAGTTCATTTTAAATCCTAATCAATTCTAAAAGAACCAATTTGTAGTGTATTATACTTATATGATTTAACCAGAACATAAAACACAAATTTTCCTCTTTGCCAAGCATTTCCACAATCATGAGAAGGAACCATAGAATTCCCACGATCATGGGATAGGTGAACCGAAAATTTCACCTTCATTTCCTTTAACTTTTCTTCCAAATTTTGACTCCTTCAAGATAGTTCATCAGTTACACCTTTAAAATACTTCAATTCCTCATCAATTCATCCCTAAAACAATCTATAACTAAGGATTCCATACTTCAAAAACAAAACCAATCCATTCATCAAACACATCTCATCATCAACCCTATATGCAATTCATCTCCAATCAACCATCATGTATGTTATGC
Source organism: Erythroxylum cataractarum (assembly GCA_024703695.1). NCBI lineage: Eukaryota > Viridiplantae > Streptophyta > Magnoliopsida > Malpighiales > Erythroxylaceae > Erythroxylum > Erythroxylum cataractarum. Next base: position 21,070,590 of record JANJEY010000006.1, read on the forward strand.
TCACATATATCACAATAAAGCAATCAAATACTTACTTATTTATCTCAAAATCTCTTCAATTAACAAGCTAAAAAGCCTCCCAAGCATTCAAACATACCCTAAGAACAAGATGGAATGAGAAGGATTTCTAAACATAAGATGAAGACTACAAAATTTTGGTAAAAATTCAAGGTTTATGGAGGTTGTGTGAGAGTGTCGATAATGTGAAGAAAGAAGAGGGTAGCAAGTAACCAAAACATGAAAGAAGATGGTCTTTCAAGTGTGGATGTTGTGGGGTGCAAGTGTGTGGAGAGGGGTGAGACACATGTCATGCCACTTGTTGAATAAAGAGATACGTCATATGTCTTCTTCTCATGCTACTAATTTTTCACATAATTTGTTGGGCCCTGAAAATTTTTCCATGATAAACAAGCATGATTTGATTAATTTTAGAGTCTTGCTAAATTAATGTATGTTGGAATTAATTAGCATGTTAATGTGAGTAAGATAATATGATATAGGTTAAGAAATTAAAGTGTTAAGGTGGTAAGTTTGCATAAAGGGTATTTTGGGAAGATCAATTAAGCTTAAAACCCATAAAGCATTAAAGGAGGGGCAAAATGGACATTGTGCAATCATTAAGGGTGCAAAAGGGGAGAAGAATTGTTGTCTTGTATTCGAAAGAAGCCAGAAACATGAATGAGAAAAGAGAGAAGAGAGAAGCACGAAAAAGAGAGAAAGAAGAGAATAGAAGGGAGGTCAACTAGGTTTCAATTTTTCTTAGTTCTAAAGAGTGATTTTGAAGTTTTTCAAGAAGGGAAAAAGAAAGAGGAAGATTAGAGATTCCATTAGAGCCAAAAAATTTATTGTTTGGTGAAGATTCAAGGCAAGTTTATGTTAAATCTTTTGGATTTTTAGGAGGGTGTTGGTTCAAAGAGCTTAGGAAATGCATGGGTTTAAGTATTCTAGGGTCAATTTCATGAATAGGTTTCTTTGGGTTTTCCAATTGGAGTTCTTTTTTAATGGGAATTTTTGCTAATGTTTGAAGAGAGGCAAGATGAGCAAGAGGAGAGACATCCTTGAACAAGTTTTCAAGCAAGGAGATTAAGGTGGGTTACATTTTTATAATTGAATAATAAGTTATCAATGTTTCTTTCAAGAAAATAAAATAAATGTTTTCAACTACTTATAAATGTGCATTTATTGTTCTTTAAATGCTTTGAGAAAGTTCTACATGTCGTGTGTATGAATTTTATGCATGAACTATGAAACAAAAATGAAAATGATTTTGAAAGGATACCAAATATATGATATCAAGTTTTCCAAAAATGTGCCAATTGGGCAAATTGTTTTCCATTCATGAATAACATGTTATGTAGGTTTGTGGTGATCTGTTCTGTCAGTCAAGTGCACTTGATTAAAAAGGCTTCTCCCGCCTGCCCGCTAATGGCATATTTCTCCTTCATGGATTTTCATAAGTTCACGGCTATGCAAGACCATTTTGTGGGATTGTGATGGTACGTTCTGTTCACGACTACACAAGGCCCTTATGGGAAATGTATAGTATGCTCTATTACGGATCCACCCAAACTATTCTGATGTGTTTAATTGATTTTGATGTGTTTGATTGGTTATGATGTATTTGGCAAGTTTGATGTGATTTGTGAATTGGCTTAATAAGTTAAGAATTTTGTGTTTTATGATTCAATGGGAAATTGGCTTTGATCATAAATATTTTAAATAGTTTTTTCTTGTTACCGATTAGAAAACTGTTACCCACGAGCTTTAAACTTACCCCCATTCCTCCCCATCTACAGGCGATGAACAAGATAAGTGATCGAGTCGAGAGTCAAGGCATCACTCCAATTTGCATATTTTGTTCTTTTGAAGTTAGATCATGTAAAACAAGGCTTCAGTCGCATTTTGAATAATTATTGTTCTTGTAAAGTTGGTATTTTTCGACTATGATGTAAGGTGACTCGAAATGCCCACTAAAGCATTGTAAAAACTTTATCCTTTTGATGTTAATGAAGTGTGAATGGTGCATGGATGAAGTGAGTTGAAATTTAGATATACATGAAGAAGTTATCATCTTGAGTTGATTATTTTGGAGCATAAATCGTTGACATATTTATATATGTAATCATAAGTGAGATGTTACAGGAAGGAAGATAAGAATTATGACTGATCCGATATAGTTGAAGGTGATGAGACAAATGAGTTAAGATTTGAAAGTTTAACGAAGTTAATTTGGTAGCTGAATGGCTAAACTTAGGACATTCTAAGTTTGCGAAATGCAAAATTTCAAGTATTTCATAGGTGTATAAATTGTGTATCGACTTCAGGGGAAAACTAGACTAATTTAGGCTAAATTAGTCAATGTTGTCTTCTGGAAAACTGTAGCTTATCTTTCTAGCTTTCCAACGGTATAAAGTATGAAATTTTTGGACATTGGATTCGAAAGTTATGATCCTTTTAAGTGAAGATGCTTAGGAGTATAGTTTGTATCGTTTGATGACGTCATATCGTTTGGTGAGGACATATTGTGTAACATCCCATCACCGATGGGAAGGGTAAATTGGTCAATTGGGACGGGTTAGGAGTGTATAAATTAATCTCGGCATATTTATGCATAAGAAGGCCTCCATATGCACATAAATTGAAATTTTTGCACATGCACATGATTGTATATGCATTCATGACATTTTTCCGGCATCTGTGTTTATTGTGAAAAAATGTGTTATTTGTGTTTGAAAAGTTAATTGGAGTGGATTTTTGTGTGTTTCATATTTTTAGGAAATTTCAGAAATTTTTTTGGAATT
>JANJEY010000006.1:21298513-21310589 GCA_024703695.1 Erythroxylum cataractarum
CCTAACCAATAACCATCTACCTCATTCTTGTGTTAGGTAAAACCAAACCAATTCATATGTACACTAATTATGAAATGATGCGTCTACAATTAGTGGTACACCATATTATTTCTATCTTTTATAACAGTTAGGACATTTTCTAGTTTGCTCATAACATACTTAAAAGAAGCCTATCGTTATGGACTAAATTGATGCATGTGTGTTCGAATGTTATGATTGACCTTGACCATTTGTACCTTTTATCAATTTGTATTTGAATTGGAGATAATAATTTTTGCTAATTAAATCGTTATTATATAAATCATATCAAAATTATTGTTTTGGTTAATAATAATTCTACTTTTATTATATAACTGGATTATAAGCCAAAAGTACAAATTATAAAATTGCAAAATTTTTATTGAAACGTTTAAGAAGGTCCAGATGTATATCGCCATTGTCATTAATCAGATGTATATTGCTAAATAATAAAAGTCTTGTTGAAATAAAGCAATTTCCTAACAAATATCTTCAATAAAGTTCGCAGATAAAAGTCTTGTTGAAATAAAGCAATTTGTTTGGCGTGTACCTTCCAACTCATCAACCCCACGCCCCCTAGCACTCCTCCACGTGGCACCGCGTTCTCTCCGTCTTTTCATATCTAGACGACGTTTACCAGTCCTTCACTTGTCTATACCAGCGGTGGATGTACATGGATTTGGGTCTCAATGCATCACTTACCTCGATTCTTTAACTCTCGCGCCGCCATGGATCGCAAAGATCGCAGGAGGCCGAGGCTCGAGCGCCGAAATGCGGCCAAGCACATTGACTACGACGCGGCATCGTCTTCTTCGTCGCTCGACAATTCCACCTCGTCGTCTCTGGTCACGCGCTCGCTCGATTTGCCGGATCGAACCAGTTTCCGAATTGAAGGAAATGAAGGCGATTTCGAGCTTATCTGCCGGAGCTTGGGTTTGTCAGGCACGGAGGATTTCGTTATTCCGACGGCGGCGTGGGAGGCGATGAAGATGCGTTCTGCTTCCGATCTTCTGCCTCGTTCTAGACTGCTCTGGCCTGATTGTGTTAAGGAAAAGGAAGTTGGGGATCAGTTGGAGGGAGCAGAGGAGCAGGATTTGGTTGCTAACGTTTTGCATAGCGTTCAAATTAGAGATGCTACTGAGTTAACTCGGAACGAGCAAGCTGAGTCATTGGAATGTAACACGTGTTCTAATGTTTCTGGAGGCATCAAAGGAGCTAGGCCGCCATTGTTGAAACCGCCGCCGTCAATGAATTTGCCGGTTGTGGACCACGCTTGTTCAACTTGGGAAATATTCAGGAATTTCGCGCCTGAAAGCGATGAAAGTTGTTGTGTGATGGCTAACAGAGAATCGAGTTCGGATGATGAAGGAGAGGAAGGAGAGGAAGAAGGACTGAGACCAAGACTTGATTTGGGGGTTTTTAACAGAGAGGAAGATGAGCGTTTAATGAGAATAAGGGAAATTGCTTTTTTGTCGGAGTCGTGCTCGTTTACGACTTCGAATGATGACGATTCGTCCAGTACTACCACGGAGCCTATTTCCAACATTTCTCCAAATGGGAGGTTTAGGAGAACCATTACATATTGGGAAAAGGGTGAGCTTTTGGGACGAGGGTCGTTTGGGTCCGTGTATGAAGGAATTTCTGAGTAAGTTTTAGCTTCTGATATCTCTTGTTAATTGTTATTCACTAGTTCAATTATTTTCTCCGTCTTCTTGTTTGATAATCATTGTGTAGCTAGAGATGGTGAATCTGAGAAGAGATTCTGATATTTGATAGCTGCAAAAGGTGAAACTGGGCAACAAAAACTATAGATGGAACATACTGTGACAACAGCATCAAATCTGAATAGTTATCGTCGTTGTAGAATGTTTTGCTTATATTTATAATATCTGTGCATAGGTCACGCAGCTCATTGCGTAGTCATAAATCATGCTTGAGAGTGTGGAGATTTTAGGATCTTTACTTAAGTAGAAGGATGATGCTGTTTTGGTACCTAAATTACATTTTTGAGTCCCAGATCTACTTTCTTTAAGCTTAGAAGTCTTCTTTCGTTGTCCATTGTCAAGTGCTATTTTGTGGACTTAGAGGAAAAGGTTAAGCACATTCTTGAGCGTGGAATTGAAACGTGAATTTACTATGTTGCAAAGTAATAGTCGCACTGCATTGTATTTCCTCTTTTGTTTGGATTATGGTGGCCTTGTGTTCATTTTATGGTATCTCTTAACTTCTGCAGAGTTTTTTGTATTTTTCCTTGGAATGCTATTTAAGCTTTACTAATTATTTATCTCTTGCAGTGATGGATTCTTTTTCGCTGTCAAAGAGGTTTCTTTACTTGATCAAGGGAGTCAAGGAAAGCAAAGCATTTTCCAACTTGAGCAGGTTTGGCTATCTTTGTTATTATCGTAGTCTGAATATTTTTACAGTGATTGGTTTGACTCTTGGCAAAATTCTCTTTCCTCACAGAACCTTTTTTGTTTCCCTTTCCAGGAGATTGCTCTGTTAAGTCAGTTTGAACATGAAAACATAGTTCAATATTATGGCACAGATAAGGTACTGCTTCCTTTCCTAAGACGATCCATTATTATTTCAATTTGTTTTTGAGATTTGCTTCTAGTTTAGATACTTTTTTTTTCCTTGTGGTGCTTCATAAATTAGACCATGCTCCTTATTGCTATTGAATAGCTTCATCCTTGTCAAGGTACTGTCTTTAACATTTTCCTTTGATTGGTTTGTGCAGGATGAATCAAAACTATATATCTTCCTTGAGCTTGTAACCAAAGGCTCCCTTCTAAATCTCTATCAGAAATACCGTCTTCGGGATACGCAAGTTTCTGCATACACGAGACAGATATTGCTTGGCTTGAAGTATCTTCATGATCGCGATGTTGTTCACAGGTAATGAGTGCATTCATTATGTCATTTTCTGTCGCCATAATCTAACTGGGTCCCGTCTGTTACTCGTTGGAAATTATTTGTTCCGTCGACTTCTTGGGAACTGAATTCATTTTCTTATATGCATGATTTTCAAACTTCCATGATCTTGAATGTTTGGCGTACAAACTTGAAGAATATGCAGCTTCCTTGTGCTGCCGTACATTTGTTCTATCTCGTTAAATTATATTTTATTATGAGAAAATTTTATGAGCTCATCTCGCTCTTGTTCTCTTTCAAATTCACACATCATAGGAGTTATTCAAATTTGGCGTCAAGGAAAAAAGATTTTGTGGGTGCTACACTGTGATCTAACTTGCTGTGAGGGGTTCTGCTGCAAGCTTGGATTTGTGGACATGGATTACTTGATCATTTGTTAGAATTTTTTTAATTTTAATTTTTATTCTCTTAATTGATGTTTTAACATAGATTTATAACTTTGTTGCAAGTTGCTATTGCACATGATAAGCTCTCACGTTTATGAATAGTTATTAGTCATTTGTTTATTAATGCATCTTCTACCAACTCTTTTAATGTGGAAAATCCCTTGTATTGGAAAAGCAAAATCCAAACCAGTACAGAAGCAAGGTTATGTTAAATTTTTATTTGTATCCTCATTGAATTCTCCTTTGAATTTAAGGGATGTCAAATGTGCAAATATTTTGGTTGATGCAAATGGATCTGTGAAACTTGCAGATTTTGGCTTGGCAAAGGTAATTGTTCTGTTTATTTTATTGTTTATTTCCTTGCTTTCTTAGGATTGTTAACTTTTTCTCTTATATGCACACATTTCATTTTCAGGCAACCAAATTGAATGATGTTAAATCATGCAAGGGGACAGCATTTTGGATGGCACCTGAGGTTTTCATTTATGCTCTTTGACTTATGAGAATTTTATCTTCATAAAGCTATAGATATTGTATGTGCTTTTGTTTATCTTTTCCTGACACATCCATTTTCATGGTACCAGTTGCTTGAGTCGAGGCCAAATACATGCTACAATTTGGTTTGATTTACATGTAGGGACTGTGAAGGAAAGAATTTAATTCCAGGAAAAACAATAAAACAAGATAATTGAGAATTAGTGAACAGATTGTACCATCAATATTCTTTCCATTATTCTGTCCTCCCATTGACTTTTGTCCTTTACATTATTTCCTTTAAAGAGACGTAAAATGTTCAATTTAGATTTGTATTGAGAACCTCTTATTAGAAGCATCAGGTCTGTATGAGAAAATGGAGTACCTTCTCTGCATATAATATGGTGATTTTGGTAATAGGTAGGTTGTCCAGCTTCTCAATGGCTACTGTGGTACTTTCCAAGCTCATGGATGTTTCCTATATCTGTTTGTTTGATTTCATGAAATTGGTAGTGTTTTGCATGCTCTCATTATGCCTACGTCTTTCAGAGCTTGCAAGATTCTTTTTATGTTGAATTTGTCTTCTGGACTGTTTGGTTGATAATAGATCTTCTGGGCTTTTTCGATAACAAAACTGTGCTGCAGGTTGTCAACCGCAAAAGCCAAGGTTATGGACTTCCAGCTGACATATGGAGTCTTGGATGTACTGTTTTGGAGATGTTGACCCATGAGATCCCATACTCACATCTAGAGTGTGTAAGTGCCCCTTTTTCGCTCGTTATTATAGGCTTTGTTGCTATAATCTTGGTCAATGTCTGATATGTTTTACCATGTACATTAGAAACTAGTGTCACATAATCAATATTTGATTAAAACCCCAATTTTGGTGAGTAATCTATTATCTTGTTACTTGAATGTGTTAGCAAGGATTGGTTTTATAGAACTCTGATTCCACAAACGTCAATTATAAGGAAAATAGTATTCTAGTAATGTTTTGTGGGACTTTATGGTATGCAATTAGTGTATTTGGTACCTTTCAGTTCCTTTTGTGAAACGTATGTGTTGGTCTCAGCAAAGTTTGGTCTCAGCTTTGCTATCAGGTATCAAAACTGATCTTTGCGACTTTGGTATTTGGCGTTTAACAATTTTTTCCGATTCTGTTGGTGTGCAGATGCAAGCATTGTTTAGGATTGGCAAAGGTGTACCACCTGCTGTTCCTGATTCACTCTCCGATGATGCAAGAGATTTTATTAAGCAATGTCTGCAGGTTAATCCCAATGACCGGCCTACTGCAGCTCAGCTTTTAGATCATTCATTTGTGAGGAGGCCACTTCCAACAAACTCAGGCTCAGCTTCTCCTTATATATTACGGCGATCCTAAAGTCAAAGCTTGAGTTCAGCTCTGCAGATTGGGTAAATCCTTGTTTCTTTCTCTCTGATGGTCAAAATATTATGTAATAACGTCAACTTTTGTATTTATACTGCTCCATTGTAATAAGAAGTTTTGTTAGAGTGATTTAGTGACAAAACTTCTAGATCATGATCCTCCACACGTACAAGTTTTCAGCCAAATGTCTGTAGCTTGCATTAAGATGGTAATTGCATTTTGTCAAAGGATCGTGTTTGGCTAAAAGATTTGGTAAAAAGTTGTTGAGATCTTTTATAGTTGCATTTTGGATTTGTTTTGTTAGTTATGATCTTCCTTTACTCTCCTTTAGTTACTCACTGTCAGCTGCCAAATTCTTGCTTTCCTCTTGTTAACAGTTTTGAGTCATCGGTGAAGTGCGCGAGACCTGCTTATCTTCCTGACCAAAGAAGTTGGTCAACTCCAATGTTCTAAAGACTGTCATGACTTGATCAATCACACTCAAAGCAATGTGCGAGATAGCCTTGGAGCTAGCTTTACTTTCATGGTGGCAGCTTTATGTACATGATAACCGTGAATTAGGATTGCCCCTTGCTCTGAGATATCTATTTTTTTTTAATGTATAATAATATTTTATTTATTAAAAAAATTAATTCACTCCCTCGTGTCTAAAGCAAGAGTTAAATATTTCAGGTGGTCTACTTGAAATTGTTTTAGGCACAAGGCAAATTGTTTGCAAGAATTAGCAAGTGTAGAGTATTTTGAATGTATATATAATTATATGTAGCCCCATGTGGTAACATATGTTAGTATTAATTGAATTTATAGTTGTCTTGTCTTTACCTTTCACTGAATTGAAACAAGAAGAGGAACATCATCTAAAATAGCCCCCTTTTTTTTTTTTCCTCAACTTCAGATCTAAATTATTATAAAAATAACATCCCCTTTTTCCTTTATTTAGTTGATCAGATTCAAAAAGAATGAACAAAGGAGATGGGATTATATATTGCAACACATTGTGATAAATGTGAAGTAGATAATTTTAAGGTGCAGATGAGTTGATAAGAGACTTTTTTGATTTAAATGAGGTCGCAAGTTTAAATTGTTTTTATATATGCAACTATTTAAAATTTTAGGTTAGAACTTTGTTTTCCCTAAAAGATTTACTCAATTTGCGTGAAGATTGATAAGAAAACTTCTTTAGTAATTAAAAAAAAAAGAAGAGCAGATCTGATGTTGTTAAATGTGGGCTTTCGGTTTAACGAGCCCAATTGATAGGTATAATGTTGAATAGAGCAGAAACTAGCGGCATGACGTCCAAACCGAGTGGGCAGTCAGAATCTTCGATGACACGGAAAAGTAAGCGGGCGTTCAATCTCTCAATAAAATCCAACACCATTAGTTGCCAAGTCACGCCCTCCTCTCCCCCACGCAACGCAACCTCCTCACTCCTCCCTCCACCACGGCGAACGTGGCCGGAAAGGTCCCATAACTCCTCTCCTCTGCTCAAAGGTTACTTCATGATAATAACACATATTTCATTTCCTTTTCTCTCTGTTCGTTTGTTCTTTATTCTCTTGATTCAATATTTCTTTTCCTGAGATTTTGGGACTCGCAGAAGATTCCGATTTGATTGCTTAGGGCTTTATATTTATTTATTTTTTCCTTGCATTGTAGGATTTTTCTTATTCAATTATTTTTATCGTCATTTCTCGTAGTTTATGCTGCTATCTCATCGTCAAGGTGTATGTAAGTAAAAATCCCGCCGAGATGCGGGGTCAATGCCTATGCGTAAATATAAAAAATAATTTACTGAAGAGAACACCTAAACAATAATCTTAACATCGCTTCTTATTATCCTTTCTGGTTTATGAAAGGTTTTCACATTTCTACTCCTAGGCTTTCCTATCGGGCGGTAGACATAGTCATTGTTTGGTTGCTTAGTAACAGACATTCTTTTCATGTTGTTTTGATTTAGTGGTGTCTTAGCTAATTGGGCCAAAAACTTGCGTTTGTTGCTGGAAATGACGCAGCACTCAATCTTCTTGGACATTATTTGTTTGACTAGATAAATGTAGCGTGAGTTTGTGATTTGTACCATATTATCATCTTTATTATTCAGATACTGATATCATTCCTCAAAGCATGAGTGTCTTTTATCCGAGCTAATCAAGCTCTTGATTAGAACCATCATGTCTTGGACCCATGCTCTTTACCTGTATCCGCTTTTCTTGAGCTTAACATTTGATGCCAGAATAATTTGACCCTCTCTTTATTATTCTCTTCAGGTTTTGTTTGTTAATGGCGAAATCTAGTAAGGAACGATGTACCCCTGAACTCGGGAACCAGAAAAGGCAAGCATTGCTACAATGCTCAAGGAAAATTGCAAAAGTTAGCAATTCAAAGGTAAAACATCCTAGGAGAAAAACTTCAGATGCCGTGGAGAAGAACGATTGGGAAGGTGCTACCTGCTCAGTTTGTCTGGAGTGCCCTCACAAAGCCGTCCTTCTTCTGTGCTCCTCTTATAAGAAGGGATGCCGACCTTATATGTGTTCCACTAGTCGTCGATTCTCCAACTGCCTTGATCAATATAAGAAGGCTTACGCAAAGATAAATTCAACTGAAAGGTCACAACAAGGGAACCGGTCAATGGATGATCCAAGTTTCAGTTTAGTTGGACAGGTCACTGAGGAGGGAGAAGTTCCAGAGCTCTTATGCCCATTATGTCGGGGGCAGGTAAAAGGTTGGACAGTTGTGGAACGAGCCCGGAAGTATCTGAATGCCAAGAAAAGAAACTGCATGGAGGATAGCTGCTCGTTTGTTGGTACTTATAAACAGTTGAAGAAGCATGTCAGAGCAAAGCATCCATTGGCAAGACCGCGAGCTGTGGATCCTATACATGAAGAAAAATGGAAGAAGTTTGAATGTGAAAGAGAGCGAAATGATGTAATCAGCACAATTATGTCATCCTCGCCAGGGGCAGTGGTGCTTGGTGATTATGTGATAGAACCTGGCTATCGTGGTGTTTATCATGGTTATGATTCAGAAGACTCTCTGGATGATCGTTTTATCTCTTTGGAACCCTTGAATCAAGAAGACAATAGTGGCCTCCATTATCATGGCGGAGTTCGCTTGCACTATGATTCATTTGATGATAATGATTATGATAGGGGTAATCCAGTGGCTGGTTCAGCAGGGTTACCTAGGCGTGGTGTCTATAGGTTATTAGGGAGGAGATGGCCATGGAGATTCAGAGGTGTATAGAGGATTAAAGTACTATATAAATAAAAAAGATAAGGGCTTGGGTAGGCATAGTGTTGCAATGTTAGCTTCATTACTTCTAGTGCCATCATGTTCCACATGTGATGGTTGCCAGTGCATTTTGGACCCTGATGTGGTTGGTGTGATTGGCAACGGGTAAGTTGTTTCTGGCAAATGGTAGGAATAGCATTTTATATGAGCTTTGCCTTTTTCTGGGTGACCTGACGAATTGATAGTCTTTTGTTGGTCAGTTGCCCCATAGGGGAATGAATTGATAATTTGGTCATGCTTATTAATATATGGATGTACGAAAAAGATGATGGGAACATTGAGATATTTCTGTCAATAACGTATTTCTTTGAAATTTCGTGGTCCATGATTCACTTAATTCTTGCATATACAGTTTGAATAATAAGATCTTGACATAAGTCTCATCCTCTGGGTTGTATGATTTGCTTTTTATGCTTTGTTCACCATCCTGGAATGAGTCATCTGTAGCGTGTTGATTGAGTAGAGTTAAAAAAGTATTGCCAAAGGATGAAAAGAAATTAGTGCAAGATATGCCAATGTCGTGTATCATCTTTTTATTTGCGAATTATGATCTGCTAGAGAGGAATTTTTTGAAGTTGGAACCAGACACTTATTTGGTGGGTTACTTTTCTAGCAATATGAGATGCTGTTGTCTGGAGGTCTTTTTAACTTTGAAAATTTTCTGAGGTTTTAGGAACTTAAACCAGGTTTTGGAATCTGCAATTGTTTTCTTTTTCGTTGATTTCAACGGTAATACATTACTTTTTAATGTAACCCGACCCAGTCTTCCCATGAAATTCACGAAGATTTGGATGATCACAGGTGCCATTTCACTCCCAAAGTGAAAGTAACCTGAGCCTTCTCTGTGATGGCAGCATGACCCCCAAAAGTTGAGAAAATTTGCTTTAGAAAATTTGTAGTTGGTGCTTTTGTGACCGGTTCTCAAAAACCAGACAAATGTCCACATACCGTGTCCACCACATTGAACGTTTATATATATTATAATCTTGTTTTGCTATATAATAACAGTGCTGCTCATTGTTTGATGCTTTGAGCTGAGTACTTGGTTTTTGTTCGTGTGTTTTGTCAAGTATTGTAATGATCACCGTTAAACGTCATAAATGTTGCATGTCGAATTCCTTTTTATCTTTCAAGTTACAAAAATGTTCTCTTATTCTTATCAAGTTGTGTAATTCCACCCTGTGTGAATGGTGTACTTTTCATTCATAAGATTCCCAGTCTACAAATGTGTGCGTGTGGTCTTCTATGATTGGAACTTAAATGCTAGTGAACGGTGAACTAATTAGTAGATAGAAGCTAGCTATGCATGGCATGGCATGCTATCTGGGAAACTAAAATCCAAATTTTGTCGGCCCATTTCCCTCGTGCATTGGATGCGACCACCACTGTGCTACCTGTGCTTTCACCTGTCGGTCAGTCCTTTTCTCTTACACGTTAGTTTTCAACTTTAAATTCCGCACTACTTAACCTTCATTGTCTTTCTGTTCTTTCCTCTCACATCTCTTCTGCAATTTTGACATATGGGTGTTTTTGTGCTCAGTATACAATTAAAGAAACCTTCACTGCAATTCTTGGCCTTGTAGGTACTGAAACTTGAACCGGAAAATCAATCACCGCACCAGGGGACTGCAACATTTTTCCATATTTGATACGATCTCTCTCTTTTGAGTTGACTTGAGCTTATGGCTGATGAGAATTCCCCTCTTCAGCACCAACATTGAGAAAAAGACAATGGATACGAGGACAGACATCATAAAATCCAGTCCCATTTATGTAATTTTCACTTAAAGGGCCTTAGTCTTTTTATGGATTTCCTTTTCCTTTTCTTCTTTTTTGTAAAAAGAGATTGAAATGACAGCTCACAAATAGTTAGATTTAGTTGGGACGGATTCGAAGGACTAAATACAACCAATAAAAATATATATCAAGAAAAATATTTGCTTAGGTTGCCCACGACTTATGGGCATGTAATTACATTCTTCAGATACCTGTGTTGGCAGTATGTTTCTTTGGGCCAATTTACATTAGGGATTCAATCCTAAATTAAAGAATTTTTGTATGATGGAATGCAACAGTGCTAGCGTAATATTGGTGTGCTCGCTCCCTGGATGGATTCAGTTTGAAGTGCAACCAGTCTAGTTATAAAAATATCATGATATTTTTATAAAAAATATTAAAATAATTCATTAACCATGTAATGGATACATTGTCCCTGGGTATCATTGAAGAAAAGGAAAGAACAAATAGGAAATTGAAAGTGAAATATAGTGTATTGATTTCTGATTGTGATTTACTTTACAATGTACATTGTATTTATACACAAATGTAGATAAGATTAATCAATTTTTAATTAATTCAATCTAAACCAAATAATCAAATATTATCTAAACTAAAATGATATGGTGCAAAAGATAGGTGTAGCTAATGTGATTACAATTGAAAAAGGAGATAAGAGGATAACTGTATCTAAGGTAATTACAACTATAAAGAGGGAGAAGATTATCTTTTACAGCCCCAGCAAGCTAATGTTTGGAAGAACATAGAGCCTGGGACGAAATTGCAAGAAGAAAGTATAGCCTAAGGGTTTGGCGAGCAAGTTGGTGAGAATTGGATATATGGCGTATGAATAGAAATTTTTTGCAACCAAATCATGTTGGGACCCGATTTGGAAACCGGACCTCAACCGAAAAAACGGAATCTAAAACACATATCGAAAACGAATCGAATTATTAAAGAGCAATAGAAAAATCGAAAGGCTTGGATTTAAAAAATTTCAAAAATAAAGAAACAAAACGGATCAATCAACCACAAATGTTGGATCCCGTTTTTGGAATCCAACCTCGGAATCATAATTGAACACATGTACAAAACCTGAGTAAACTTATACTTGGCAAAAGAGAAAGAAATCGAAAACGAACAAATTGGCTCATAATCAAAGCAAACGAACGATTCAATCGAACTGAAACAAATTTTCGACATCCAAGAACGTGTAACATAAAAAAAAAACTAGCGTTAGATACCTTATATAACACCTCACTCCTGCATGATCCGAACCTGATATCGATGGAGATATCCGAGTCCGTGCCCTGTGAGGGTGGCGTGCTACATCACTCAGTCAAAACTCAGTATATTTTTTTTTGAAACATACACATACTTTATATATTATGCGGAAAACAATTTATATAAATAATCATCGGTGAGTTCAATGACCACGGGGACCCTTTTGTAAATACAATTTCATTCAGTTTGTTGAATTTACAACATGACCTATTCATTTGTACAAAAATTCAGAAAGTACAATTTTTATTAAACTATAATGCAGACGCGAACTGATCCCGACCTCTTTTCTCACTCGCATGCGGTTGCTATACGCTCGTTGCCTAACGAGGTATTCTTCCGGGTCCTAAAAAATAATTGCAAATTTTGGGTGAATTTTGCGAACTCAGTGAGGAACTATCATCGATGGTTCACTCAATTCATGCAACACGTCGTTTCACATAACATATATTCACATTGTTGCATATTTAATCATATTGCACAATTTCACGTGAACATAGACAATTTGATACATTTCATTCTATTTGACATC
>JANJEY010000006.1:21373529-21388317 GCA_024703695.1 Erythroxylum cataractarum
ACTTGATTAAACTATAACCAAGCTAATCTAACTACAAGAAGTAAACCCTAACTCAGGAATTTACAACAATGAAATTAAACTTAACGATGTAAGATTAACTCCCTTTTTAGAACCGGTGAACTCAAGCCAATGCTACATCTTCAAGAGGAAATGTTGTTTAGCTACGCATGACTCCGGACTCTCTCACAATTGGTGAAGATTGGACATCTCCCATGGTAGCAGAAGATACTGATGGTGGCCTAGAAATGATGGTGATGATCGAAGATGATAAAAATGGAAAATGATGATGGTCGGAATAATCGTATCTCCTGCCTCCAAAAATGTCTCCCGAAGGTATTCATCTCGTAGACCTAAAACAAGCAAAGTTTTTAAATGATGGATGCGGATCAGGTCGGAACAGTGAGAGATCTTTCCAACTGAAGTCCGAGTATTTGTCTGCTCGCCGCGGTAAGATGTTTTGTAGGCGCCGTAGCGTGCTCCTTCTGGATCGCTAGTCGCGAAGATGAGAGGAAGTTGCATCAAGGCGTGCTCCTTTTGATCCTCGCCGCGGCGAGATGCTTTGTAGGTGCTGCAGCGTGCACTTCTTGGTTCCTCGCCATGACGAGATGCTTTGTAGGCGCCGTGGCATGCACTTCTTGGTTCCTCGCCACGACGTGCATCATACATTATGTCGCGAAGTACAGATTTCGGATGCTTTTGACTCTTCATTTCCCCTACAAATCAAATAGAAATTTGGCAGTATCAATTATCCTTAGAAAAATTATGATGGAATTAATGTTAATTTGTGACAATTTTTACTGTCGAATTGCATAAATTGTAAGCTCACTATAAGGGAAAAATTAAAGCACAAAGTCACAATTAAGAGTCAAAAAGTACATTAAAAACAGTACTAGTGTAGCCAATTAATAACATAAACTTGGGCTCAATCAATTGTACAATCAAATTTTCTCTCTTGTAAAAACGTTATTTAGTTTACGACTAAAACTAGGATTTATAGCCTAAGTCTTCAACTGTTTTCTTGAGAAACTGCTTCTTGAATCTTCTAAAAATTGTTATTAGTTGAGTCCTGTAACTAACTCCAACTAATTAACTCACTGACATTCTAGAATAGTTTCCTTTTACATTGTCTGATGCTATACTTCTTCTGGTGTCGCTTCTTCTGGTATCGCGTTTCTTCTATTGTCGCACTTCTTCTAGTGTCACACTTCTTTTGGTGTCGATGTTTATCTTCTTACGATGACATCTATCTTCTTATGATGACATGTATCTTCTTATGACGTCTGTCCTGAGTTTTAAATATCTTCTGGTGTTGACTTTCTATATCTTTTGGTATTGACTTCGCATCTTCTGGTGTTAACCATATATCTTCTGGTATTGACTTCTCGTCTTCTGATGTTGACCATATATCTTCTGGTGTTGACCATATATCTTCTTCTGTTGACTACGCATCTTCTGGGTTTGACTTCACGTATCTTCTAAGTTTGACTATGTATCTTCTGGGTTTGACTTCGTGTCACTTTCATTTTTTTGCGTACTTCACAAATTTATCAAAATAATTCACACACTTCTATTATTATTTGATTGTCATCAAAATTAATAGAAGTGAAGTCTTTTTGACTTAACACTCATCTAATTAGGAAGAAGTTGAACATAAGTGTTGCTAACTTGAGGTGGATGTTTGTTTTTCCAAATTGTTTCTATAAGTTCTCAAACAATTATCTATCTGATCATATACCCATTTTAACCGCAACAAAAGCAATTACATCGATTTTCCCTTCATATTCAATAACTTCCTTTTGGAGTTAGCAAGTTTTGAAAAAGGAATATGGAAAGCTATAAGTTCCAATATCAAGGAACCAAAGAATATCTTGTTATAAGGAGGTTGCACAATATTAGACAAGAAATTAAGAAACTCTTTAAAGATAATATTGGCAACACACACAATTTAGTCAATATGACTAAGAAAGATTTAGAGAATATCTAGCAAGTTATGTATTTCAATCTTGAATCTTAGATTTTACAATTTAAAGAAAGAGAAGACTTGCATAATTATTCTAAAGCACTTCTCTATGATCAGACTCTTATGAAGCAAAGAGACATGTCTAATTAACTGAGAAATGGTGATAAAAACACTATAATTTATTACAAAGACATTGTTTTAAGGAAAGCATGAAATATAATCATTTTTCTTGAGCATGGAAATGTCCACCTTAACTCTCAAACATTACTATTGCAAGGAACCTATGACTATTTCGATGATTTAATGAACAAGCCATCAAAGGTTTAATCCCCTAAGATGTTCTTTAAACAGATTTTGCAAAATACTATCTCAAAACCATGAAGAGGAAAGGACTACAGTTCAAAAATACCTAACAGTTATATACTTTAGTTATAATGTCCTAAAATTTTTCAATTTTCCAAAACAATTTATGGTGTGGATCAAAGAGTGTATAGTTTTAACCTCTTATAGTGTTTTAAAGAATGAGGAGGCATTTGAAATGTGCAAACTAATTTATCTGTCCATGTAAAAGATCGTCACTAGATTATATTATGTTGATGGAAACAAAATATGGAAATCATCTTCGGCTTTTAAACTAGAAGATATGATGGTAGCTTAAAGACAAGAATAATAATAAGAAGGTTTTTATTAATTCTAGCTGAAGATCATATTCACAAATGCATTGGAGACAAGGATGTATAAACAAATAATGCATCTACATCAATGTACAGGTTACCCCTGAAAATAGAGTATGTCAATAAAATAATATATCACCAATTAACAAGGCAATAAATAAGTTTAATTATCCCCTCCTTTCAGATGCAAACCTGCTCTTTCAATAACATCTAGTAACTCACCAAATAATAGTTCTATGAGCTCACTTAATTGCTCATCAAGCGAAGAAACCTTCTCTTTGAATAACATCTAATAACTCACCAAATAATAGTTATATGAGCTCACTTAATGGAAATAGGAACCGTCTCATTCGGAGCTTTATAGCTCAAGACATACTTTAAAAAAATCCAAAGTGTGTTCATAACCTAGTTATGCCCCTCCGATCGATCCCTCATTTCCTTCCTTCAATCTCTTTCAAATCGATCCTAGAAGCTACAAATTTTTATTGAGAGATAGAAAAATGTGTCAGGAATCTATCGCTTCAAGAATCACTTAATTTGGAGGTCAAGTTATGAATTTATGGCCAAAAGAATCAACTATTGTCATGTCCTCAATCACACTGTATCTATCTCGATACAATTGGCATACTTTCTCTAGAGACATCAGATTGGGGTGTTTTTTAGATGGTTTTGTAGAAGACTTCAAGATCTATAACTTTATAAATACCTTAATGACAGATTTTATCATCTAAAGGGTCAAATTTGGACTAGATAATAGGGTTAGATGAATAATTCACCAGACGATATGATGTCATCACCAAATGATATGATGTCATCAGACGATACATCATCTCTAGACGATACACCCTCACCAGACAAAGTGTCCTCATAAGACGACACGTCCTCACCTGATGAAACATCCTCACCAGACGAAGCGTCCTCACCAGACGAAGCATCCTCACTAGACGATACATCATCACCAGACGATACGTCTTCACCAGACAAATCGTCCTCATCAAATAAAGTGTCCTTACCAGACGATACTTCTGAAGCTCTCACCAGACGATACAAACTATACTCCTAAGCATCCTCACTTAGAAGGATCATAACTTTTGACTCAATTGTCCAAAAATTTCATACTTTATACCATTGGAAAGCTAGAAAGATAAACTACAGCTTTCTAGAAGACCACTTTAACTAATTTAGCCTAAATTAGTCCAAGTTTTCCCCTAAAGTTGGTACATAATTTATACACCTATGAAAGACTTGAAATTTTACATTTCGCAAACTTGATATGTTCTGAGCTTAACCATTCAGCTGCTAAATTGACTTCATTAAACTCTCAAATCTCAATTAATTTGTCCTATCACCTTCAACTACATCATATCAGTCATAATTCCTATCTTCCTTCCAATAACATCTTACTTATGCATACATATTTATATATATATCAACGATTTATGCTCCAAAATCATCAACTCAAGCTAATAACTTCTTCACGTATATCTAAATTTCAACTCACATCATCCATACACCATTCACAGTTCATTAACATCAAAAGAATAAAGTTTTTACATCGCTCTAATGGGCATTTCGAGCCACCCTACATCATAGTCCAAAAATACCAACTTTACAAGAACAATAATTTTTCAAAATGCGACTAAAGTCTTGTTTTTACATGATTTAACTTCAAAAGAATGAAAATGGAAATTGAAGTGATGCTTTGACTCTTGATTTGATCACTTGATATCTTATTCATCTCCTGTAGATGGGGAGGAATGAGGGGGAGCTTAAAGCTTGTGGGTAACAATTTTATAATTGTTAACAAGAAAAAACCATTAAAAACCTTGATGATCAAAGCCAATTTCCCATTGAATCATAAAACACAAAATTCTTAACTTATTAAGCCAATTCGCAAATCACAAGTCATACATGCATCAAACTTGCCAAATACATCACAACCAATTAAACAGATTAGAATCAATTAAACACATCATAATGGTTTTGGTGGATCCGTAATAGAACATACTACACATTTCCCATAAGGTTTTTGTGTAGTCGTGAACAGAATGTACTATCGCCATCCCACAAAATGGTTTGCATAGCCGTGAACTTATAGGAGTCCGTGAAGGAGCTCTACGTCACTAGCGAGCAGGCAGGAGAAGCCTTTTTAATCAAGTGCACTTGACTGCCATAACAAACCACCACAAACACACATAACATGTTATTCATGAAAAAAACAGTTTGCTTAATTGGCACATTTTTGGAAAACTTGATTTCATATATTTGGTATCCTTTCAAAATCATTTCCATTTTTGTTTGATAGTTCATGCATAAAATTCATACGCACAACATGTAGCACCTTCTCAAAACATTTAAAGAACAATAAATGCACATTTACAAGTAGTTGAAAACATTTATTTCCTTTTTTTGAAAGAAACATTGATGCTTATTATTCAATTATAAAAATGTAACCCACCTTAGTCTCCTTACTTGAAAACCTTTAAAATCACTCTTTTGAACTAAGAAAAATTGAAACCTAGTTGACCTCCCTTCTTTTCTCTTCTTTCTCTCTTTTTTTTTTGTGAATCTCTCTTCTCTCTTTTCTCATTCACATTTTTGGCTTCTTCCAAAAGCAAGACAACGATTCTTCTCCCTTTTTATACCCTTAATGATTGCACAATGTCCATTTTGCCCCTCCTTTAATGCTTTATGGGTTTTAAGCTTAATTGATCTTAACAAAATACCCCTTACACAAACTTACCACCTTAACACTTTAATTCTCTTACCCTATCATATTATCTTACTCACATTAACATGCTAATTAATTCCAACATACATTAGTCTAGTAAGACTTGAAAATTAAACAAATCATGCTTATTTATCATGAAAAAATTTTCAGGGGCCGACATTTCTCCCCCTCTTAAAAGAATTTCGTCCTCATAATTTTTACCTGAATTATTGAAGAGGTTTGGATACTTTTCCCTCATGGCCTCCAAGGACTCCCATGTGACCTCTTCCACGGAATGGTTTCTCCACAGGACTTTAACCAGTTTAACTGTCTTGTTCTTGAGGATCTTTTCCTTGTTGTCCAAGATCTCCACTGGAATCTCGTCATAACTCAGATCATCTCTCAACTAAACCTCAATGGTTTGAATGATGTGTAGGGATCGGATCTAGACCTCCTCAGCATGGACACATGAAAGACGTCATGTATCTGTGTGAATTTCGGTGGCAACGCCAACCTATAGGCTAGTCCGATCCTTTCTACAATCTCATAAGGACCCACATATCTCAGACTCAAATTGCCATTCTTTCCAAACCTTATGACTCCTTTCTAAGGAGATGTCTTAAGAAAGACTTTCTTTCCGACTTCATACTCCATTTCGTTCCGGTGTGCATCAGTATAACTTTTCATTCTATCCTGCGCTTCCTTATGCCATTGTTTAACCAAATTAACCTTGTCAACTGTCATGTGAAGCAACTCTGACCCCTATCCGCTTCCTCTCTCCTTCTTCATCCCAACATATCGGAGTTCTACATCTCCTTCTATATAGTGCTTCGTAAGGAGCCATCTAAATGCTCGAATGGTACGAATTATTATAAACAAATTCGATCAATGGCGAGTGTTTATCCCAAACGCCCCTGAAATCCATCACATATGCCCTGAGCATTCCTTCAAGGGTCCTAATGGTCCTAATAGTCATATCCAATACTATTATCTAACTTATAGTTAGTTTTCAATTTGTAGTATGATGATCAATGATTATGTTAAAAGAAAGAATATTACATACAACAGCATTTGATGATTGGGCCTTTGATTCTAAATTGTTGATTGCAAACATTTGCCTTTCCCTTAATAAAACAAATGTATCTTTTTTAGCTGATTTTGTGTTCTTTTCTTAACCAGTGGTTGTGTTTTCTTTTATACATATATATTTGAATTATTGCTTTTTTTTACAGGTACTTGTCAATGGGGAGAATTTGGTGAAGGTGATTTATTTTGGGGAGAATGTCTTGTTAGACACTTAGGAGTGGTTTGAAGGTGATCCTGTCACTGAGCTTTTGATAAAGGTTCAAAGCTCAACTAACACTTGAATGCAAACTAATTTCCTTTTCTCACTCCATTTTGCCTTATTTTAAACCACATTCGACCTCAGTAGGGATACCTTGTTTCCTTATTATGGTTTCTATGTCTGAGATGGAGGTGACATTGACACGTGCATCTATACTGCCAAGTTGCATACCAATAGGAGGGATACCTTTTTTATTAAAGGTACTATTTATAGCAAGCTACAAAGGTTTACCTATATTGCAAGTTTTAGTTTTTGTTCTCCTCTTGCTAGAACCAAATGAACTGGCTTATCATTCTAATTTAATACGATAATCTTTTATGTTCTTATGGAATAGCTATGAATTTGTTGGTGTGCTCCTTGTGAATATGTA
Source organism: Erythroxylum cataractarum (assembly GCA_024703695.1). Classification (NCBI taxonomy): domain Eukaryota; kingdom Viridiplantae; phylum Streptophyta; class Magnoliopsida; order Malpighiales; family Erythroxylaceae; genus Erythroxylum; species Erythroxylum cataractarum. Next base: position 21,380,589 of record JANJEY010000006.1, read on the forward strand.
GACCATTAAAATAATTTTTTAGGATATAGAACAAGGTTACAAACACAGTAATGCAAAACATTGTATTTGACCTAATCAGTTTTGGAAAATTATGGTATTGATTGTGCATTATTTAGTGTTGATCCCTCTCCCTCTTCTTGCATAGCCTAATGATGATTGTTTTACTCCTGTATCTACTTTATTAGCCTCATCCCTCAACACTTTACCCCTATCTCACCACCTTTGTGACCAAATAAAACATACACTCTAGACACTCCCTTGAACCTTAATTAAGGATGTCTCTTAGTTATATTTTTACAAATTGAAATTCAATTACAACATAACATTTATTGTCCTTTTCTTATAACCAAAGATACTTGAAGTGTAAGTCTACTCACTGTAAATACTGAATTCGATCTATAATTGTCCAAATAAAGGCTAGGAGATGTACTCTCAAGTAACAACATAGACGAAGATCCATTAACAAACTGCTAAGTGTACGTAACATAAAAATGAAGTAGGAAAAATTTTAAAATGAATTTATAAATTATTTTCTTCAATTAGTTTGCACAATCATCCAACTGTGTTACTTGTGTGATTCTTAAGCTTAAAACTTAAAAAGACAGAGTAAAAAAACTTGCAAAAACAATTAAACCAAAACTCAAACAATAAGCACTACAACAATTCAATCATATGTATATGAAATGCCTCCAAACTAATTGTTTGAAAGCTGATTTAGTGTGATGTCTTAAAAATGTTCATTTAATGAAGATAGTTATCAGAAGTTAAAACCTGCCATTGAAATAGCTTTTAAAACTTCTTTTATTCATGAAGCATATTTTGCTACTTTGATAAGAAATTTTGAAGGACTTTTAGGATTGGAAAAAGGGAAGAAGAACATTAGCTCTCTTGTTTGACATAAAAGTGTAAAACATAGCAAATGCGTTTTCAAGATAACATTCTTTAAAGACTTTAATTCTCATTTTAGATGTGATCATATCATAGACATATATAAACATTTCATTTCAAGTTCTCATATTTGTCTTTTTCTAGATAACAAAAATGAAATTTTAAACATATTAGATCTTTTTTTTTGAAATGAAAGAATGTTTATTAAGCACCCTAGCCTTTCACAAAATCAAAGAAAACCTCATTATATAATAAATTGATGACATTAACAAAGCATATATGTTGAAAGGGATGTGCAACATGTTAATCATAAGATTCATTTATTCTCCCAATTTATTCTAGCTATCAAAGTAGAAGAATGTTGATTTGCGATTCCCTATTTGAGTCTTTAGGTCACTAAAGGAAAGAAGAATGGTCAAATCATCTTATAGAGCTGATTGAAGATGGATGGAATTTAGATCAAATGCTAAAGCCTATTTAAAGGGTCAATATGTGAATCGTTAAGAAAATTTGAGTTACCTAAGATTACACTTTCTTTTTTTAGCTAGGATTGATTATTGTAATCTTCCATGGGGCAGTTGTTGCATAGTTGCTGATGATTGCATTATTAATAGTAATTTTTTTAAATATTACAAATACAAAATTTCTTATATAATATCACATACTCTTAACTAAATTTAAGAGAATGTAATATTCTGATATAATATCACATAATCTTACCTAAAAATACAAATATTCTTATATAATATCATATACTCTTAGCTGATTTTAAGAATAATTGTATTAAGATAAATACACTTACTATATTGTTAAAGAGAATAGAGAAGGTCTTTAGATCTGTTCAAGTTCAGTTCATTACATCTAAATTGTTGAAATTGGTAAGTATAAGAAGCTGATGATGAAGTCTATCATCAAAAGTTGATTTAATAATTATTTGCTAAGAAAGCCACTAGATAATTTGAAAACAGTTTAAGAATTTTAAAGCTACAAAATTACCTATAAATATTGCTCCATTGGAAATGACACCACAGTTGAAGGATCTTTTGAACCCTTAGGCAAAACTGTTTGAAATGTAACAGTAATTTTCACGGTTAAATTTATCAATAGTTACAAATAAAGGGCTATAGGAAAAAAATTCATAAACATAAAGTGCAGCTATATGAATTGAAGAGAGTGAAATAAATATCAGTGGCATTTACCTCTTATCTACAAATGGAATTAAAGGGATAGTCCAATTACATGATGTAGGAAAGCAGATAATGAGGAACTATCCATTGCACACGGCAGATAAGTTCCTTGAGAAGTTGAAGAAAAAGGGTTAGGAAGTCCTATACATGGTTGATGCTTTTGATGAGTATGTGGTTGTTCAGTTTAAGGAATTTGAAGGTAAGAAGCTTGTATCCACAATCTGTTTAGAGGTACAAAGCTTATTTTTTTTCAAGATCTCTTCATCTTTAGGCATCCCTAACTTTTGATATTTCTTTATTACTTTCAACAAATATGCAGCTTTGATTGAGTCTTCAACCAGTATTCTTGCCTCATTTAGTTTCACTATCCTCATAGAATATGAAAATTTTCTATTCAAATATGTTTCAAAGAATATCTTAGCAAATCCAATTCTTTTGAGTTTGGTTATATTTTCAGCAAGACTTATTACCCTACCTAATGAGCTTCTTATATGATTAAGTTCCTCTAAATATTAGCACTTAAAGTGGACTTTTAGATAGTTAACTGATATCAGAATAATAGTCGCCCATTGGATATTTGATTTTAATTACTACTTAACTAAAACAAACACAAACGCCAACTGTAGGACCATTCCTAAATAAACATTCTTAAGCCAAACTAAATGAGAAGGAACAGATTTCGAACAATCACAAAAGGTTAAGCACTAAAAAGGAACAACTCATTATTCTCTTCAAATTTGCATACAACAATGAAGATAAAACAACAAAGGTTCAGTTGCATAATAAGAATTTATTCATCATTGTTGGTGGACTCTTCGAATACAATATCACATTCATTCGAACTACTGCTTGTCTCTAAGTCATCCAAATCATCATTCAAACGTTTCCCAGAATTTAATACAATATTATTTATTATATCAAATGCAATATCATTTCGATCTAAAAACTCTAAGAAACATTCCTTGTCTTCCACTGGAACTTCATAAGACTCTCAACGTCATTTGAACCTTCTTCATTACCATACAAAGGGATATCATACGCATGTATAACTTCATATTCTTGCATAATCTACCAATTTGAAATGAGTAACAAATCTTCCACGCAAAAAAAACTTGCTTCACTTGGTTTACCAAAATAAATGGGTCATCCTTGAACCAGTGTTGGACCCCGATTTTGGAGCCCAATTCTTGCTCAAAAAATTATAAGACTTGAGCGTGCGTATTTCCTTGTAGGGTTGTTTCAGTGAAGCCTCATTATCCATCATCCTAAATGAGTGGCATGCCCACACCAATCAAATATCAAAAACGAACTCATTTCTCCTATTCCTGAATAGATTTTGGGAAACCTCAAATCAAAATTTCAATTTGAACTCTTCAGAACATTTGTTCCCCATTGTATAAGTTTCTAATGATACCAAAATCATTCAATTTGGTGAAAAAATCTAAAAGTTATAACTGCTACATTTTCGGGCTGTTATTAAACCGAAAAAGTACACTATACTCAACTTCTGTTAAGAAATTGAAAGTCTTAGAGTCTGAATTAAAATTCAATCTCTTCATAGAAGTTGTATCTCTATGTTGCTTGTTTATTTAGAAAAAAGAAGCATCTCATTTGGACCTCTTTAGATCAAGGTATCATCAAAATACAAAAGCATGTTCAGTAAAATATCCAATTCATACTCGTCCAATCGATTCCCTCACATTCCTTCAATCAAAACCTTTTTCCAGTCAATTCGGAATGCTTCCAATTTTTGTGGAGAAATAGTAAAATGTGTGGGGAATCTATTGTCTCAAAAATCACTTCGTTTAGATGTCGAATAACAAATATTGGGCCAAAGGAATCAAACAAGGTTCCATCCTCAATCATAATGAACCTGGTTCGGGACAATGACATAACTTGCTCTAGAGATATCAGATCAAGGTTATTCTTAGAGGGTTTAAAAGAGGATTTCAATATATACAACTTTCATGAAGACATTGAAGTGAGGTTTTGTCATCTAAAGTATTAGAATTGGACCAGACAATACATTATGAACAGTGATTAGAAGAAGGTTATGAACAGTACACAAAAGATATCTTGCAATTAGCGTAAATTTCTCTAGAGATATCGAATTAAGGTGTTCTTTAGATAGTTCAAAAGAGGACTTCAAGATCTAAAACTTTCGTAAAGACCTTGAAGACAAATTCGATCATCTGTAGGGTCAAAAATGGGACCAGATGATAGCATCAGATGATATGATGTCACTAGACGATATGACATAACCTGACGATACTTCATTTCCAGACGAAACGTTCTCACTAGATGAAGCATCCTCACCAGATGATACGTCCTCACTAGGCGAAGCGTCCTCACCAGATGATATTTCCTCACCAGATGATACCTCCTCACTAGACAAAGTGTCCTCACTAGACTGTACGTCATCACCAGACGAAGCGTTCTCACCAAACGATACTTCCTATACTCCTAAGCATCTGCACTTGTATGGACCATAAATTTTGACTCTAATATCCAAAAATTTCATAATTTATAGCGTTGAAAACCTAGAAAAACAAGCTACAACTTTCATGAAGAAAACCTTTCAAATTCATCCTAGATCATTCCAGGTTTTTCCCTAAAGTCAGAACACAAATTTTTCTTTTATGGAAGACTTGAAATTTCGCAAATCATTTTGGTAGCTGAATAGTTATGCTCAGTGCAAACTTGGAATGTTCTGAGCATAACTATTCAGCTACCAAAATGATTTCATTACATTAAAAGAATAAAGTTTTACAAATCGTTAATGGAATTTCAAGCTACATCATCGTCTCAAAATGTCAAATTACAAAAGGTCCTTGAAGAAATAAACTTGTTGCTTTCCCAAAATTAACTCAAAATACAAAATAAACAAATTTGGAGAAATTACCTTAAGCTCTTGATCACTTGATCTCTTAGCTATTACTTGAAGATGGGATAAGGGGGAGGGGGGGTGAGCTTGAAAGGTCGTGGGTAACAATTTATAACAGAAAAACAAGCAAAACCTTTGAAAACATTTACTTGTCGTAGAAAAACACAAGTTTCTCAAATTCTTATCATATAGTCAAATCCTCAAACTACAAAATATGAATGCATCAAACATGTTCACATATCATAAGCATATAAGAACATCAGAATGGTTTGGGTAAATCCATGAACATGACGAACTACACATTTCCATATAATGGTCCTGTGTAGTTGTAAACTTGAGGCACTATCGCAATCCCGCTAGTGGTTTTGCGTAGGCGTAAACTTGATTGAATCCATGAAGGAGCTCCGCTCCACTGATGGGTAGGTAGGAGAAGCCTTTAACTTGGTCAACGTGTACGTGACATTCTTGAATGGATGACACCAAACTCACATAACATATAATTCACGAATTGAAAACCATTTGCCCAAATGGCACATTCTTGGAAACTTGATTTCATATACTTGTAAACATATTGCCCAAATGACACTTTTTTGAATCTTGAATTTTCATATACATGAGATATTTTTTAAAACATTTCCGAAAACATGATTCCATAAGCATGTATCTTTTCACAAAAATTCATTTTCAAGATCTTTTCACATATCATCACAATTCATATATCAAGCATATAGTAGATTTTCAATTCATTCAAGAAGCGATAGATGAAACACTTATGACGCAATTGAAATCATTAAACTTTTTTGATTAAAAAAACATGTAGTGGCTTATTTACTCTATTATAAACATGTACCCACCTTGATTTCCTTGCTTATATGCTTGCTCAAAATGTCTCTACTCTTGCTTCTCTTATCTTTCTTGATTTCCTTGATTCTTCACCAAATGACGAGATCTTTGGCTCAAATGGAAGTTGTTCTCTTCCTCTACCTTTTTTTTCCTTCTTGAACAACCTCAAAATCTCTCTTAAAGGCCAAGAAAATTGAAACCCTAGCTTGTTTTCTCTTCTTTTCTCTCAACCATCGAGATCTCACTTCTTTCTCTTTCTTATTTCTCTTCTTCTGTCCCAATTCACGTTTTCTCCTTCTATTAAATGTAAGACCACATTTTCCTCTTCCAATCTTACCCTTAATGAGTGTGCAATATCCATTTTACCCTTGCTTATATGCCTTATGTGCTTTATGCTTAAATGTCTTGCTAAAAATACCCTTGAACATTCTTATAACCTTAACACTTTAATCCCACTTACCCATTCAATAAATCCTACTAACGTTGACATAATAATTAGCTAAAAAAATTTAATATATCAAAACCTTGAAAATCATTTAAACCATGCTTATTCATCAATAAAAAAAATTCAGCCGCTAACAACCATAACTTAGTTATGTTGATGCTTTTTATAATGCCGTTGATCCTCATATTTGAAATTCCAAGATCGTACCATTTGCATTTGAAAAGCACAACACTTTTACTCTTAACATATTCAAGCCTGATAATATCTGTTAGCATCCCATAAAATGTAATAGTATCTTTCCTATAATTTTCTAACACTGCAATACCACTATTTTGTGTAATCCTACGCAGATCACGGGCTTTAGTGCAAAATCACATCCCATCTGTATTGCATACATTATACTTCTACACGAAACTATGAGGTTCACATGCTAATGCATACAAAGAATCAAAGATATTTCCTTCACTAGAGCTAGTTATTGTCGTCATCTATAACAAGAAATAAAAATTAGTTAATAATATATAATTATTAGTGTACGCCACGTATAAACCTTCTTCTCACTTGATGCTTAAACCATAAAGAAATTTTTTTTTATGTCTCCTGTCAACATATAATGGACTTTGTTGCCTCATTAAAAATTCAATCAAAATTATATGAAATATCTCTACTTATTAAATATCTTAATTACACAATATGTAACATCCTATTACCCATGTTAAGGCTAAAATTGTAAATGTGAGAGATTATGGAGAAATTAGGAAACATTTTTCATGTTCATGCATTTCATGCTATGCACATATATGTGAATAGTAAATTTTGCGCACATCAAAATGACTGTACATGCATTCATTGACATTTTTGGGAATAATTGTTAGTAAATGTGGTTTTTATTTGGAAATTGTTGTTTGATTGTAATGAAAATTTGATTTGGAGATTAGAATTCTTGACTTAGGATTTTTGGAGTTTTTGGAGACTTTTTTTGGAAAGAATTGGGATAATTCTTAGACTAGGAAAAATGTCAAACGACAGAGCAAATGGTAAATGGTATTAGAATTTACTATCAAATGACAAAGGAAATGTTAATAAATGACTATGGGATTTATTGACAAGTGCCATTAAAAATTAAGAGTCAATTGGATTAGAAATTGGAGATTAAATGGACTAGTTAATAAAAGAGCAAATTAGAGACCATTAAAAAGATGAAAAGTGGCATTCAATCACGAATTTGACCTAATTAAAGACCATTTCATGGTCTGTCATTGCCCATTCACGATACATGCTTCTCTTATTCGTCTCCATTAATTTTTGTTTTTATCTTTCTCTCCTTCACTCACGATGCTCTCATAATGCACCCATCAACATTGAGTTTTGTATCATTCTTCACTTTTTCATCTTCTTTATGTTGAGAAAAACCCAGCCTCTTTCACCCTTAAATGTTGATGATCGTGTATGTTGAAGGAGCTAGGGTTCAAGGTGATTTGA
>JANJEY010000006.1:21402738-21413588 GCA_024703695.1 Erythroxylum cataractarum
AGAAATCCTTGTTAAAACTTATTTTTGGTAAACCTCTTACCAAATCATGTTTAATCAACTTGGAAATATGTTTAAAATTAATATGACCTAGATTTTCATACCAAATCAGTTTTTCTTTATCAGTTGATATAAAACAAGAAATCTTTGATTTTGAAAATCTTCTAAATTGATTTTGTGAAGATTGTTTTGTCTTTTAGCAGAAAAGAATATGGATCCATCCTTGTTGTTGACTTCACAAAAATTTTGATTGAAGGACATTTTAAAACTAGAATCATATAATTGACTGACACTAATCAAATTATGTTTTAAACCATCAACTAGCAACACATTATCAATGCATGCAAAGGAATCTTTATCGATTTTTTCGATTCCAATTATCTTGCCCTACTGGTTGTCTCCAAAAGTTACCGATCCTTCCTTCTTATATTGAAGATCTAGGAACATAGACCTTCTTCCCATCATGTGTCGCGAGCATCCACTGTCTAAGTAGCAATGGTGCAGGTTGCTTCTTCCAAGGAAGGATATCTACAGTTGATATTATTTGTCTCTTAGGTACCTAAATTTTCTTGGGTCCTTTAGGGTTAATTCTAACATAATTCAAAGTATAATGATGATGCAACCGATGCCATTTCTGATGATGATGAGGCTGATGAAATTTCTTCCTAAAGGGATCAGAATTTTTCTTATGCTAAGTATAGTTTTTAGCAAACCCTAATCCAGTTTTATCATTGGAGTGTTTGTATTTTCCTAACATATCATTCATTTTTCTAGTACTCTCTATAAATGTTGATAGATCAGCTGAAAGACTGTTTATTCTATGTTTCAACTGATTGATCTCTTTAGATCTATCTACAACTACCTTTTTCTTCATCTCGTCTACCTGTTTCTTTAAGCAGACATTCTCCTTTTCTAATACTTGCTTGTTTTTCAAGTTTTCTATGTACTTTTTCTTAAGCAATTTATACTGCTTTGGAATTTCATGAGATTCTTATAATAAATCTGAGTATGTATCTTGTAATTCATTAAGTTTTGAGGTTACCTCCTTATCACTTTCTCATTCTGTTACCAGGCAAATATTTGGTTGCACTGATGCCTCTTAGTCAATATCTGATTCAAACGAATCTAGATCTTCCCAGGTAGCCATCATGTTTTTCTTGCCTTCTCTACTCTTCTTTGGCTTTCTTTTTAACAATGGGCATTTGGACTTGTAATGTCTCGGTTTATTGCATTCATAGCATATGATGGATGTTTTTTCATTCTTTCCTTCATCTTTGCTATTCTTCTTAAGGTGGGACTCTTTGTTTCCTTTAGCCTTTTTCTTCCACATGCGTCTGATCTTCCTCGAGATAAAGGATAGTTCATCACGTTCTTCGCTTGAAACATGATCTGATTAATTGGAATCATCATCCTTGACTTAATCACGTTCTTCCTTTGATTCTTATGATTCTTTTGTCTGACCTTGAATTCAATGGATTTGTGCCATCTGGCCTTATCTTCTGCATCGAGTTAAACTTCATGTATCTTCAGAGATCCAAACAATTCATCAAAACTTAATACGCTCAAATCCTTGGCTTCTTTTAAATCTGTGACTTTTGGTATCCATCTCTTCGATAAACTTTCTGAGGATCTTTCTAACGTGATATTGATTATCATAAGTTCTACAGAGAGCTTTAAGTCCATTGATGATAGTTTGAAATCTTCCAAACATTTGATCGATAAACTCTTATTCCTTCATCTTGAACAACTCATACTGGTGTATAAGAATGCTTATCCTGGATTCCTTTACTTGATTTGTGCCTTCGTGTGAGATGGATAGCATATCCCACATCTCCTTCATAGTTTCTCATCCGTAAAATTTATCATACTCACTTCTACTTAGGGCACAGTTTAGAAAGAACTTGGCCTTCGAGTTTAGCTGGAATCTCGCTTTTTGTTCTGCAGACCATCTTATTCGTGGAATAACATTCCCTTCTTCATCTATCGATGTATACGGTCCATTTTGTATTATCTCCCAAAGGTTGATATGAGTAGAATCAATGAAGAGCCGCATCCTGTCTTTTCAGTAATGGTAGTCTTCTCCATTGAACGTAGGAGGTCTAGTGACGGAGGCACCTTCAGCTATATATATGTGTGACTCTACCATGGATCTTTATCCACACATTGTTACGGTGGTTATTGGATATCGAGCTTTGATACCAGTTGAAGTGCATCACACGTTAGTATAGACTTAATATTTGATATACAAAATGCACAAGAAAGGGGGGGTTGAATTGTATATCCTTTTTTAATACAATCCCCTTTTTAAACAAACTTCTTTTAAAACAAAACTTGCTTTCTCAAATGATTGAAAAACAATATTATGAAGTATAGAAATTCAAAGTTGAGAGTTGAGAGTAAGAATAAACACAATAGTTTTATATTGGTTCACCTGTAACCGTGGACTACGTCTAGTCCTCAAAATTCTTTTTGAGATTTCACTATACTTCTCAAAGATACAAGTATTCTTTTCACCAAGCCTCTTTAATTCTCTTACAACAAGTATTCTTTTCTGACCTAGCCTCTTTAGGCTCTCAACTTTTCTTCCTTCTACTGAAAGATGTTTTGAGCTTTGTTACAAACAATGGTAGCTTTAAGTTTAGTACAATGAGTAAAATTTCTAGCTTTTGAATCTCTAGCCTTTCTTGAAAATAACTAACTTTTTTAGTCTTCGACTCCGACTCGTATTTATAGCCTTCATCTTCAACTGCTTCTTGACAACTACTTCTTTCTTTTTATTTCTTGATCTTTAAAGAAACGGTTATTCAGTTGAGTTCTGTAACTAACTCAAACTAATTTATCATTCGAGATGGTATCGAGTCTTCGTCTTCGATTCTTTTATCTCATATTCTGCCGTCTCATTTTGCTTCGCTTCATCTCACTTATATCCCCTCATTTTCTGCTTCACTTTGTCTCATTTTCTTTCATCTCATATTCGGCTTTCGTTTCCGTCTCATTTTGCTCTTTTCTTCCGTCTCATTTTCTTTTGTCTCATTTTCTTCCGTCTCATTTTGCTCTCCACTTCTGTCTCATTTTCTATTGCCTCATTTTCTTCCTTCTTATTTTCAGCTTTCGTCTCATTTTCTATCGTCTCATTTTCTTTCGCCTCATTTTCAGCTTCCGCTTCCGTCTCATTTTTGCGTCTCATTTTGTATCTACATTATTAATTAATCTTCGTTAAAATTATTAATCGTTAAGTCATTTTGACTTAATAATGCCACCCTTGTCGGGCATAAACTCGGATATCATGCAGGATGTTAGGTACGTGCCTTGCGGGAATGGGGTGTTATATTTATGTGGTATCAGAGCCTAGAAGTACTATCTTACATGGGCATTTTTAAAATAAATAAATGCATTTTTTTCATGTCATAGCAGACGGTAGCGAATGATCCCTAGTTTGAGTCACACGCATGAGCATGTGTTAAGTGTTTAAGTTGATTGAAATAGTGAGAAAAGTGATGATATGTCAAAATGTGAGAAAATGGAAGTTGTGAATATCTAGAAATGATAAATAGTGTGTGATTGACTATGACAGACAAAGATTTAACACAATTGTATTGGTGGATGTATTATGGAATAAAATATTAATATTATACTGTGATGATATATCCTCGAATGTGAACCCAATGTGATTGTAGTGTTGTGAATTGTTTGACAAAAATAAGGATATACGTAGAAATGATGCGATTAAGTGTACAAGTTAAGTCGAAAGAAAATAAATTTTCCTATGACCTTGAAAGGTTTAACTTTAACATAGAATGGTTGTGTGAGTATCCTATGGAATTGGGACTAGAATTTCAAAATGGTTATGCCTTTATAATTCTGAAATGATTGAGGGTATGCATATGAAAGATAAAATGAGTGACGATAGAAAGATGAAATAGAAATGAGGAAAGAATAAAGGGGGAATGAAATAGACATAACTGACTTTACAATAGATGAATGATGTGTAGTAAGGAGAAGGTTAGAAATGCATATAAGATAAGGTTTTATCCAAGAATGAGAAAGAGGTAAGTGAAAGTCCCCAAAGTTGAGTTAGTTTGTTATCATGAGTACATATTTGATAGTGGGATTATTATAACACGTGAGAATATTGGGCATATATGTATTATATGTGCAGGATAATATAGGAAACAATCTAAGACTTATTAGGTATTGCTAGTCGTAGTTCCCATAGTTCATAGTCTAAGATGAATTAGAGTAATACATGAAAGTGCAAATAGTGATCAATAGAGAATATATTGAGGTTATTAGTGATGTTAGTATAGGTAATGAAATTTGTGAAAAAGAAGAAGGGCACGATCATGGCACAGTCCCCACGATCGAGGACAGATACAAAAGAAAAATTGTTGTCTTGAATCAAATGAGATTAAGGTATCCTGAATATAAGTTGTTAATTAGTGAATTGTTTTAAAGGACATCTATAGAAAAAGATGGAATGATCTTGGTGATATATACCAAGGTATAAGGGTAAATGAATTGCTTAATGCTTTATTGAGCCTTATTAGAAAGGATATTGTTATCATATAAGTTATGACTGAAATTAACCTCCTAGAGATTACTAAGAATGTCCGATCAGCAATGGTGATAACAGTGGATTGATAAAGGTTACATGAACAATATAGATGATAGTAGCAAGAAGTCTTTTTTGAAGAAGAATAATTTCACCGAATTAGGTTAAGCAGATCGGATAGTTTATTTTTAAGAATAATCAATGAGGAAACGAATCGGAAATGAATCTGTAATGAGTCAAAAGTTAATATTGGAGTCCTAATCCTAACAGAGACTTAAGGATATGATGTAGAATATGCTACTGAGAGTGTATGCATTTTTATTGATGTAAAGTATCCAACTAGGTGAATGGATTCTTGAAATTGAGGTGACATTAAGTATAAGAGATACAAATCAGATATGAAAAATGTGTTACCAACATAGGAAGTTCATTTTGCAATTGAATTGAAATGTGTGGAGAAACTAGAACGAGTGAGAAGGTATTAGAATAAATCCATATGAAAATCAGAGAAAATAGAATGAATTAAGACAATCATTTGAGAAAAGGAGTCAATTGGGAAGTTGAAAATAACATGAGATAATACTACTTCATTGAGGAAATAGATTCTTGATGAATTACGAGAACATTTATAGGCACAAAAGTTTTGGGTTGTATCTGTTGGAGTTAACAATGCCCCCGACAGTATTATGGTATTGAAAATTAAAGTGATCCAAGTAAAATTGGATCAAATAGTGACTATGAGTATAAATGATATATCGAGTGTACTCGAAAAGCAAAGAGCATATTTGTTAAACTTGAGGATAAATCTTACATATCATGAAGAAAAAAATAGGCTGAGTTTAATAAGAGTGAATCTTAGCTTGATCAAATAAAATGTCAGATCTTAGAGTATTTGAACATGGTGTATTGAGAGATCCAAAGGAATAGAGGTAATGAAGGACTAAGAGACTACAAAGAATACATGAGAGATTTGAAGTTCTTTAGAACTATCTGTACGTTGGATACTACCAAAGACTGTAAAGGGGTTTTTATTGATCTTATCCTGTGAGAAAAATGTTTAAGGAAAAATGTGTAAACCTTATCAGTGATGAATGTAAAGAAAATTTTGAGGAATTACAACACCAATGATAATAATATCATTTCGAATTTGAGATTATGTAGTATACAATGATGTTTCACATCAAGGAATAGGATGAGATCTAATGCAACATAATAAAGTGATTTCATATGCATTGAGACAATTAAAGTCTTATGAGCTGCTTATTTGATACAAGATTTAGAACTTGTTATTTTAGTGATTACCTTGAAAGTTTGGAGACATTATATTTACAGTGAAACATTTTGGATCTATATATAAATATACAAATCATTAAAGTTTGAGGTAAGTATGGAGTTTGAAAGAACCGAATATAAGGTTGAGATCATGAATAAAGTTACTGAAAGATTTTGACTAAGCAAATGAGTATTTTCCTGTAATGCTAGTGTTATAAATTGATGCATTGAACAAAAAATTCAATAATGTTGTAACACAAATTTATGTATTAAGGTTGCAAAGCCAAGTGCAATGAAAAGCATACAATGTTGAGATGAATGTTGGGCAAATCAATGTGCTCTTAGCTATTGAATTTAAGATCAATTTTAGGTGAAAAGGTTAGAAAAGCCCAAATTGAGAATTCGAAAATTGTAGACCTTATTGAGGAATAATAAAAAAAAGAATCCAAATTTGAGTTTGAATTGGAAAATGATATTTGGTGACTGAATCAAAAAGGATGTGTACCCGATAAAGATAATTGAATGAAGAGATTACTAGAGAAAGCACAAGTAACAACCTAACCTAGACATCCTAGTAGGAATATGCTGAAATAGTAATTAACTATTAAGGATGTAGAAACAAGTGACCAAGTGTTTGAATTGTCAACAGTCTTAACTATTGGGGATATGTTTAAACACTTACATTTTGGAGTTCATGGGATTATGAGGTTAATGTACGATTTTAATTGAATTTAAACATATCAATCACTATCATAATGATATCGTTAGGATACTATATGAGGTGTTATATGATAAAAAAGAGTCGTTCGCCCTTACATTGAAATAGAGAGGGCCTAAAAATGGTTAAAGGCCAGAATTGATTCGAGATACTCTTAATAAGTGAAATGAATTTGTAATAGAAGTTAAGTGATCATAGGTAATGATGAATAAGTTAAGCGGATCAACATCAAGGTTATGGAATATAGTGAAATAGAAATAAGAATAGAGTGTACTAACATAGAAATGATGTGGAAATTAAAGGAAAGATGAATTGTTCTAAGAGTATCACCTTGATAAGGTGTGCTAAGCATTATATGAATTGATCTGCAAAAAATTAGTATGAATTAGTGTTACTAATAAAAAATGTCTTAGATTCATAACATGTGATATGTGAATATGTTAAGAAACAATGATATGATCTAACAAAGATGTATTGTCAACTTGCAAAGATGTGCTTAGATAGAGATAAAGGTGTGATCAGGTTAGGAAAAAGGGGAAACTAAGATCGACATAATTTGATCCATATGAAATTATTGTGAGAATAAGATCATGGAATTATGAGTTAATATTATGAGTAAAAGATGCTTTGGATTCACCCAGTGTTACATGGATATGTTTAGGAAATATCGTTATGATCCGGTATATGTTATTGAAACTGAAAGTGAAAATTTTGAATAATATGAGATATTAAGGAATAGTTAAGATATTGGGTGGAAAAATAAGTGATTGAAAGACCTAATGAGTCTATAGACTGTGGTCAAATGGGGTGAAAGTATTTGAGTAATAAGGTTACATGGGAAACAAAAGAGCATATGAGAAAAGATTACCCCTACCTTATTAATCTCTTAAATGTTAATTTCAATGAAGAAATTTCTTTTAATGAGGGGAGAGTTGTAACATCCTGTTACCCATGTTAAGGTTAAAATTGAAAATGCGAGAGATCATGGAAAAATTAGGAAATACTTTTCATGCTCATGCATTTCATGATATGCACATATATATGAATAGTAAATTTTGCGCACATCAAAATGACTGTACATGCATTCATTGACATTTCCAAGTATAATTGTTAGTAAATGTGGTTTTTATTTGGAAATTATGGTTTGATTGTAACGAAAATTTGATTTGGAGATTAGAATTCTTGATTTAGGATTTTTGGAGTTTTTGGAGACATTTTTTGGAAAGAATTGGGATAATTCTTAGACTAGGAAAAATGCCAAGTGAGAGAACAAATGATAAATGGTATTAGAATTTACTATCAAATGGCAAAGGAAATGTTAATAAATGACTATGGTATTTATTGACAAGTGTCATTAAAAATTGGGAGTCAATTAGATTAAAATTTGGAGATTAAATGGACTAGTTAATAAAAGAACCAATTAGAGAACACTAAAAAGATGACAAGTGGCATCCACTCACGAATTTGACCTAATTAAAGACCATTTCATTGTCTTTCATTGCCCATTCATGATACATGCTTCTCTTCTTCATCTCTTTTAATTTTTGTTTTCATCTTTGTCTCCTTCACTCATGATGCTCTCATAACCCACCCATCAACATTGAGTTTTGTATCATCCTTCACTTTTTCATCTTCTTTATGTTGAGAAAAACCTAGCCTCTTTCACCCTTAAATGTTGATGATCATGTATGTTGAAGAAGTTAGGGTTCAAGGTGATTTGAAGGAGATTTGGAGCTAAACAAGTAAGTAGCTTGTTAAATATTATGGGTTTGGTTAATTGAAACAATTGTGATGATTGTTAGAGGTTAAATGGCATATGATGGTGTTTTATGTATGATGAACATGAGTGATGAAATGCATAGGTAAATGTTTTGTGTTCGTAATTGTGAATAATCTTTAATGGATTAAGAATTGATTTAAGAATGTTATTGAGTTGAAATGGTAGAAAAGCTGGTATTAGTATAAGTTGTGAATGGGAAAATTTTGAAATGAAGTAGTTGAAAAAAACAGGGTTTTCTGTCTGTGGAAGTTCACCACGGCAAACTTTTGGAATTTCGTCGTGGCGAACTTGAAGGCTTTAAGTAGGATTTCTTTTAGAAAAAGTTCGCAACGGCGAACTATGGGTTTCGCTGCGGTGAACATGTGAAAATTTCGTGAGAATTCCTCTCTGAAGGAGCCAGAAGTTCGTCGTTGAGAACTTTTCTTGCACTGAACATGGTTCAATATTTTGAGCATATCTTTTTCTGTGGGTGAAAGTTGACTATAGGGTGTTGTCTCTGAATAAAAATATTTCGAAAATAGTTCGAGTATAACTTTCACATTGCTTAACCAAATTGAGTGATTATGGTGTCAATGGAAAGATAAGACATAGATGAATACTTTTCTAGGGATAGTGTGACCAAATTATATCAGTTTGGCTTTCTAATTGAATGCTACTCTAATTACTTGAAAGGTTTATTAGGTATCTAAATGAAGTAGTAGAAAACCTAACTATTAAAGTAGGAAAACTAATTTTTCCTATGAGCTTTTTGATAACAGACACAAAATATGACACTAAGGTGCCCATCATGTTGAGAAGACTGTTTATGTCTACTAATGGGGTACTAATTGATGTGCCCAAAAGTAACTTGACATTTATGATTGGCAATTGGGTACTAATTGATGTCCCCAAAATATTAGGTTAGGTTCTAAAAAGTCTAACTACTTATGAGAGTCATAAATAAAGAAAGGCCTAAATCATTGTTTAACAACTTAAAAAAATTAAAAGAAAGAAGATTTTGATAAATACATTATCAAACCTAAAACATCTGTACAATAATTAGCTTTCCTTTACACATACTAACATGTGGAATTTGTATTATTATTTGATAAACTATATAGAGAACCTGGGAGAGAGTAATAAAACAAGTCATAAGATAAATTAACGAAAATATGGCATATTCATATCTCTATTTATGTATGAATGCAGGATCCTAACTTTAGTGGAATTGCATAGACCAATATATGGCATTTCATAGACCAAATTCAATATCTATAGTATGAATGCAAAAAAACCAATTAACAATCCAACAACTTGATATTTATAAGTTAGCATATTTGCTTCTTGTTTTCCAAAAACTCCTCTAACTATCTCCTCCTCACACTTGGAAATAATGTCTGTCATAAAGTAGGATAAATTATAACTAAACTTCAACAATTTAATGTAAAAAATCTTATGAATAGATATTGTTCAGTATAATAACCACCAAGTGTGAGGAGAAGTATTTATTTATGATAGATCATATATGCAAGCATAAATGATGTTTCTGCAATTGGCTATCTAACTAATGTATGTTTCTACCAAATTATGAGTTTAGCATATTACATTTAACTATACTTGTCTTTTGGTAGCAAAACAACGTTGAATAAAATTTAGCACAAATAATTGAACAAGATAGACCTCATTGAAAATGTTCATCATATTTAATTCGGAAAATGAAAAGCTACATATCAAAAGGTGTCACAAAAACTACATTGTTTTCAAATAAGATATTAAAGATAAATCAAATCACTACAAGAAAAATGTAAATTAGTGATGGAACTTAGCAACGGAAAAATTTCCGTCGGTAATTAGAGACGGAAATATGTTTTCTGTCGCTAATATTGAGTGATTTAGCGACGTTACTAATTTTGTCTCTAAATTTGGCGGAAATTTGTCGTGGCAAAATTAGCGACAGACATTAGCGACGGAACAATATATCTGTCGGTAATTTATTATCGATGGAAAATATACCGTTGGAAATTTGCAACGAAAAGCATATTTCCATTGCTAAAATTGACTAATTTGGCGACAGTATTAATACTTGTCGCTAAATTTGGAGGGAATTCGTGGCGGCAAAATTAGCGACAAAATTTAGTGACGGTATACGTTCTGTCTCTAAAAATGGAGGAAATTTTTGGCGGAATAAAATTTTTTGAGTTTACCTACGAAAAATTTCGTAGGTGAATTCTGTTGGTAAATTAATTTAGCGACGTAAATTTTCTTTCTTTCGGTAAAAAGACGAGAATTATTGGCGGTATAAATTTTTTTCGAATTTACCAACGAAAATTTCCGTCAGTAAATTCTTTTTAAATATAAACTCACACGACATCTTCCTCCAACTTCTATCTTCTTTTTCGTTTCTTGTTCTTCGTTCTTCCTACATCTTCTCTTCAGTTTTCTTAGAGTCCATTTCTCTGTTGTGGACTCCTTTTCTGCTCAACGATGTTGTCTTCTTTGGCTATTGTCATCGTGTCCTTCGGTAGAGGTATTTTTGCAACTACTGTCATGTG
>JANJEY010000006.1:21465575-21477369 GCA_024703695.1 Erythroxylum cataractarum
AGAGGTTTTAGTTGTTGGATGTGAAGAATTTTTATTCTGTAATGATATCCTAAAATATGAAGTAACATTAATTTCATTAAAAAAAAAGGTTATCAAGAAAAGAAAGAAAAATAAATAATGTTTACTGGAAAGAAATTAAACAAAGAAAAGGGTCAAATTAGATTCAAAATAATAAGATCGAAACAATTTAATTAAGAGTTAATTAAATTGGCTTTTAAGTCCATGATTACATGTTGCCTTACACTAATTAATTGTTAATTTGAAACCCAAAATGAACATTTAATATTAGGCTAGATTTTGGTTTGATTTGATTAATTAGATTAATTAAATTGAAACAATATTTGTAAAGACAAAAGGGAGGGCAAAACTAAAATTTACAATGATGTAAATTTTCGGTTTTATATAGCTAAATGGAAAGGTGCACATTTAACATTGAATTATTAAATATAAGGTAGTTTTTTATCATTCTTCATCATTATTAAATGGTTTAATGATATCCTCGTTAAATGGTTTAATTGTTCTATCATTTAATGGTTTAATGGTTGTCATTTAATGTTGGCATGTAAAAAAAAAACATATAAACCTTTTAGCATTCTTTTGATTAAAGAAGGAAGTAGCGCATTTGTTGCTCTCTCCCCCTGCTTTTATCATATAACCAAAAATGAGAATGTCTCATTTATTGGACTCTCTTTCATTTTGAATAAAAGAAGTAAGTAGTGCATTTCTTGATATCTCTCCCTTCTTTCATCATATAACTAAAAATAAGAGTGTCTTGTTTTGTTTTTTTTTTGTCTTTTCATCTAGCCATATTAAAAAAATGAGTATGTCTCATTTATTGCCCTGTCTTTTATTTTGATTAGAAGAAATAAATGGTGCATTGGTTGGTTTTTATGACTCTTCCCTCCATTCTTTCATGAGCTAGTCAAAATTAGGAATGAGAGTATCTCATTTTGGTTCTTTCAACTAATTGATCATAAAAGAAAAACCTATATAATATTTCTTCTCCTTTCCCACCAACGGATCTTGTTAACCAAGTTTTCTAAGGAGACAAGTGGTGGATCATATTGGTTGAGGACACAATAGTAAGGAGAGGATACAATAACAAGGAGAGGATACAACAGTGAGGAGTTAAAGCTATAGCAAAGGAGTTGGTAAAATTTTGATCTTGTTCTTATGTTATTTATTTTTCTAATACCGTATCATGCATGGATTAAACATGTTGTTTTGGTTATCATGCTTCTATGACTTCGATTTTTTTTTTGAAATCTATCATTTATCCAAATCTAGTAAGTTTTTGTTTTCAATCTAACATCCTACTCACAATTATGCGAGATAGTTATAGTTGATAGCTAAGGGTCTCTTATGAAGGTAAAATTCGTCAAATTAAATTAAATTTGAATTTAAAATAAAATATAAACAATTCAATCATAGACATTCTATCCCGATTGTTGAGTGAAAGCTTTCAAGGAAAATTATGAAATTAAATTGAAAAGTAGACAGAATCAATTAGGAGCAAAGACAAATAGATTAATTGAAGTACAAAAACTCTTGAGAATTAATTTCGCTAATTTAATCTCGTATGCATGATTATGGGAAAATGATTAGATAGTTGTTTTACTAAAATTAATGGTTGGGTTCTAAATCGATTCAAATAATGAACTAGTATAACTTTTGTATTCAACAAGTTATTATCCAAATTAATTATGAAAACTTGACTACTAATTACCACTTAAGTTAATATATTTCTAGTTCTTAAACTAGGTGTCTATGTTTTCTTGATCTATATGAAACTTCATCTCTCGAATCTTCAATTAATACTAAAATGATGCAAAGCTTGTCCATTCTACTACATCCATTCAGTTTAGAAACCACATCAATAAACAAGATAGCATATCCATAACCCAATCATGCATATTCAACTAAATAGCTACATTAATTCTCAAGAGAAGAGATTATCCCATCATATCATACACTTGGTTCATCATACTTAAATACTTAAATCCCATATTACTGTTGACAAAATTTGAAAATAACAACCTAGTAATTACTTAAATGAACTATGATAAGATAACAAGTAACAGTCGTTAAGCTAACAAAAGTATGAATAAGTTAATACCAATAGAACAGTAAACTCAAAGAAATAAGCAACATATGAGGAATGAGATAAGTAAATAGAGGGTCGGATATTGAGATAGTTGAGGTCTTCTACACTCTTAACTTACAGTTTTCGTTCTATTTTTCTACTTCAGTTGCTCTCCGATAATCGAATGTTTTCTCAAGATCAACTTCAGCTCTCGCTTTCAGCCTCTCTTCCCAACTCCCACTTCTCTGTTGTTGCTCTCTTCTTCTCCTTCTCAGACTCTCTCTGTTTTTTGTCTTTGTTTATCTTGATTTTCTCTATCTCTCTGCACCCCCATGTTTTTGTCTCTATGTGAGTGCACGAATGAAACAGTAAATGAAAGACGATCGCCTTTAGCTGCCACCCTCTTTTACTTTTTATTAGACTCTGTTTTCATCTCGGGTCTCACTCTTGAACATCTTAAGTTTTCATGTGTTAAACTTGTGAATTATAATTAAAACATTTCATAGTAAGTTACAAGTGTGACTTACATGTCAGACTCATGCATTACTAAATACCATACACGGTTCTGAATTAAATGTCACAACCATGGCATGTTCAAGAAAATTACTAGGAGTGGATTGATGTAAAATTGTGGAATAGATGGCCAAACATGGCTGGATGAGAAGAATGTAAAGCATGCATAGTGATGAAGAGAACTGTAGAGTAAGCCGTTGGAAAAATGAGAGAATGATAGCTAGTGTTTCATACAATTAACGCGAATGATTAAACTTATATATTAATACATTTTGCTTTGAGTATGAATGTGTGTGCATAGCTATGAGAATGGAATTAACATGAAGCATACATGGTGAGATGAGAATGTCGCAGCTGGAAAAATGAACATGTGTGTGTGCATGGAATGAACATAAGTGTGTGCATGGAATGAACATGTTTGTGTATGAAATTAACATGGGTGTGTGTGTGCATAGAATTAACATGTTTGTGTCCATTTAAACTATTTTTGTATATATAGAATTAACATGTGTGTCTTCATGGAATTAACTTGAATTAATGTGTGTGGCATGTAATTAATATGTCATACCCTTTTTCTTGAAAAATTCTTAATTTCCATGCAACTTTCACAAGATAATCAAATTAAAATTTATGCAATATTCACACCATTTTCATTCAATTCATTTCACAATAGGATCAAAATATAAAGAATTGTAACCAAAATGATGAAGGCAATTAAAAGAAATAGAAACTAGACATAACAATTCCCCCACACTTAAACTATGTTTGTCCTCAAGCATAATAAAGAGAGCTAGGCTATAAAAGAACAAACAATGGAAACAAAAATTTTCCTAAACAATAGTCAAAGACATCAATGATCATTCCAATAAACACAATCTAAGAACTTAAAACTCATAATATTCCAAGAATAAGCAATTCTTCACATGTTTAGACAAAACCAACAAACACTTCAATTCAAAGAACCATTAACAAGTGTGATAGACACCCACTCCACTCTCCATCCTCTCAAGCATTCAAAGGCAATAAATATTCACTCATCTTTCATTTCATGTAAGGTATCTACCATAGGCTTACTTACTAATCCAATCTCCTTTAATCATATCAAACACAAACATTAATTTGGAGGTCTTTACTATAGTTGTAATGGGGTCAAGCTAATGGTAAGAAAAAGGAAAATTGTAGTTTAAAACCACAGAGTTAATTGTAGTCTCTCCTCTTCTCTGATTTTATTGTCATCTTCTCAAAAGGCAACTATAAACTATGATTCCCCTACACTTATTCCTTAAACTTGATTATAACTTTTCAAATGCTCAACTTGCCCTTATGGTAAGTGTAATGAAGCAAATAAACAATCAAGGTCAAGGCTCATATTTTGGGTTCAAAGAAAGAAACATATTTATTTAAGCTCAAGGGGGCTCACTAAGGGTGACATTAGGGTGGCTTTTTTAAGCTAATAGGGTAAATCCTAATTACCTTCATCATCTCAATATTTACATAAGGTTATGTGATCTCAACTAGTATTTGCAAGCAAGTACCAAAATTCCTTAATGATGAAAGAACACTCTCAACAAATAACACTCAAAATTGGTGTTTAATAATTCAAAAAGGCTCAGATTCTTACCAAATGATAAGTGTCATTCATTTATCATAACAAGCTAATGTCCTTTTAACTAAAATTCAAGTTAATCAGTGTAAGCATGCAAGTATACTGAATCACTCATAATAAATGGGAAAACAAACACACAATATACAATTAATAACCCCCCCCCCCCTAAACATCACATTATTCGTAATGTGACAAAAAAAAAGTAAAAGAGTGTTCTAGGACAAAAAACAGAAATTAATATGAACGAGGACTAACATTAAAGACTAAAAAAATTAAACAACATACAATATGAACAATAAAAAGAATAGGGAAAGAAATACGATACAAAAGTATGGTGGTAGCTACATTAATATGGTGTGGAGCATGGCAATAAGCATGACGTCCGAAATTGAGGAGTTGAGACAAATACGAGGAAGACAAATAAAACATATTAAAAAGAAGTCCTATGCATACAAAGCAAATAAATTAAGTCGGCTTTCACTAAAAGAAATAACAAACAACTAAATTGAAAGACAAAACATAATGATATAGGTTGCCTCCCATTTAGCGCATCTTTAATGTCTTTTAGTTGGACACCTCAAATAGTCATTCTTGAAGTGGATCGCTCAAATTAATGGATTCTAAAACTTTCTTCTCAATTGTTCCTTCCAAATATGGTTTCACCCGATGGCCATTCACCTTAAATATTTCTTCTGTTCGCTGGTTTTTCAATTCCATTGCTCCATAGGGAAAGACCTTGATCACTTCAAATGGCCCATTCCACCTTGATTTCAACTTATCTAGAAATAAACGCAACTGAGAATTATATAACATAACTTTCACTCCAAGTATAAGGAACTTACCTGCAAGCCTCTTATTATGAAGGCATTTCGTTCTTCCTTTGTAAATTTTGTGATTTTCATAATCCTCACTCTAAAGTTCATCCAATTCTAAAATTTAAAGCAAACGCTCCGATCCTCCATCATCCAGATTTAGGTAATAACCATCGTAATTGTCTATAACTTTTTATGTTCAACTTTGACCGTAAATAGTAGGCCTTCTTGAAAACAAGTCGATAAGGGCTTATTCCTAAGACAGTTTTGTAAGTCGTGTGATATGCCCATAGTGCATCATTTGACATTGTTGATTAATCCTTCCATGATGGGTGCATAATCTTCTCCAAAATCCTTTTAATCTAGTTGTTACTTGTTTCCACTTGTCCAGTAGTTTGTGGATGATACAGAGTTGCCAACTTGTGAGTTATGGCATATTTCTTCATGAGGTTCTCAAAAAGCTTATTGTAGAAATGACATCCTCCATCATTTATAATTGTATGTGAAATCCCGAACCTACTAAAAATAATTTCCTTCACAAATTTAACAATAACATTAGCATCATTAGTTAAGGTGGGTATTGCTTCTACCCATATAAAGAAGTAATCAATAACAACAATTATATATTCAAATCCACAAGATTTAGGCAATGGACCCATAAATTCAATACACTAAACATCGAATAATTCAACAATCAATTGGTTAGTTAGGGGCATTTCATTTCTTCTACTTATATTTCCAAATTTTTAGCATTAATCACATTTCAAGCAAAAGAAATGAGCATCCTTAAATAAAGTGGGCCAATACAAACAGATTTGAAAAATTTTAGAAGTAGTTTTCCTTCCTCCAAAATGACCTCCACTATGAAGTTCATAAAAAAAGCTCAAGACACTTACCTGCTCATCCTTTGGAGCGTACCTCTGAATGATTTCATCCTTACAGATCTGGTAGATGTATGGATCATCCCAAAAGTAGTACTTGCTTAAATGAAGGAATCTTGTCCTTTCCTGAGAGTTGTTAGGTCTCAAAATGCCATATGTAAGATAATAACATAGTCAACATACCAAGGCACTTTACTCATAATAAATAACTACTCATTAGGAAAGTTCTCAGTAATTGCATAATTCTTTTTTTTAAGAGTTTCCAAGTTAGGAGCTATTCTAGACAAATGATCTGCGACAACATTATCACTCCCTCTTTTTTCTTATATTTCCACATAAAACTCTTGTAACAACAAAATCCATCTAATTAACTATTGTTTTGCATGTGTTTTGGTCAAAGGATATCCAAGAGTTGCATTATCATAATGGGTTATGATCTTTAACCCTAACAAATAAGGTATAAATTTTTACAATGCAAAAATGAAAACCAACAATTTTTTTTCTTAATGGTTATGTATTTTAGTTGTGCATCACTCAAATTTAAGCTATCATAATAAATCACACGGAAAGATTTTTCAACCATTTGGCCTAAAAAAGCTCCCACAAGAAAATTGGAAGTATCACACGTAATTTCAAAAGGTAAAGACCAATCAAGAGCCACAATAATCGGTGCAAAGATCAATTTTTCTTTAAGAACATTAAAAGGCATTAAGGCATTCCTCGTGAAAGCCAAAATGGACATCTTTTGCTAACAGTTGGCATAAAGGATGACTTATCTGAAAAATCCTTGATAAACCTCCTATAAAATCCAACATGTCCTAGAAAACTTATAATATCCTTGACAGAAATGGGTGGTAGAAGCTTTGCTATAAATCAGTTTTAACCTTATCAACCTCGATTTCCCTTGTTGATATAGCATGCCCTAGGATTGTTCCTTGTTTCAGCATAAAATGACTTTTTCCCAACTTAAATTAAAGTTGCCTTCAATACATCTTTCAAACATATGAGTCAGATTATTTAGGCAATCATCAAAAGAGGTACCAAAGATTAAGAAATCATCTATAAATACCTCAATAAATTCCTTAATCATGTCTAAGAAAATGGAAAACATGCACTTTTGAAATGTTGCAGGAGCATTACACAACCCGAATGGCATCCTCCTAAGGGCAAATGTCCCAAATGGACAACCGAATGTCATCTTTTCTTAGTCCTTAGGAGCAACCGATACCTAGTAATAACCTGAAATACCATCAATAAAATAATAAAACTTTTGTCTAGAAAATATATCCAACATTTGATCAATAAAACCGAGAGGAAAATGGTCCTCTTTGGTCATCGCATTTAGTTTCCTATAATCAATACACATTCTCCATCCAATGGTGGTTTTAGTAGGTAATAACTCATTCTTATCATTTTGAACAACAATAATGCTAGATTTTTTAGAACCACTTGCACTGGGTTCACCCACTCACTATTTATAATTAGATAAATCACTCCCTCATTAATCAATTTCAAAACTTCCTTCTTAGTTATCTCCAACATATTAGGATTGAGTCTTCTTTGGCTCTCTCTCACTAGTTTAGCCCCCTCTTCTAGGATAATCCTATGTATGCACATGAAAGGCCTAACCCCTTAATGTCACTCAAACTCCATCTTACTTTTTCAATCTTTTCATCCCAGTCAGAATTATTTCTTCTTGATCAACATCCACAATAGATGCAAGAATTGTTGGATATGTTTCTCCTTCACCTAAAAACACATATTTTAAATTTTCAAGTAACTCTTTCAACTCTAGTTTTGGTGGGGTTGCATTATTTTCTTTATTAGAGGTTGTCTCTTAAAATTTTCCAAACTCTTCTCCCACAACATTGTCTAACAATTGGAAATACTCGTCAAACTCTTCAACTAAGTCTAACTCCCTTGTTTCTTCCTCCTATAAGGCAAAATCAGAATCAACGACATTAATCTGATCAATAAGAAAACACTCCTTATAAATAGCAATAGTGGGGATAGGTTTAACATTAAAGATCGAAAAAACTACTATATCTCTGAATACAATCATGGTCAATTTCCCATTTTCCACATTAATCAAAGTGTTGAGGTGGCCATAAAAGGTATTCCAAGGAGTATGGTGTGCTCCTTCTCTTGTTCCTTTATTTCCCCTATATCTAAAACCACAAAGTCAACAGGTACAATCAATCCTCTAACCTTCACCAACATCTCTTCCATTATTCCTTTCAGATAACAGATTGAGGTAGGTCTTAATTGTCCTAGATCCAATTTCACATAAACAGAATGAGGCATTAGGTTTATACTTGCTCCTAGGTCAAACATACCTTTAACCTCTTCGTCGTTACCCATTGCTACCTTCAAGATGAAACTCTTTGGATCTTTCAATTTGAGGGGTAACTATTGCTGAAGGACTACATTTGCTACTTCAAAAATTATCACCTTTTTATTTGGTGTAAACTTTTATTTTTTGGTGCTAAGTTCTTTAAAGAATTTCGCATAAGCTAAAATGTTCCTGATCACATCTAATAATGGCAGATTAATATTAACTTTAGAAAGCATATATGGATATCATAAAGTTGCTCTTCTTGTTTTGAGTCTTTAAGGCGGCTTAGATATGGAACTAGTAGTCTATAAAGATCGGTTGCCCTACGTAGTATTAGTCTTTCATCACCCTTAGTTGCATGCTCAAGTATTTCACCTCCTT
This sequence comes from Erythroxylum cataractarum, assembly GCA_024703695.1. Taxonomy (NCBI): domain Eukaryota; kingdom Viridiplantae; phylum Streptophyta; class Magnoliopsida; order Malpighiales; family Erythroxylaceae; genus Erythroxylum; species Erythroxylum cataractarum. The sequence goes on from JANJEY010000006.1 coordinate 21,474,187, forward strand.
AAATGTGGTTTGAAGAGTCGTTCCCATTGCTCTCTTTATTTTACCCATCTTTTCCTTTAATGAGGTTCTCTTTTTCTTAATTACCTACAACAAACATGTTAGAAGGAATCTAAACATGATTATCAATCACCCTACCACTTTTTATAATTGTAACAGCCTTGGCTTGTTCAAGTTAATTGGGCAACTTTGCTTTTTTATTACCTTGCAATTGAGTTGTGAGTTGCCCCACTTGAGTCTCAACCCTTTTTACAAAAGCTACAAATGAATTAAATCTCTTATTGACCATCTCTTGATTCTGAGTAGTCGATTGAGTGAACACATTCAAGGTTTCCTCCAAAAAAGGCTTTCTCTGTATGTTCTGACTTGAAGATTGCTCTTGGAATTGATTTTGCCTTTGAAAATTTTGATATGGTGTTGGGGTTGAACTGGTGGGTTTCTGGAATTTTAAGAGAAATTGGGATGTTTCAATATGGGTCATTCTGCACCCTTGGTTGAAAACCATTAAGTGCATTCACTTATTCTTCCTCACCTGTAAAAGATTCAAAAGAATACAAACAAACATTAGCCTTATGACCCAAAGTTCAACATATACCACATACGTCATGATTCTGAGTGTCTTGAGATTGTCTCGTGGTTAGCATTCTCACATGCTTTGTGAGTTTCATCAATCTCATGGCCATTTCTTGATTTGAGGCCACTTCATTAACTCCAGTTTTTTTCCCTCTCACACTCTTTTGTTAAGAATTGACCCTTAACTTTTCAAAGATATCATATTTTTTTTCTACAGTCTTCTCTCCCACAACTCCTCCTGCTACATTGTCTACTGTATACTGACACTGTTATGTCAATCCATCATAAAGAACTAGTTCTACATGTGGAGTGGAAAATTATGGCATGGACACTAAATGAGCAAGAGTTTGAAGCATTCCCATACCTCATGGAATGGCTCTCCCTCCATCTGAGTGAAGGTAGCTATCCTTATCTGCAACTCATAAGTTTTTTATGGGAATATAAGTTTCCTATAAACTTGTTGTACACCTCTTTCCACGTAGTCAATGAACCGAGTGGAAGGGTCATCAGCCAAGCCTTGGCCCAATCCTTCAATATGTATGGGAAGCACCTCATCCTGAGTTGATCTTTGTTTAGGTCATGTAATGGGAACGTCTAAAGAGTGATATAGAATTCTTTAATTAAGTTTAAAAGGTCTTCATTGGGAACCATATAGAAAGATGGTAGCATGTTGTAGTGGATATTTTTCAACTCATAGTTTCTGGCTGCCTCTCCCAGATGAATGCATGTAGTAGTACTATCAATTATCAGTCTGGCATACTCCTTCGTTACTGACTGCCTTTCACCCATCTCTTGATGGCAGCATGTTGTAGTGGATATTCTTCAACTCATAGTTTCTAGCTGCCTCTCCCAGATGAATGCATGTATTAGTAGTATCAATTATCGGTCTGGCATACTCCTTCATTATTGATTGCCTTTCACCCATCTCTTGATCTTCTAATTTGAATCCCTAAGATTTTCTTCAAAGTCCCTTGGAAGTTCTCTTATCTCATGTACATTATCAATAAAGGGAGCAAGTTCACCTTCCTGAGACCTCCTTCCTCACATAAACTAAATAAAAACAAAATTGAATTAATAAGAAAATTATTAAAGCAATTAAATGAAATAACACGACAAAAATGTATACATAAAAAGACAAAACAATCGATGAAACAATTAAAATCACTTTAGCAAATAAAAGAAATCAAAATTAATTCAAGTTCAAAACACTAAACACCTCCCCAATAATACAACCAAAAACTTGTTATGCCCAAAAATTTCTAAATAGACCTAAGCTATCCTACTCGCAAGTATACGAGATAGTTATAGTTGATAACTGAGGGTTGTCTCCCACAAAGATGAAATTGGTCAATTTAAATTAAGTTTAAATTAACAATAAAAATAAAAACAATGCATTCCTAAACATTCTATCCTGATTGTTGAGTGAAAGATTTTAAGGAAACTTAAGAAAATTAAATTGAAAGTAGACGGAATCAATTGGGATCAAAGACAAATAGATTAATTGAAGTGGAAAAACTTTTGAGAATCAATTTCACTAATTTAATCTCCTATATATGATTAATGTAAAATGATTGGATTGTTGTCTTACTAAAATTAATAGTTGGGTTCTAAATTGATTTGAATAATTAACTAGTTTAACTTTCATATTCAACAAGTTATTATCCGAATTAATTATGAAAACCTGACTACTAATTACCATTTAAGTTAATATATTTCTAGTTCTTAACCTAAATATCCATAGTTTCTCGATTCATATTAAACTTCATCTCTTGAATCGTCATTTAATACTAAAATGATGCAAAGTTTGACCACTCTATTACATCCATTAAGTTCAAAAACTATAGCGATAAATAAGACAACATGTACTTAACCCAATGATACATATTTAACTAAATAGCTACATTAATTCTCAAGAAAAGAGATCAGCTCATCATATCATACAAACTGTTCATCATACTCAAATACTTCAATCCTATATTATTTTTGATAGAAGTTTGAAAATAGCAACCCAGTAACTAAAATAAACTATGACAAGATAATAAGAAATAGTTGTTAAGATAACAAGAGTATGAATCAATTAATACCAACAAAATTGTAAAATCAAAGAAACAAACAACTGATGAGGAATGAGATAAGCAAACAAAGGGTCAGATATTAAAATAGTAGAGGTCTTCTACACTCTCAGCTTTTAGTTTTAGCTATTGCCTTCTGCTTCAATTGCTCTCCTCCAGCTGAATGTTTGCTCAAGATCAACACCAACTCTCTCTTTCTGCCTCTCTTCCTAACTCCCACTTCTCTGTTGTTTCTCTTTTCTTCTCTTCTCAGACTTTCTTTGTTTATCTTCTTTTGCTCTATCTCTCTGTGCCTCCCATGTTTATGTCTCTTAGTGAAGGAATGAAATAGTGAATGAAAGAAGATTGTCGGGACCCGACCCCAACTATTGGATCCGAGACCCAACTACTCATAACTTAACACTCTCACACTTGTTTTGATACCATAGATGTTGGAACCCGTTCCCAGAGCCCAACTTTCGTAATCCTGAAGCCTTGCGCTTATAATCTTGTCGGGTCCTTAACTGTAACTCTACATTCGTGGCAAGCGCACACTATATAA
>JANJEY010000006.1:21518858-21533014 GCA_024703695.1 Erythroxylum cataractarum
TTCGTCTGCTTTTCTTCCGTCTGCTTTTCTTCCGTCTGTTTTTACTTCCTTCTGTTTTTCTTTCGTCTGCTTTTCTTTCGTCTGCTTTTCTTCCGTCTGTTTTTACTTCCTTCTGTTTTTCTTTCGTCTGCTTTTCTTTCGTCTGCTTTTATGTGTCCATCTACTTTTCATTAGTATATTTATCTTTGTTTATTATCAAAATTATTTAATACGTGAAGTCTGGTTTTGACTTAACAATTTCTAATTTTGGTTAGGTTAGTCCTACACAGGTGGTGCCAAAGAAAGGAGGCATCGCTATGGTTGAAAATGAGAAAAATGAATTAATAGCCACTAGGAAGGTAACTGGGTGGAGAATATGCATAAATTATAGGAATTTGAATGATGCCACCAGGAAAGATCATTTTTCTTTACCTTTCATTGATCAGATGATTGAGAAATTAGTTAGACATGTCTTTTATTGTGCCTTAGATGAATATAGCGGATATTTGCAGATAGTGGTAGCCCCGGAAGATCAGAAGAAAACAAATTTTACATGTCCTTATGGTATATTTGCATATAGATGCATGTCATTTGGGTTATACAATGCTCTGACTACGTTTCAAAGATGCATGATGGCTATTTTTTTGGCATGCTTGAATCTTGCATTAAAATTTTCATGGATGAATTCTCTATGTTTTGTACTTCATTTGATGCATGCTTGGATAACTTAGAGAAAGTCTTGATTAGGTGTGAAAAGACCCATTTAGTGCTTAATTGGGAAAAATGTCATTTCATGGTATAGGAGTGCATTGTTTCAGGTCGCAAGATTTCTAACAAGGGTATAGAGGTAGACCCGGAAAAAATTGATGTTATTAAGAAACTTCCACCGCCAAACAATGTTAGATACATTAGAAGTTTCTTAGGCCATGCTGGTTTTATTGTAGGTTCATTAAGGATTTTTCTAATATTGCTAGACCTTTTACTGGGTTGCTTGAAAAAGATGTTGTGTTTTTTTTTGACGATAAATGTTTGACATCTTTTCAATTGTTAAAGGATATGCTTATGACTGCACCTATTCTTATATCTCCTGACTGGTCTCTTCCTTTTAAATTAATACGTGATGTAAGTGACTATACAATGGGTGTTGTTTTAGGACAAAGATAAGGTAAGACCTTTCATCCCATTTTCTATGCAAGTAGGACACTAAGCAGTGCACAACACCATTACACCACTCTGAAAAAAGAGATGTCGGTGGTTGTGGTCGCTTTTGACAAGTTTTGCTAATATTTGGTTGTCTAAAGTGATTATCTATACTGACCATGCAGCCTTGAAATACTTAATGACAAAACCCGACACTGAACCAAGACTAATTCATTGGGTGATACTTTTGTAGAAGTTTGACATTAAGCTGAGGGATAAGAAAGGAGTTGAGGATTTCGTAGCTGATCACTTATCAAGGTTAGATGAAGCTGCCATAAAGAGTGCAACAAAGAAGGACCTTCAGGAGATTTTTCCTGATGAGTGTCTGATGGTTATGACAGTCACTCCTTGGTTTGCAAACTATGTAAACTACCATGCTAGTAATATCTATCCCCCTAATTTTTCTTATGCTCAAAAGAAAAAAAATTGTATGAGATAAGATATTATCTTTAGGATGGTCCTTTTCTTTACAATATTTGTGTGGATGGTATTGTTAGGCATTGCATTCCTAAAGAGGAAATTTCCTCTATGTTACATCATTGTCATTCTAAAGAGGTTGGGGAACATTATGGTGCATCTAGGACAACTCATAAGGTTTTAGAGTGTGGTTTTTATCAACCCACCTTATTTAGGAATGCATTTGCATTTGTCAAATCTTATGATAGGTGTCAAAGGGTCAAGAACATTAGTAAGAGACATGACATGTCATTGAATAATATTCTTGTTTGCGAGGTTTTTGATGTTTGGGGCATAGACTTCATGGGATCATTCCTTAAGTCTTTCTCTAATCAATATATATTGGTTGCTATTGATTATGTTAGCAAGTGTGTGGAAGTAGAGGCGTTGCCCACAAATGAGGCTAGAGGTGTGGTTAAGTTTTTGAAGAAGAATATGTTTACACGTTTTGACACACTTAAGGCTATCATTAATGATAGGGTCGCATTTTTATAATAAACTTTTTGATTCATTATTAGCTAAGCATGGGATGACCCATAAAGTTGCTACTCCATACCACCCCCAAACTAGTAGGCAAGTTAAAGTCTCAAACAGGGAATTGAAGAAAATACTAGAGAAAACTATTAATGCATCTAGGCAAGATTGGTCTTTAAACCTAGATGATGCATTTTAGGTATATATGACCGCATTTAAGACACCCATAGGCATGTCACCATTCTAGATAGTGTATGGCAAGTCTTGTCATCTTCCATTTGAGTTAGAGCATCATGGATATTGGGCTACCAAATTTCTTAACTTTGATTTATCTTCTGTAGGTGCTAAGAGACTTATGTAGCTTCACGAGCTTGAAAAGTTCCATTTGGATGCTTACAATAATTCGAATTTATATAAGGAGCATATGAAGAAGTGGTATGACAAGAAGATCCTCTACCAAGACTTTAAGGTAGGCAACCAGGTATTGACCTACAACTCCAGTCTTCATCTTTTTCCAGGGAAGCTTAAGTCAAGGTGGTATAGTCCATTCAAGGTGATCCAAGTCCTTCCTTTCATGATCCTTGAGTTAAAACCAGAAAATAAAAACCCCTTCACGTTCAATGAACAATGAGCTAAATTGTATACGCTCAGGTTTGTGAATAATTCTGAGGAGCGATTGTCTCTTCATTCTCCCCTTTGATCATAGTGCATGCCTTTCAATAGGAATGTTGTTTTCTTTCTTTTTTTATTGTTTCCTTTATGTTTCTTTCTAGTTTAATGCATTTCTTTGAGTTGTTTTGAGTTTTCTTTTGGGTTTGCATGGTTGGTGGCAAAGAGTTCTTGGCCGATTCTTTTTCAGGGAAGTCTTTTGTTCCTCTTTCCCCTATTTGTGATTGATTGTTAGCTACTTGAACATTAGGGACAATATTCATATTAAATGTGGGGGGATTGAGATTATTTGCATATTGATGTTTATGATATTGATGTTGATGTTAAGAGATACATACTTGAATGGTTGCGACTCTTTTGGTAGTTAACATGAGTCCCATTTTTGATGAATTTGGCCATAAAATTCTATCAAAGTAGTTGGAAGGAGAATTGAGTTATATGCGTGAATTTGTATCAGGCAGCTTAAGACGATAATGAACCATATAGATTGATTAAAGTATTTGATTGCATAAACTTATTCAATAAATAATGTTGAGTGATAAGGCAATGTATGGAGTTTTGATGGATTTTCATTTAAACACATTTGAGGTCTTGAGCTATATGACTACATCTTATAGTCATTTATTTTCTTTGTTGCATATGATGCTTCCTTAAGTGGATTACCTTTAAAACTTGCTCTGAACTTGTTTGATACTACTAGTTACATACTTTATGGACATGATAAAAGCCTTCTTTGCTTTTAACCTTTAGCTTAAATGACCCAGTAAGTCATTTTTTCCTTGCTACACCCTTTGAGCCCTTGACCTTGTTTGTTTTCATATTAATCATAGTGTATGAGACCTAAAAACCTTTTAGCCTGACCCTTTAACAAGTTGAATGAAGAACTAAGTATTTGATGTCCTTAACTTAAGGACTTTTGTTTTATATGTTGTTCTGAGATGTTTTAAAGGTACATCTACTCAATTGTTGTTGATTTGTGTTACTACTATCTTCTATTATGTTTAATGTTATAAAAAAAACATAACAAAACAAAAAATGAAAAACAAAAAGATCAAACAGTAGCATTTGATAGAGATGAGTAATTGTAGTCCTGTGTTTCTATTTGTACATCTCATAATTTCTTTTTGATTGTCCCATATTACTTAGTGCTTTGTAAATGCTTGTGAGTAACCTTTACCCTTTTTACTTTACAATAACCTAAGCCCCATTATAACCCTTAGTAAAAGCCCTTTTAATCTATGATTGCATACACTTTATGTAGTGCAAAATAGGTGAATTTGCAAGCCTATGGTAGTGTAATCTCTTAGAGGAAGCTTTGAGTGAAACACAACCTTTAAACACTTGAGTGATATGAGTGAATATCGTGAGGAAAGTCCATTTTAATTTTATGTTTTCTTTTGATTAAAGATATCTACCTTTGATTTTGTTTATGTGCATTGATGAAAAGATTATCATATATGTAGTAGCTTGATGCTTGAGTTTTTCGATGTTTAAGGGATTGCAAACATTTGATTTTCGTTGAAAATGAAATGATAGAATATGTTGGTTGTTATCCAAGAAAGTTGCTTGAGGACAAGCAATAATTAAAGCGTGGGGGTATTCTTAATAGGCATTTTATATTGATTTTAGGTATATAATTTGCTAAACTCTTGTCCATTTAATTTTTAAATTACACTAATTAAAAGTTATTTGTTATAACTTTAGGCACATATTAGATTTGGAACCTTTAAAAGCCTAAAACAAGAAAAGCTCTAAGAGGAAGCAACGATAAAAAATGTTAATGTTTTGTCCACCTAAAAATGTTAACGTTTTATCCAAAAAGAATGAGAGTTTTTGCGTGAAGGAGAGGTTAAAACGTGAATGAAGAGTGGGAACAAAAGACCTGAAAAAACATTCAATACGGAGAAGAGAAAAAAGAGAATCAGCTAGCAGTGTAGAGAGAGGAACTAAGAGAGAGATGTTCATGAATAAGTTGGACCAAATTAAAAACTTAATTGTCACATTAAAAGAGAAGTAGCTAGTAGCGAAGAGAGAGAAACAAAGAGAAGCAGCCTTCTCTAACACTTACGTTACAACACTTACTCAAACTTATACTCTCTACTAACACAAGAAGCAACCTTCATTGACTCATGGATGCACACCTCCACTCATTCACAGCAATGCACACGACCTCTACTCCATTCACTAATGAAAGACGCAACCTCCTTTCACTGCCAAACATGCAGCGGCCACCACTTCGATACATCCTCCACTCACGGACTGAAAAGTAAGTAGCCAATTTCTAACAACACATACTCCACTCCATTCACGCAAGCTTGGAAAGAAGACAGTGAACTGAATGTTGACCAAAACATTTTTCAATCCCAACAACCATGGTTTTGCCAGAATTTAATTTGTTTTTTATTCCTTATTTGTTTTGATTTTTGGGGATTTAATCAATGCAATTATATATAATGGTCATGTGTTGCATTGATGAATATGCATAAGTAAGTTTTTTTTATTGGGGTTAGGATTGATATTAGATTAGCACAATTTTGTGGTATTGGTTTTTGCTTGATTGAATGCATAGTTAGTCCTAATTTAGATTGACCACCTAGATTAAGGTCTTAGATGATTGAATTTCATAACTAATGGGATTTAATTTGTCAAAAAATTAATCAAGCAATATACTTAAGACTAAAGTGTAGACCAACCTTAGGGTCTTGTATAAGGATACCTTAGATTAACAAACTTAATTTTAGGCTTCTTATATAGAATGCCTTTTATTCCAAATTATTTATAAACTAAGTGGGTAACTCGGATTTAGAAGAGAAGGGAATTCCTAATAAGCATTGGGTTCAACTTACCTAAGTGAAGTAAATCCTAAATCAATCCACTGTTACAAGTTTTAGTGTCCAATCCAATTAAAATCTGATACCTTTTCTAGCTTCTGTCATTTGATTAAGTCTAGTCATTTTTGAATTCGTACTTCGCATTTTACATATTTTCTTGATTTTCTTACTTTGTTTTATTTTCAAATCAATCAATGCTTAATCATTTTAGTAATTTTGCATCGTTTAATTTAGTTGTCTTGCATGTTGGAATCCCTTGGTATGATATTTAGTTTTTACTATTTTTTATTACTTATTGACAGGGTACGTTTTCCAATAGTTGGTCTAGATAGAATTAAATTTATATTGCTTTGTTTAAACCATAACAAGCTTTTAGCGTCGTTGCCGGGGAAATTTCGTTATTGTGAGTCATTAGGTTAGACGGTATTAATTGTCTCATATTCAATTCTTTCTTTTTTTTATTTGCATATTTTAGTTGTTTGCTTGATTTATTTACTCTGGTGTGTTTTATTTTCCATTCTTAGCTATGTTATTATTTGCTTTTTGTTTGTTCTATTTTGTTTATGCTCACTCGTGGTCAAAAGCCCGACAATTTGCGACTAGATATTGAGATTGAAAAACCTGATTATAGGTTGCGCAAGGAAACCATTTTCGCCTTGCCACATCCTGAAGAGATAAGGGAGTTAACTATGATGGATTTGACTATGGGGCACAACAATAGACCATGCCTCCCATTATAATGTTGACAATCACAGCTATCAGTTTTGAGATTCCTCACAGCATTACATCTATGGTGAGAGCATCTCAGTTTGGAGGATTGTCTTTGGAGGATCCGAACACCCATTTGGAGACCTTTCTAGATATCTGTGATTTGTTGAAGCTAAATGGAGTGTTGGATGATGCGGTGAGATTACGGTTATTTCCATTTTCTTTAAGGGATAAGTCCAGAGCACATTTTGGACCCTATTTTCGGAGCCCAACGTTCAGAATCATAAACCTTGAGCTTTATAAACCTGTAGGGTTAATTCCAAAAAAACCCTCCTTGATCGTCATCTCACAAGAGTGGTGTGCCCACACCAGACAAATAACCAAAATCACAAATTAACTTCTTTACAACAATTGTAGCTCCACATCTCTGGTTTAATTTGAAGCAAGAACTATCTCAATTGGAACTTTATAGAAGAAGTTATGCTTAAAAAGCCAAAGTATGTTCATACCTAAATCATGATCTCCCAACTGACCCCTCACTTTCTCTCCATAAAACTTTCCCAAATCAACTCCAAAAGATACAAATTTTCATGGGGAGATAGATACATATCTTAGTAGTCTATTTCTTCAAAAATCACTTCATTCGGAGGTCGGACGAGGAAGTTATGGCCAAAAGAATCCAACATGTGTATGTCCTTAATCATTTTGTACCTGTCTTGGCGCAATTGCCATAACTTTTGCTACAAATGTCATAATGAGTTCGTTCTTAGCCTATTTGAAAGTACACTTCTATATATACAAGTTTATGAACAAAAAAAGTGAGATTTTTCCATTAAAGAGGTTAAAAATCACAATTTAATGAAGCTATCCTGTGAATGTCTATTTAACGGACATCCATGTCTGTTAACAGAGATTGTCGGGGTTGGAAGCCATTTTTGCCCGATAAGGTCCGTTTAATGGACATCCATGTCCATTAAATGGACATTGGTGAGGCTGGGGGTCATTTTCTGACCTAAAAAGTCCGTTATATGGACATGGGGGTTTCCTAAATCCCTCCAAAGCCCCTCCAATGCTTCCTACATCCAAACTAACACCATATTCACTCATAAACTTCCCAAATCCAACCCTTATAGTGCAAACTCACTTCATATCAATTCAAACACCAATTTTATTGGATAAATCTCTCAATTCTCATCCCCTTTGATTCATCAAAACCACAATTAAACATCATTCTCCATAGTTGTCCTAAACACACATGCTATATGGCATCACAACTTGTAATGATCATAACTTTCCACTCCGATATCCAAAAATTGCAAACTTTATATCGTTGGAAATATAGAAAGATCATCTTCAACTTCCATTAAGAGAACTTGGTCAAATTCATCCTAAATTATTCCATAATTTCCCCTAAAGAGAGAACACAAATCCTACCCCCATGAAAACCTTAAAAAATGCAATATAAAGATTTTGGAAAGCCATAAACAAACATAATGTATATCTATTTCATTCACATCAAAATAAGAGTGTTACAATGCTTTAATGGGCATTTCGAGCTACCTTACAACATAATTCAAAATACAAATATTACAAAAACAGCAATTTATCAAAATGAAACTACAGCATTGTTTTTACAAAATCTATCTTCAAAAGAGCAAAAAGTGCAAATTGGAGTGATGCCTTGACACTCGACTTAATCACTCAATATCTTGCTCATCACCTGTGGATGGGAAGTAGTTGAGGTGAGCTTAATGCTCGTAGGTAATAGTTTTATAATCGGTAAATAAACAAAAATCATTGAAACCCTTCATGATCATAGCAATTTTTCACAAAAATCCATAAAACATATATTTCTCAACTTATCAAGCCAATTCGCATATTTCAAACATTCATCAATTTTTCAACACATGTATACACATAAGCACATTATAATGGTTTGGGTGGATCCGTACAAAACGTACTACATATTTCACATACGGGCCCTATGTAGCCATGAATAGAACGTACTATCGCAATCCCACAAAATGGTCTTGCATATCCGTGAACTTATGGGAGTCTACGAGGGAGTTCCATACCACTAGTGAGCAGGCGGGAGAAGCCTTTAGACAAGTGCACTTGACATACTTAGGGGACCACTACAAACCCACATAATTATGCATCTCATAACTTGCAAACCATTTGTCCAAATGGCACATTTTGAAATTTTGTCTTTTATGAGCATGAACTATTTCATATACTTTCTATTCTTTCAAAATCATTTCACAATTCCACAACCAAAAATTCTATACCAAATATATAACCATTTCCCAAATCATTCAAAAGCCACAAATACAATAATTATAGAGCAATTTGAAATCATTCCCATTTCACTCAAAATTCATTCACAAAACTCATATACAAAAACATGTGGCACAATCTCAAACCATTTTAAAGAATAATAAATGCACGTTTTCGAGGTAATTGGAAATCATTTAATTCCATTTATTTGAAAGAGACTTTAATAGCTTATTGACTCAATTATAAAAATGTCACCCACCTTGGTTTCCTTGCTTGAAACTTGCTCAAGGATGTCTCTCCTCTTACTCCTCTTGCCTCTCTTGATTTTCTTCAACATTGACAATAAAATCCCAAATTAATTAGAATTCAAATTGGAAAACTCAAGGACCCAAATGCATGAAATTGACCCTAGAAAACTTAAACCCATAAATTTCCTAAGTTGTTTGAACCAAAAACCTTTCAAAACTCCCAAAGATTAAAATCAACTTACCTTAAATCTTCACCCAACAATGAGCTTCTTGGTTCTAATGAAAGCTCTAATCTTCCTCTTTCTTTTAACTTCTTGAAAAACTTCCAAAATTACTCTTGAAGGCTAAGAAAAATTGAAACCTAGGTTGCCCTTCTTTCTTTCTCTCTTATTTTCTCCTACACGTCACTCTCTCTCCTCTCTTTTCTCCAATTTTCATTTTTAGCTTCTTCTTCAATGTAAGAACACCTTTTCTTCTCCTTTTTATACTCTTAATGAATTCACAATGTCCATTTTTCCCCTCCTTTAAAGCCTTAAATCCTTCTCACTTAAGTGATCTCCCCAAAATACCCCTTATGCAACTTATCACTTTAACTTTAATTCAATTCACCTATGTAACATAATCTTATTAACATTAACATGTTAATTAATTCCAACATAAATTAATATAGCAAAACCCCAAAATAATCTAATCATACTTATTTATCAAAATAAAAATTAGGGGCCAACATCCAAGGTATTAATAATACTTTTTGACTACAAGAGGCAGAGTGTATAGAGTGAATAAAGCTACTTAAAGGTCAAGGTAGATCAGAGTAGCCCATAATATGGATTGTGGAACTATTGATGTAAAAGGAAGCCCATCTTAGAATGCCTTTCCTACCTCCACCATTTTAAATGATTGCATCGTCTTCAGCTGCACAACAGTTTGAAGATGTACGACCTAAGGACTCTCCTTCAATAGCTATGTCAGATTAACCACAGGATTGAGGGATGCTTGTATTGGGTTTTTTTTTTTCCTTTTTCTTATTTACTTCATCTTATTTTAATCTATGTTATTTTTATTTCTATGTTATTTAGTTATTTTAATTATTATTTTTCTTTTTTCTTTTAATCTTTTTTTTAATATTTTGCAAGGTTGTAATTTATCAGATGGATCTTCTCTTCAAAACTATATATATATTTTTATTCAGGGTAGCATCAACAAACCTTTCATAATTTTGCTCTTATTTTATTTTATTTATTGTGCTTATATTATGTACATTGAGGATAGCGTACAATTTTAAATAAAGGGAAAGGGATATCAATTTTCTTAAATTTATTATAATCTTATTTATTAAATCTTGTTAACTAATATTTTGAGTTAGCTAGAAACTGTCCAAAAGACCTTAAATCATCATTGATTATTGAATTGAATTAGTATGCAAAAGAATGAAAGTTAGAATAAAATTGATTTTATAATTTATATTTTTAGCAATCAATAAAGTAATAATTTTCAATGAAATTTGCATATTATTTACAAAAAATCTTTTTTGTAAGTTTTTGAGTCAAAGAGCAAATATATCATTATTTTAGCTCTTATATTCTTTCAGGTGCGTTATCATGCACAATTAGAAAATTCTAGAACTTGCTTTTCTTATTTATATTAAGATCATATTTGTTAAATTAGAAGCATTGAAATGATAAAGGCATTTAGAATGAAGCTTTGTTTAGCCTATTTTCTTGTTATTATCCTACTATATTATATTCCTTAGGAATAAACTTTTTCATTGATTATAATCACATTATTAGCCTTTACCTTACTTTTCTTATAACCTTTTTATTTTGAACCCTGAAGGCTAAGTACATTTATTTGATTGCTTGAAACTTGAAATTTTGTAAAGGTCTAGTATTTCTTTAATTGTTCGTACATGAGTAATGTTTGAAAAAATGTTGCAAGAATAATAAGTAAAAAATATAAAAATATAAAAATGTTAAACTTATGATACCAATGGAATTATGGTATGAAGGACCTATATTTTGAAGAAATAAATTGCATGTAATTTTGTTTACATAAATTTCCTTCAATATTATCTCCTTTTTTATTATCCCTATCATACCCTAAACTAAGCTTCATTAAGAAATTTTTGATTTTTTTATTTTACTTATAAGTGATGGAGATTTGATTTTATTATAAGCATATGTTTAAGAATCTTTTTTGAATTGATTTGAGAGTTATTACATTTTCACCCTAAACACTTTGAGTGCATTAAGTAAAACCTTAGTGAGGGTCTAAAAATTAGTGCTTTTGATTTTGAAAAGATTGTCTATATGATTAATCATGATATTAACTTATGAAAGTTGGATTTGTAATGAATTGAATCTAATTTTATGTTAATTTGATTGATATGATATGATGATGAAGAGTATTGATGGACAAGTTGAGGTTAATAAGGGATGAATATTTGTAAGTTTGATGAATTAGATTATGATCTACTTAAGGATAAGCAAAAGTTTAAGTGTGGGGATTTTTGATAGACAATTATTTGTTTACATTTATATAGCTATATTTAATGCATTTTGCTTGTTATTTAGGTGTTTTATAACATTTTTTATACTTAATTCACTTTAAGTTTGTTTTTAGGTAACAGTTACCTTCATAGATTAAGAGGAGATGTATTTGGGTGAAACTGTGGCTTAGAATGGAAGAATTAAAGCAATTATAGACATACATGGTTGTTTATATTGGTCGTGTAAGTCTCTATAAATGTATGGATAATCAAAGATACAATTCCTATCTTTCTGGAGTTACTTGAACGTGTATGTCCCATTTAAGTCTCTGTAATTATGTAATGATGCAAATTAAGGTTTTTTTAGATACACGATCATAGACACGACTGTGTAAGTAACTATGTATATCCTAAAAATCCTAGTTTGTTGATATATAAAGACAATAAGCAGGCTTTAAAAAAAGGCAAATTAAAAATGTCTAAATTTAGAGAGATGCAATGAGAGTAATCAGAGATACCTAAAAATGAATAGTGAAAATGCAAAAATATTCTAAACATCACAAAGTAAAAAGATCAAATAATGAAAACATCAAGTCAATTCCAACCTTCCAGAATTTATAGATTAAGGTTTTCAAGCTTATTCATTAGTTACTTATTCTTTTCCTTGCCTTGGATGTCAATTCTAGTAAGTTGTGTGTTGAACATGATTATAAGATTAAAATCTATATTAGGATTTATTCTTGATATGTTTTGTTAACTTTTATTTTGTTAAATCCAATATATGATGCTTTGTGGTATTTTTCATACTTATACTTAATAAGAAATCGAAAGATTAAATCAAAGTTATATATATGAAGTTATGCAAGGAGAGGTGATACCTTAATAGACTTAAAAATATTATTAACCAAGTTTTATATATAATAAAACTCTCAATACCTGCAAATATATGATTCATATCTTTTAGCATTAAGGTTATCGTTCCCATGACGGTTTCTAAACACACAAATAATTTGAAACTAAATTTTTTGAAGGTAATACAAAATTGATTTGAATTAAATTTAAATAATAAAAATTGAAACAAATAAGCAAATAATAAGTTATCTGCTAATAAAATTAGGATGAAAGTTTAATACTTAAGAACTATTCATTCCTTATTTTGATTCCTCTAATCTTATTAATTCAATTTATTTTTTATCCTAGATTTCCTAATGTTTTGATTACTCTCGCTCAAGATCTAATCAATTAACCGTAATTGAATTTGATAATTATAGATTTGTAATATCTCGATTTACAAACTATTCCTAAATTTTTCGATTAGATATGAAGCAATTTATTAAATCATTAATTTCACAACCAAGAACCCTCTTTCTTTGATCATTAATTTGATAATTATGGGTCTATTAAATTGACAACGCTTGTTGTATAACCTAACGCTAATTACTTTGACTCACTCTCTCTATTTATGGTCAAGTTTATACATGACAATTATCACAAACATTCAAATATGTATTGAAATCAACAATAATTAAAGGTCATAAAATAATTCCTAATCTGGATTTACAAATCCATAGACATGTTAAACATCAAATAAATGCAATTACACATCAAGGATGAGGAAGAAAGTAAAAGGAAAAGAATAAAAATTGACTCCTTGGTCTAGAATATTGGAATTTCCTGAAGCTCTTCTTTCATCCACTATAATGAATGGTTGATGCTCTTTCTTGTGTTTTTCAAGTTAGTATATAGTACATTAATGTTATATGGTTGTTTCTAGGGTTTCCTTACTTTGTACAATTCCAAAATCAGCCCTGAACCTTAAAAAATACGAAAAAAAAATCGCACATGGAAAAACCTCCTTTATGATTGTCACTTTGGAGTCAAGATCATGCTCCTTTGATTCAACCTCTCTGTCACAAACGTGCTACCTTGTCACAATCATGACAGAGAGCCATGTAGTTCTATACACGTCTATCACAATTGTGCTCAAGGAACATAATCATGCCTTCCATCAAGCTGTCTCCATCTTCTTTGTTCTTCAATTTCTTGATTTCCAACACTCATAAACGCATCAAACATCTCTTAAAACAAAAAATTAAGATTGAATTCATGCTCTAAACCATTGAAACACTTATAACATAATTAAACACTAATAATAACACAATTTTAAGCCTATACACTTGATAATCTTCTAAGAAACACTTGAAAAGACAATAAAACTCCTAAAAGGAACATAGTATGATCTATAACTATCAACATACCCACATTAAAACTTTTTCTTGTCCTCAAGCAAAAAAAAAACAAAAACAAACACAAAAACACATAATCACATATTCATGCAACATGCAATAATGATACAATGGCATTGAATTTTATGCATTCAATTTAATCACAAACATTAATCATTCAAATTGAACCAAAATACTAACATATTCCTTTCATGTTTAAGTTTTTTGAATTGAGTATACATATTAATCAAAATATTAACACCATATTCATACACCTGTGGAACTTGTAAACACATTTATAATTAGTGATCTGTCAAAAAGGCAACTATAACTAAGTATACTTTAATGAAGTTTTTTGTTATTTTAAAAGATTAGCAGGTTTTACTTATTGTAACACCAATTTGTTAATTTCTTTAACATTAACCTAGTCTTTTGACTTGAAGGCAAATATTTTTTCATGAATGTCCCTCGATTACTCAACTAGGTCGTGTTTTTATTTAACTTGGTTGGAATGTTATTCTAATCTTTTACTCAAAGACAAACTGTTGGACCCCAAATTATTTTTTTTATTAAGCATGATTTAATTTATTTTGAGGTCTTG
>JANJEY010000006.1:21710990-21728240 GCA_024703695.1 Erythroxylum cataractarum
ACTTTTAAAATATTAGGTATAACTCACCAAAAGCAGATAGCGTTTACGTTTTCTTATATGGGCAATGAGGACTCAGTGAATCGTGGCGGCTGCATTGTTTCCTTTGTTGTCTACTCACCCGAAGATAGCTTGGTCCAGTGATAACATAACGGCCTCCATGATGAAAAGTTCTGCACTCAAATGAATTGGTCCAATTAACTACCCATATTAAAATCCAATCCCCACAACCTTCAATTCTTATACCGCCTCACAACTATGATACGTAAGGGGTAGTCACAAATTTCACTATCTGATGCCCCATTTGAATTATAGCTTAGTCTCTTTTTTTCAAGACAAATCACCTGCAACAATGGTATCCACATTTCCTTGTAATCAACTTGCCATATTTTCTTGTTTTTTTTCATTTATTATAAACCACACACCGAGAACCTTCCTTTATCTGCTTCACTCCACTATAATTTGGTTACTATTACTCCTTGGTCCACAGGAAGTGCCACTCAATCTCTTGTTCTCTGGAATTGTTTACACCAGCAGAAAAAAAAAATGATCTGAAAGGAGATGCCTTTTAGAAAGGCACAAAAAAGTAAAGGGTCCCATAGTGACTTGTTTTGAGAATAAAATTTGGTACTTTTACGAAACTGAGACAACATTATTAGGATTGAATTGCACTGAAAAGCTTTCGGAAGGGTTAAATTGCAGATAATTTAATTGGTGAATACAAAATGAGACAAAAGAAATAAATACTAGGGCAAAGTGTCTCCTCCACTGCTACCTCGTGTTGGTTATGATTTAGACCAATGCCTTCACCTATCTTTTCAAAGTTGGACAGCCGACGAATAAAGAGGGTACGTACACACCTACCTTCTTAATTAATTGGATTTCTTTCATTTACCTGTTCCACCAAGTTTGTTTGGTTTTCAAACGTTAGGTTAATTAACTTTCCCCTGCTTTTACGTAGAGGATTGAAACTATAATTTCTATTAAGATTGAGAAAAAAAAAAAGGAAAAAGTACACAAGAAAGAGATTCACATAAGATGCATTCATATATCATAATTAAAATAAATTGCAATGACTTGACAATACTATGATCGAGTTGTGGTGTCCACGTCTTTTATAGAAGTAATTAATGTAATCTATCCACTTCCATCTGTGTGGTATGTTAATGATTCTGCGGCTTCTTTGGAAGTTAATTATTAAGTCACATCACAAGCGATATATATTGACCTCATCAGTAAAGAGTAAAATAATTTACCTTTGAGAAATTCCAAGATTGATCATTGCCCATGTATGCTGGATTTACCACTCATATGTCTAGTTAAACGAATAGATTAATTAATCAAGCTTTTGTACGCAAAATCTCTCGAGCAAGCTGTTTTAGATACTGGCCTATGTTGAAACTAATTAATAGAGTGCGTCCCATGCAGTTCATCGATCGATAGTATCACTAGCCTTTATGCAGTTTAGCATGTCTTCTTTATCAAGCTTTTGGTTTTATCGAATTTCCACTTTCCTTTCTCCCCAATTCTGAAAGTAAAAATAGTCACACGAGCATTGACTTTTGAAAGTTCTCCAATTTCCCATGAAAATTTCCAAGTCTATATTTTGAGAAGTTGCTGAGAAGATACATGCACGTACAAATAGTAATTATGTCAACCCTAGGGAGACATCCACCTGTCATTAACAGGAGACAAGGTCCCTTTAGTTTAGGACACTGTCGTGAACTTTTTCTTGAATAATCTTTATTCTATAAATGTAAATGTAAACAGAAAGCATAATAGTTGTACAGAATGGGATTTTAATTAGCGTAGGGAATGGGTTGTCCCCCTTCTAACAAGCCTCATGTCGGGCATGAGTGTATCTTGAGGCCGACATATGGCGGCAACCCAGTTTAAGAATTTGGAAGGTAGAGAGCGGATAGGGCCTTGTCGATGGACGTGCGATTTATGTCAGCTTAGGTCATGAAATTGAATGCAATGGAATGTTTGGTGGATTCGTGTTTCTAAGTTACGTTTTTTCAAGGATTTCCTTTTCCGTGTGTAAAAGTAACTCCTGCTTCCTCCTGTGTTTCGAGCTCCAGAGTTTGGTTTTTTTTGTCTTCTTGGCGATCACCTTCTTTAATGCCCGGGTAAGGACTGCACGAAAGAAAGTCATTAGCATTCAATTGGAGTTGCTTCAAAATGTCAAAAGAAAACAGAAGCAGTAACTGCACCGGAAGAATAAAAGAGTCTGCCTAAAGTTTGAATAAAGATAGAGATACATGTATGCTCTTCTTTGCAAGATTGTCTGCACACATGCGTGAGCTTTCATGCAGCCTACAAACATCGCCATCTGTGTGTTCGGTTGCAGCGCATTCATTATCTTTTTAATTGGGTACATCCAGCGGATAATAATTAATTAAGTCTGGTTATGTAACTCTATTATCACAAACTTTAATAGGCCATTGCTTGTTGTAAAGCTGGCATGTACACGAGCGTCCTGTCACTGCAGCACATATATATATATCCAGTTCTGCCTATAGGATTACATTTATTTCATTGTTAGTGAAATGGTATCCTGTCACAAGCATCCCCGAATTTCTACGGAACTTAATTAATAGGAATTGAATTCGATTCCTAGTCTCCCTAATTTGCAGTGATAATTCAAAACCTAGGGTCTATTCTCTTTCTGGAAAGGAAGCTAGAAAAGTTATCCCTATTGCAAGTAAATTTTCTTATCCTGGTTGATTCTATATATATATGTAGCTCCATTCATTTTCCGACGTAATTTAGACAAAGTAGGCTATTATCAATGATGATTATCTATACAGCAATCTAATAGAGATCATGTGGATTGGATTTGGGGATGCTAACAAGTCCATGAAATTTCAAATCTTCTGATTTGATTAAAAAACAAAGTTAATCTTTTACTATATTTGTGTTTAACTGTACACTTAAATCTATAAATCTTAGGAGCAATAAGTTGAACCTTAAGGACGAGTTTTCCCTCAACCTAATAACTATTAAGAATAGTTGTTAAAAGCTCACAACTCAAGCATTTAAGTTCCTCTAAAATGAAGAATCTTATTGTATTGGGATATTATCAAATATATGTGTTGAATAGGGTTTTCTTATATGAAATTTAATATCCATTAATTCTTTTAAAAAAATTATGTCAAACGATTCCTAATAATGTATAAGCGGTGGGAATCTAGCAATCATATAGTTAGTAAGATTTGCATTATCTAAATGGGGATTAGATTCTATTACGGCAAATTCAGGTAATGAAGAGTAAAGGAGACAGAGACGAAGGAGAACACATCAGGGGCTCTGCAGCATAACGGTTGTAGTGAACGTAGGGGACAAATTATGTATTCGGGGGTAGGAAATTATTACTTATGGGGCTAGGGAACAATATATATATATGGCTGTTCTTTTCTTTTACAAAACATGTTTTTACGGCTATTGTGAATCAGACTTAATCCTTGTTGATTCCCTTTCTGCATTTTTCCATGTCTCTCTCTCTCTCCCCTCCGTGTCTTTCCTTCTCTTCCTTTCTCATCGCATTCTCCCATTTCTTTTGCTAAAAGATTCTGATTTTGAGGATGTGAAAATAATGAGTATAATTTCGGGAAAAAAAAGGGTATATATCCAATTTCCTAATACATCCGTGACTTCCAGAAGTAAATAACAAGATCTGAAATCTCTTGCCCTTACCTTACCTGCAGGTTGAAACGTATGATGATGTGGGGTTGTTTCAAGTAAGGAACAAAATAATAACTAGGACGATGATTACCCCAGGCACCTGGGATCTTATAATAAGTAGAGAGAGAGAGAGAGAGAGATACTAGAGAGAGAGACAGTGACTTGCATGTTCTCTAAAGTATGGGTGTATTTAAGTGGTTACATTACATGCATGCATGTGGATAATGAAAGTACAGTTTCGTGGCTTGGAATGGACTGGAATTTTCTTGGGTTCAGCATATAGATATATATATGTATATACATAACTCTAGACATCCTGATCAAGTAACCGTGCATTTTTTATAATATGGGAGAGAAATTCTTGGCGTCAGAGCCTTCCAGCCACCCAAATCCAAATGACAAGACGGTATCAGATTCTGATGACCTTTTTCTTTATTTTGTTCCCGAAAGAGCTCATGAGCAACAAAATTAGCTATAGACAACACAGTGTTTATTACAATCTAAAATATCGTTTTTGTTCGTGCTTCATTCACTTGATGCTTTTCATAAAGAAAATGCTTAGAAGAAACAATAAATTAAAGGTAAGCAGATTTTCTCTTTATTAATTTGTGCTGATAATAAACTTGTTGGCTAATGTATTTATGGATGAATGTTCGGATTGATTTCATAAATTTGTTGTATATGATGTATCAGAAACCAGAATCACTAATTTACTGGTACTGAAATCGCTCTCGAGACTTTAAGTGTTCAATTTCTCATCTATCTATTCAAAGTTAGGAGAGGGTTTCATTTAACACGAGGCTTCTTGTTGTCAAAATAATGGTCCACAAATGAGTACTTGTGAGCATGATCATGTCCAATTAAGAGAGTTAAAATGACATGAAAGTGATTTGAAGAATTTTATGTACATTGCATGATTTGAATCTTCTCATGTTGGATGCCTTGGCGAATTAGGGACCAATATCACATTAATTTGCTTGCTCCGAAGAGACCAATAAGATCTAATTTGTATCAAAACTGTCTTGAAAAATAAATTATAAGTTGACATAGCAGCAGCGATCTGAAACCTTTAGTGTTTGTGGTTTAGCGTAAAACAGCAAAATCAAACAAATATCAATAATCATGCAACTCTTGCAGCCTTCTAGATATTATTGACTTGCCTGCAACTGGAACATTCCTTATTATCTATTAGCAAAGAAGGAAGCCAAAAGAAACCCAAGTGATTTACGGACCTCCTGATTGACGTAAATTAGCCAATTAGGCATAGCGTTTGTGAACATTTCTAAACATCTACTTAAAAAATCCGAAACATAATGGATTGGCCACAAACATTGCACCAGATTATCTTTTTTTGTTTCCCTTTACTTAGTTAACATTCAAACCAAGGTTTACGAGGAAAGACGATTGTTGACTTAAATTTGCATATTAAAGCGTCATCTTTTTCTTGTCCAGTTAAGGCAAGGACTAAGAAGCAGCAAGCAAGTAGCTAGCTGATGTAGGGGGGGGAAGGAAATGGAAAAAGACAGGTTAAAATTTGAAAAGGAGGAGGCGAACGTGTAAGAAGTGAAAACATGTCTGCCACTGTCCGCGAATGTGTCTGAATTAACAAAGACAAGAGAGTACAAATGTATTAAATTAAATCCCTGCGACTTCGACTAAACCAAAGCGCATGAAAACAGTTACTTCTTAGATGTAAGATTGTGGGGGTTGGAGTACCGGTTCCTGTTCCTGTACTAATTAATCTTGTTTATTTATTTACGTAAATAAGATTTAATATACTATTAAATAAGACTGATTAATCAAAGGGAAAATAGCTAGGGTATGTATGATTCACTTTTCTCTCTTTATTTTAAATTTGACTGAAACTGAACACCAGTTGGTGACAGGGAGCAGAAATAATGAGGGAAAGATTCCGGGAGAAAGATGACAACGACACAGACTCGTGCTGATGCGTCTCAGCGATCAGACAGTAGAAGGTCCCAACTCCAACAGAGACATACCATTACCACCACAGCTTGCATCCAGACAACTGGTCTAGTCTAGTGTAGGGGCTGCTTCGACCTCTCTGTCTCTCACGCTCTCCCACACTTACCCCTTTGAAGTTTGACGCTTTGACCTCACCTCTCCAGTAAAAGTTAAAGTGTTAAAACGCCTTATCTTACTTTTTCTCCTTCACACCCATTCACCATATTGCCCTCATAATCTCTCAAAAATAAGATAACAGTTATGTACCCATGACCCTGTCGTACAAGATCCGATTTAACTGTTGTTTGTGCTCGAATTCCAAACATTCACATTATTTGCGATAAGTTATTTCATTCTAAAATAAATTGTTGTATTTCAAAATTTTCTGAAATTTTTTTCCTCTTAAAAATTCCTAGCAAACAATAGACTTGCCAAAGAATATATTATTTTATCATATTTATTAGTCTAATATGAGAATAAATTAAGCTTTTCTTTACATTTTTATTACGTAATAATATTTTTTAAAATTATTATGTAATAATATTAATAAACAAATTATTATTTTGCAATTTTGTTTATAATTCATAACCGTTAACATATTGAATACTTAATTTGAATTATTTTTATAACTAATCACAATTAATAACTCAACCCTGTACACTAAATTTAGCATATTGATATAATAAAATTATTAACAAACACTAATATTGAGATAAAACATCAAAACTCAATCACTGAAACTAGACAGTTTTATTCATATATGATGAAAAGATTCTTCCCAATAAACCTACATGTAACAAAATATAAATAAATACATATAAATAAACATATAAAAATATGTATTGCAAAATATAAAACATGGTAACAACTAATAATATAAGATAAAATAAATAAATATTAAAAAAGAAAAAAGAAGCTAAGTACAAAAATAAATCACACCAAGCATTACAAAAAAGTTATTATACCAAATAAAAAACTACTGAAGTTAAATAACTAAGAAAGAAATACAATGTAATTAAAATATTAAGGTTATCTATAAAACAAAAGACTCAAAGGAATATGTTTACAAGATTTAAGAAAATAATAAAACCCTCTCTACCTAAGATTATTAACCCCTATCTTAGTATGTTGAAGTGTTCTATTATAAATTTCAATAAAGTTATACTGCTGATAATCATTTCACATTAATTTTTCTTAAACCTTCTTTTTTTTTCTATTAAAGTCTCTAAATATTATTTTTTTATCGTATCTTCTCATTTAAACATGAGGTTCACTTTTTTAACATCTCCGCCAAACTCCTCTTTTAATTCATCACTAGTACTAAGAATGGGCACATATTTAATCGATCAACACTCTACCCCATATCGCATAATCGACTGTTTCTCTAAACTTTAGAAAATAAAAATTCAATTATATTATAAAACTAAACAAAAATTTAATTTATGAATCATAAAATAATAACAAATCTTTATAATTTTACTTAGTCAAGATAATAAAAAATAATTTTTAAATATAAGTATGTATAATAATCAATAAATTATCTTACTTATTAATATTATTCAATCAATTAATAAATATGCAATAAAAATAATAAATATAAAGAATTACTAGAAATAATGCCACGGCCCTTCCAGTGGTGTTTTTTGACATAACATTGCTCAATTATGGTAGTTATTAGAAAATAGTCTAATGGATCGAATCTGATAATTTTACTCTAGTATGTATCCAAGATAGGTATAAAAAGAAAAAGGGGCAGAGGAAACGGACTACAACAAAAGGTTAATAAAGAAGGGAAGAGAAGAGAGGCAAGAGGCACAACTTTCACTGCTTTTCATGTGTTTGACCCTTCCAGTCAGTCGTCGTCTGCCCAGCCTTTCCCTGTGAAAAGCCAAGGCCCCGTTTCTATATTACAACTATCCTGCACAGATAGGTGCCCATTCCTGCAGATATAAAAAAGGAATTATAGATACAGAATCGAGCATCATATCACAGACAGACATAGAAAATGGTCTAACGAGACTTAAATCTCGTGCAATACTGCAAGTTAATTCAAACCTTTTTCCTCAAAATCTGACATCAACTAAATTCCATTAATCACCCATCTTTTCCTTTTTTCTCGTCACTATAAGCTGCTGTACACTTTCTTATTCCAAGACATCATTCCCTCACCATTTCGAATCATCTCTCTGGGAAGTAATTCCCCTGTTCCCTATACCCTATCTGTCAAATCTTCACAAATTCAAAAACAAAAGCCCTAAATTGCTAATAATTAATCAAAAAAAAACTGAAGAATCCCAATTCTATCCCCATCCCCGTTGATGAATATACAGGTGTACTCCCCCTTCCGCCTTTCCCAAAGATATGGCTATCTTCAAAATTCAGCCATCATTCTGAAACACAACCTAAAAAACACTTGGCTGAGATCTCCGACCACCACCAGCTGTCTCCAAGACTAGAAATCTTTTGAACCAGGAACGACTTAGTTCCTCGGCATGACTAATCTCAGATACGAGCTATATCATCATATTGTGATGCAACAGTGCGGATTTCATTCTCATTACCACCTGTCTTCTATAAATATTCTTCCAATGAAATCACGGAACCTTTTAGAGTAGAGTTTTGGGTCCACAGCGGAGATGGAGGTAGGATCAACTTGTAAGGATTTGTATGCATGCTCCAATTTCTTGCTGATATCATAGTCCTGTAAGATATCGATGATTCCAAAATAAAGGACTACTTCATAGACATCACCAGAAGGGGTCAAGTAGCTATACTGATCAAAGTCACTTCTCCTTGCAATCCTCTCTGCTCTTGCTGGCATATTTGAGCCTAACCTTATCAGAGGCTTCCTGTGAGAAAAAAAAAGATGGAAGGAACCAAGCAAGCAGATAGTTAGCAAACGATGTCCTCATCTTTGGAAAGACTACAACATTGTGAAAGCATTGTTTTTAAGATACATTTCTATCATTCAAGATCAAGATAGGTATCAACCTAGTGACCACGGTAAAAAGAATTTGATCAAAGAACTAAAATAACCAAGCTGGCAAAGATCAAACCAAGAAAGAGCGTAAAGCCAGGTCTTATTATCATCAACAAAAACTGTCGCCTACAGACCTACCCCAACCATATATAATAAAAAACCAACGCCACCAGTCATTCCATTGGACATAATCATAATCAATAACAGAATTATTGGTATTCAGTTGGTGAAACAAATCCATGGGTCAAATTACCCATACAGCAATATTAACTGAAAAGATGAGAACATACTGGCCAGCTTGAACTCTATCCATGTCTTGTAACTCTGCCTCAAGGAAACGACATCCTCGCATAAATTTCTCACTTTGATATGAGTCCTTTTTCCCTGCAGAAAGGCAAAAATGTTATCAGCTTGCATGCCATAGAAACTAATCTAGAAACTGATACAAATATGAAAATCCTTTTTATGATGATATAGGGTGACTTACCAGTCCGCAAAAGGAACGGTGACAACCCCATTTTATCACAAGTATTGTCATCACGGAAGTGGAGACCAACCAAGAGACTGTAATCCATGATTCTCTCAGCTTCCAAAAATTCACAATCTCGATCAATTTGCCTGCCCATTCATTATAGATGTTACATCATATTTGTGAGCTAAAAAACTGAATTTCCAGCCAGATAGAAGTCATACAGCACAAGCATACAAGATTCATATAAACTTACTTGATGAGCTCTTGATACCAATTTTGTTGGAGACGAAACACAAAATTCAGATCCAGGTCCTTGAGAGTAGTGGTTTCATCAATCTCACCCTCAAGCTTATCTGTGGTACGGCCATATGAGGATCCTTTTAGGTCAAATCTTCTGTGCATTCTGTAGTCTGAGCAGAACAAATTGCCCATAACAACGAAGCGAGTCTGGTTCCAAGAACACGAGATATGATCAGAAAAGGGAGGAAGTCCAACCCTTGGAGAAGCATGCTGAATTAACCTCACACATACCTTCTGTCCACCAATGGGTTTAACACAATGTACGCCAAAAAATTTTGTCACAAGGGAGTTTTCATAACGACGAACATGTTGGTAATAACTTGGAAGCATCTTAAGGAGCACCTAAACATAGATACAAAGACTTCAGAACCAACATTTCTGCCAACTTATGACTTGAAAGCAGTAACTAAAAGTAGAGTGGAAGCCAAGCAACAGCAATTAACCAACTGCTAATAATCCCAAGAATTTCAAATTGAAAACTATTCACTAGTCATGCATTTGGGCTACTAACCTTGACTTCTGATTTTTTCACTGTTTTGATCATGAATCTATCATCCTGAGTAAGATAAAAGAAACTTCCACTCTTCCCCGGGGAAGAAAGCTCTCTGAGGGCATCATTCCCACAAATAGCTAGCATGTAATCAGCTGTGTCTACTTGGAATAGGTCCCTCAAATTCCTAATAGAGAAAGGAAACAACAAAGAATATCATCACACCAAGATAAAGACTCAACACGTAAAGTTTATCAATTCAACACCGAGACAGTACTGACAAACCAAATGCTCACCCATAACCCATTTACACTGAACACAAAGAAAATCATATCCAGAAGAATAAATTCGTAATGTCATAGTAACTTACAATCCAAAAGGTGAATCAAACAAATTCTTGGGAAGCAGTACCTGAATACCATGGGACAGTAATCCTTCCACCGAAATTCCACTGACTGATGAGGAGGCGTAATCTTCGATCCTTCAGGCGGAAACCTGGTCCAGAACTTCTCCTTGGGATCAAAATCACTCGGTTTCAGTTCTCTAGTAATCTGGGCAAGCCTACCAACAGAGTACCTAGATTGTCACATAACACAGAATCAGAAAACAGCTCCTAAAACAACACACAGCTATACAAAAATTAGAACTAAAAGATAAATACTCCAACCATCACAAACGCAAACCACCTTATGCCCAATTGCAAATTAAGCATCAAAACGTAATTCTTGTGCCCTTTAGAAATAGTCTGTCCAGGCTTCTTCACTTCCCCACCATTAAAACAACAAGGCCCCCTTCTAAACTGCTTGATCCCGTCTCGAATCAACCCTTCTCTATAAATCTTCGAAGCCTCCACAGTATCAATTATATCACATGTGATATCCCCAGCCTCACCATCAGTCTCCCATATACAAATCCTCGGGAAACTAATATTACTCCCTCTCGCCGTATCAACCGAAGACCTCTTCCTCTGCGCCCCAGCCGAGGAAACCAAATCACTTTCCTTACCCTTCAAACAATGCTCTTTCCCATTACCAGGATAAAAGGTTCCATTCCATTTCTGGGTCTTCACATCCTTGCTATTACTCCAACTCCCAATATAAAAACTTCCATCAGGCCATGTAAAAACCCCATCCCCTTTTGGCACTCCATTTTCCCATTGTCCGTTGTACCGATTCCCATTATTCCATATCAAAGCCCCTCTACCCGATATCACGCTGTCTTTCCACTCTCCGACGTACTCATTTCCACTCTTCCAAACATATCTCCCCTGTCCATCTTGAAGATTCTTCTTCCAATACCCTTCGTACATGTCTCCATTAGCGTAATGCTTTTGCCCGTACCCGTGTTTGCGATCAGAGCTCCATGAACCCCGGTAAGTGTCCCCGTCGGGTCCAATAAAAGTACCGATTCCTTCCATACGACCCGACTTAAATTCCCCTTCAAATGTCGCGCCCGACGGCCACGAGAACCTCCCTTTCCCCGACGCCTTCCCTCTCCTCCACTCCCCCTCGTACATGCAACCGTCCGTCCACAGATACTTTCCTGATCCGTGAGGCGTGTTGCTTGAGAGAGCCCCGATGTAGAGATCCCCGTTTGGGAGAAGCTTCTCTACGGAGGTGGTTCTGCTGCTGGAGACGATTACAGGGTGGCGGTTTTCGTCAAAGCTGCCGACAGCGATGGTGGTGGTGGTCGGAGTTACTCGCCGATGTGCGGAAGAGGATCGGGTCCGGTTCACGACTATGGGTTGCGGAGGCAGCTGAACCGGCACTGGTGACGGTTGTTTTGCGATCTCTTTCTCCGTAGTCGTCACTAAAACCACTACCTTGTTGTTGTCTACCTTATCATGTTGTCCGGACCTCTTCTTCTTGGTGCAGGAAACGGCATCGTTTGGCTCGTCTAGGAGCATTTTTCCCCATACAGACCGAGCTCTGTCTTCTCTCTCTATCTCCGTCCCGTCTCCTCCTTTTTATGAGTTTCGAAAGCTTCGCGCAGCGGCCGCAGAGACGAGCATTCCCGGCAAGCGTTAATAGTGTTCCGACACTCTAAGCTGGCGAAATTTCGTTGTGGTTTCTCTCTCACATCACTTTCTCTTTAGCAGGGGGGCTTTGTGTTTGAAGAAATAGGTAAGAATCCTACATACATAAAAAGCACAGCATAGCCATATATACAGGGAGAGGGACAGGAATAAATAAATAAATAAGCCCGGAACAAAATAACCTAATCCTGAGAAAAGTTAAAATTTTTTAAAGTAAAAGAAAGGGTGAGGGGAGGGATCAACCGTGAGCGTCGGCTTTTGATTGCCTTGCCTCACTATGATGACTATGCTGCGATTTTATAAAAATTTTCTTATAAATGTTTCTTAGGGATTTACATTTGCCCTGATTACATTATAAACTAGCGATCGATGGATGACGCGACGGTATTGCCTAGGATCTCTGAAAGAAAGGGCAGGTACTTGCTCGATATTATTCATATAATTTTGCTTCGTTGGAATCCCTTGGTATAAATGTAATGCTTTGTCTCAATATTCTCCCCAACACTGGAAAGCTTAATTAATCATCTTAGTTGAAAAAATCAATAGAATAATAAATACCATTATTATTCCCTGTTTGGTTTCGATGCTTTTAAATACTACTCATATCTTTGATTAGCAGAGACATCCTTATTTGTAAACAAATGCACCTCAGAGTCCGAATCACATAACCTCATGTAATTATTGCCAGCGTATAGTATTACTATACACAAAGTCTGTAATACCATAAACCAAAAAACTCCAAGTAGACACAGTTTTTGTCTTTTTGTGCACACAAAGGAACTTGCGCTTTGAGTGACCCCGACCCACTTGGATTAACTGCCATCTAAATATGATTAAGACATCCTTCTCAATCCTTCCTGTAGTGTACTAGTATATTGCTTGGACAATCCTCCAAAGTTAGTTCTGTTATGAATGGACGAAACAATCAGTAAGTTGCCTTTCATTGTACCCAGCAAATCAAAAGCTATACACAATTAGAATTGCTTACTCGAATCAGAAATAAACCACATGAATTAACAGCCACTACAACACAGTAACATGAATCAGAACGTTCACAGGTTGCTTATTGCCTTTTTCTCCTATGACAAGGGAATTGAATGAAATAACAAAATAAACATGAAACATCATGTGCAATGTGCCCGTGTAGGGTAGAGGCCTTGGCTTGACTATGTGGCCTCT
Source organism: Erythroxylum cataractarum (assembly GCA_024703695.1). Lineage (NCBI taxonomy): Eukaryota > Viridiplantae > Streptophyta > Magnoliopsida > Malpighiales > Erythroxylaceae > Erythroxylum > Erythroxylum cataractarum. The sequence continues at coordinate 21,724,093 of JANJEY010000006.1, forward strand.
GTTGGTCTCGCAATGCATGTGTCTTCATAAATTCCAAATTGAATTCGGCTGTTAACCTTTCGTGACCCCTCCAAATAATTAAGGTCTCAGGGACACAAAGCCAATCCATGAATACCTGAGCCGACGTTTCCTTCCAGCTACCCCTCCTCGATCATTTTCCACCAGCTCAGCGTCAGCGTCAGCGTCAGCGAGCCACCTTTGGTTTCTTCTTTAAATTCCCCCTTACCATATTTTTCACATCCAACTGTAATTAGATCTTAACGTCAAATTTTATTAAGTAATCAAGGTCCCCCTACATTTAACTAATAATATACACATTCTCCAGAGTCTGTTTCTTATTCCTCTGCCTCGTTAATTACGATCCAAGTGCTTGTGATAATTTTGTCTACTTGCTTCTTTCTTGACAGTGTTGGTATCTACAATACATCAAAAATCTAAATTTTTGAAATTTGGATAGACTTTTTATGTTACACAAATGCCAAAAATATAAGTTGGTTGTTCTAATGTTCAGCAATGACTTGTGACGAGAGAAGGACAGAAAAGGATAATATCAAATATTGGCACGTTGTTGCATGTCCTTACTAAACTAACGAACAATTACTGATGCAAAATTTCTGAATTTAATCTCTGTTCATTTTTCATTAGCTTTTGTTTCTAAGGAAAAAAATAATGACGTACACACGCGACCGATGTGTCCTCGAGTCCTTCTTGCCCTCTTAGATACAGTCATCACTATCACGTGTCGATCGTTGCTTTTTGTAGTAAACTATGAATATGCTAATTTATATGTACTAGTAGCTATTTTCTCCTCCTTAACATTGAGTTTGGTTGCTGTTTTTAATACGCAGACAACGAAACAAAAATTTAAAAATAAAATAAAACAAAAATTGAAGACAATGAGGTATTTTATTGTGATGGACAGAACAGATAAAATTGTCTCCATCTCGATGACAGAAATATATTTGGTTGCAATAGATAGGATATAAAAACAATGTCAATGACTAAAATACCTCTGCAGTATAATATAATTGAAAATATGTAATTCATTGATTATTTTATAATTGTATCAATATTTATTTTCATTGGATTTGTAATTTTTTAATTGCTATGAAATAAAATAAAAACCTAAATATTTATTGAAATGAGAAGCTTAAAAATTAAATAAAATCAGTTATTGAATTAAAAAACCTACAAGTTAGATATTCTAACACATAATTATTTAATAAAACATTTAAGCATTTATGGAATTAATTATGCAATAGGTTTTAAAAAAAATTACAAGTTAGAAATTCTAATACATAATAATTTAATATATCATCTAAGCATTCATGAAATTAATTACATGATAGGTTAACAAAAATCCTACAAGTTAGATATTTTAGTATATAATAATTTAATAAAACATCTAAGCATTCTTAGAATTAATTAAATAATAGGTTTAAAAAACTCCTACAATTGAGAAATTATAATACATAATAATTTAATATACCATCTAAGTATTCATTGAATTAATTACATAATAGGTTTTAAAAAATCCTACAAGTTAGATATTCTAGTACATAATAATTTAATAAAATATCTAATCATTCATGGAATTAATTACATAATAGGTTTTTAAAAAATCCTACAAGTTAGAAATTCTAATACATAATTATTTAATAAATCATCTAATCATTCGTTGAATTAATTATATAATAGGTTAAAAAATTCTACAAGTTAGAAATTTTTGTACATAATAATTTAATAAAACATCTAAGCATTCATGGAATTAATTACATAATAGGTTTAAAAAAATTCTACAAATTAGAAATTCTAATACATAATAATTTAATAAATCATCTAATCATTCATGGAATTAATTACCTAATAGAAAAAAATCCTACAAGTTAGAAATTTTAGTACATAATAATTTAATAAAATATTTAAGCATTTATGGAATTAATTACATAATAGGTTAAGAAAACTCCTACAACTTAAAAATTCTAATACATAATATTTTAATAAAACATCTAAGCATTCATGAAATTAATTACATAATAGGTTAAAGATACATTCAAGCATTATATTTTATTAAGAATGTCCTTAACAATGATACCCAAAATGACTCAAATGGCAATGAGTAAAAATCCTTGACTCTATGCCATTTTTTTCTTCAAAGTTGCAACTTCATTTAGTTGTTCATTTGTTGGAAGTGAAAATTGATTTGGTATTGATGGGGGTTCACCGGCGGCAAGAACAATTTCTTCATTCGATGAGTTCACCTATTTGGATCCATGACATAAGGCACTTTCTACTTCAATCAAAGTCTGATACCCCTTGAATCTAGCATTAGGAAATCCCTCAGTTGTCAATTTAACATCATTTCAATTTTTAAAAATACCTACTTGACGTCTAACAAATACAACATAGAAGTTGTATCTACCCATAGTTAAGTACCTGAAAATGAATCATATCCTCATCATTCATACACGTACATAAATTACAATCATTAAATAGTTAATAAACCAACCATTCATCATTGATACACAAGTGTACAAACAAAGTCAACAATTCATCATATCATCATTCAACATCACGTAGGCTGTTTGAAGACAATGCACAACGTAGCTTTCCTGTTAAGCTACTATAAAGCCATAAAAGATTAAAAAATAACGTCAGACTTCATCATCTAACAGGCTCCTCACATAAGCCTATTTCTAGTCTACAGTTAAACCCCAAAAAAGATTCCCAGTATGAGCATTCTTTGAGAAGATCCTTGCAGTCCTAACAACTTCTACAGTGGAGAAACCCAAATTTCCAAGCTCTTCACCTAGCTTGGGAATTTGCACTCCTGCAATGACATCAGCAATGATGTTTGCATTCACTCTACTATTGTCAATGGCATGAGCAAAAGAGGCAGCAAGGCTTTCTAACACTTCAATATCCCTCATCTTCCTTTTCCCTTTGTTTTGTTGGTTCCCTTCTGTACTGCATTTTGAGGAAAATTCTAGATTGATATAGTTTGAATTGGATTAAGTAGTCTACATGAAAGTTATAGAGAAATTTCATAGCTTTACAATGATGTATAATATGTTGTTTTTGATTGTGGAAATTGAAAGATGTGAAATTGTGAAGTTTGGATGTGGTATAAGATGACAAAATTCTGACAGAAACTTTGATTGAAAAATTTATTTAGCTAGAGGTTGAAATTAACTTGAAGTCATTCATTGAAGTTTTAGATTATGTTCTGATCTTTCCATTGGTGTAAAGTATGGAAATTTTGGGCTATGAAATAGGAAGTTATAATTTTTACAAGTTTTTGTTACTGTTTGGCATGATCATTAGTGGACAGAAACTTTGAAGGGGTTTTTGAATCCCTTTGGGGCCAAATTGATTTTTCTGTCCTTTATGAAAGTTGTAGGTTGTTTTTTGATCTTTTCATTGATATAAAGTATGATATTTTTTGATTTTGGAGTTGAAAGATGACACTTAAACATAGCATCATGATCCTTGTTATTTATTTTTGTAAATAAAAACTATCTGCAAAGAAAAAAATGTAATGATCATAAGCAAGCCACAACCATCAATACAAGAATAAACAACAACTAATAATTTCATTACCAAAAACACCAAGACAATGAACATCACATGCTGGACCCCATTTCTGGAGCCCAGCATTCGTAGAAAAATTAACTGTCAAAACTCATTGTAAATTTTTTTTATAAACAATTAACGCATATGCGAAAAATCGATAATCAAATCGGCTCAATTTATTTAAAACAATTTTTTCACAAAGATGCAAATATTATTAAACATATTAGAGTTTCAGTAATTACTTGAGCCCATCAAAGAACACAAAGCTTGTTTTTAAAATATCTTTACATTTCAAAAATCACCCCTTTGGCTTATTACAAGACACAAAATACAAAATACATACGATACAATTAGAATGCTTATGCTTAAAATGATTCTAAATTTCAAAATTTCCTGAACTAACTTCATTACAAAAATCTCTAACTATCTTGAAGTTCCAATGCTTTGTAAGGATCGCTAATCTTCTCTTTCTGAACTTGAGGAGGGAAGCATGGAGTAAACTACACAACTCAGTTGCTAATATATTTATAGCCATCGAAAATTTACCAAAGTCAAGCATATGTATATATATATAT
>JANJEY010000006.1:21766757-21777488 GCA_024703695.1 Erythroxylum cataractarum
TCCTCTCTTCCTCGACGGCGCTATTCTTCCTTCTTCTTTCTTTCTCTTCTTTCCCTCTCTTCTTTCCTTTCTTCTTCTATTTTAACCTAAGGCAAAACTATTTAATAAACCTACATCCAGTTACCTGTCCAAAATGCCTGCACACAATTTAATCCTCTACTGGCTTATTTAATCGCAATTAAACCATTATTATCCATAATTCTCTCAATTAACCAAAAATAAGACAAAATCATAATTATCGCAATTCATACTTAATAATAATATCATAACAAAATTTGGGGCCTAACAATTTGTCACTCATTTCTACTGCTACGTGTCACCATTCCATAAGCCTAACCAACCTAAATTTCTATGTATCAATTTGTCTTGGCATTGAACATTTTTCTTAGATTAGATGCATATATCACTTCATCAATCACCCGATTGTAACATTAAATTCCAAATTAATCATTATAGTCCATCAAATAACAAATTGAGACATATTCAATACACAATTACATTTTTAATCATTTAAAATCTTTCATACCCCAGAACATATCAATTGAGTGCATATATTATCCTTGTAATATTTCTAAATCATAATTCATGTATGTGCGTAAGTAATATGCATGTGAATGGAATGCACCTCATAATGATATATCTGATATGCCTTAATAATATAAGAATCTAACCTTCAGTAAGGTTTGAGAACAGGCTATTACGTGCCTTGTCTGTCACATCAAGATACTTCATCATTATGGTGCTTTGATTTTGCTTGTTGCAATCATATGACCTTTGATTCTTTTATTCTTGTATCTCCATAAACACCAACTATTCCACACATTGTTCATATTGCTGAAAATTCCATTATGCATTTTAAAAAGATAGACATTGCACAGTCACCTAAATTAGCTTTGCTGCCTACTTTTTTTTGTTTTTAAAATGTCCTTAAACCTTATTTATGTTGGTTAATAATGAGAACTTGGTATTGACTTACCTTTTTCAAGTTATGGTTGTACTATGTAGGAGTTATATATAGGAGAGATCCTTAGGTTAGGGCATAAGATTGACAATTGTTTGAGCTTACTTCCCTATATCTTTCATCAAAAATTGTTGCTAGGCTATCACTTCTCATATTTGGCATTCTGGTTTGGTCATATTTCTCCTATTGGATTAGGATTTTTCATTTCTAGTGGATCTTTAGGCTTTGTTAAAACTGAAAACTATGATTGTGTCTCATGTCAAATTTGTAAAAATCAAGTCTTACCTTTTTCTCTTAATGATTTTATTTTTTAAACACATTTTGATATGATTCATTATGATATTTAGGGTCTTATGATACTATGGGTGATTTAAGATATTAAGTAATCTTTTTTAGGATTTTTTCTTCATATATGAATTTATATCATGTGCTATAGGTCTAATTATTTTTTATTTACTCTCATTTTGCCAATATGATTCAAATTTAGTTTTTTTTTGCAAGATTAAAATACTTTGCCTTGATAATTCTATGGAATACATAGATGTAAATTTCACCCAATTGTTCAAGTACTTCTAAATAAAATGGTTGAGTAGAAAGAAAACACAAACACATCCTTGATATTGTTTGAGCCCCTTTATCTTATTTTTGTCCATAAACCTTTACCGGAGAAACAACTCTTACTATAGTATATATTATATATTGTATCTCTTCTTTTGCCATAAATAACATCTCTCCATATGAACGCCTATTTAATCATACTTCTGATTATCAAATTCTCAAGGTTTTGGTTGTATTTGTTTTGTTCTCTTACAAACTCACAAATACACAAAACTAGAACCACAAGTATTACTATGTTGTTTCTTAGGATATGGTGTAGAGCACAAGGTGTATAAGTGTTAGGATCCTTTGTCATAGAGGCTTTGTATCTCTCTCATGTAACTTTCTAGGAACAAAAGATGTTTTTAACTCTTTTAGAATTTCAAGTTAGTGAACACCCACATCAATTCTTCTCTAATCCTACCGTCTCTTTTTCTTGACATTTCTCTTGCAGGTTCTTCTAGTAGCCCATACAATTTGACTCTGCCTGCATTTGATCCCATTGCTTCTTCTCCAAATTTGGATTCACCAAATCCTCAATAACCATCCCTTATCATAACCTCTCTCTCCGTCACCAATGCTTCATCGTACTTAACGTGTAAGTTAACCTTATGTCCATTTTCATGATTTCATATTTATTCCACTAGTATCTCTCTATATAAACCTCACACATATTGAAAGGTTATTTTTGACCCTTTATGGCAGAAAGAAATGGTAGAAGAAATATAGGCACTTACCTGTACAGATACTTGGCATTTGATTATCTCTAGATAAATCAACTTTTGGTTACTAATAGGTTTATAAAATAAAGATTCGATAGGATCCATCAATGGAAAGATTCAAAGCCTACCTTGTTGCTAAAAGATTCTCTCTGGAATATGACATTGATTATAAGGAGACCTTAGCTCCTATAGCTCGATTAACCTTAGTTCACAATCTGATTATTATTGCTGCTAGCAAAAGATGGAAACTATTATAAATGGATGTCAAGAATGTCTTTCTCAATGGAATCTCATAAATGAAGTGTACATGCATCCTTCTTAGGGGTGTGATCATCTTCCTAATAAGGTTTGTCATCTCTACTAATTATTCTATAGATTAAAACAAGCTCTTCTAGCTTTGTTTGTAAAATTTAGTTCTGCCATTAGACATTTTAGGTTCCAGTCCATTTCTTATGATCATGCCATATTTCTTCTCAAAACAGATTAAGAGTGTATTCTTCTTTAGGGATGGAAATCTTGGCTTTGGTCTGGGTTGGTCGATCCACAAGCTAAGATCCTTTGTCCAAACCTGTGGCTCGATCGAAATATGCAAAACTACGTCGCTTTGTCAAAGTTATCTTTTAATAGTGTAAACAGGCCAGAATGGGTTGGCCAGCCCAGTGGCCCATCGGGCCATAGATTGGCCATAGGTCGCCCAGCTTTTTGGTCTGGCCGAGTTAGGCTAGGTGTGACCTGAACCTGACCCAGCCTGACCCATTGTCATCCCTATTCTTCTTCTTCTCTATGTGGATGATATGGTAATAAATGGTGATAACACATAGGGTATCTCTACTCTTAAGTCCTTTTTCCATTAGCTGTTTGAGATAAAAGACTTGGGTAACTTGAGCTATTTTTTTGCGTTTTAAGGTATCCTTTGATGACTCTAGATATTATCTATCACAAGTAAAGTAGGCTATTTACCTCATCTCTCGAGTTGACATCTTTGATATTAAGACAACTAGCACTCTATTTGACTCCAATGATAACCTTTTTGCTACTGATGGTAATATACTTAGTGATGGTACATTTTATTGCCAATTAGTTGGCAGTCTTATCTATCTTATTATCTTTTGTATAGATATTTCCCATGTTGTTCACATCGTAAGTCGATGAATGTCTACACCACGTACCACCCATTTCTATGTTGTTCTTCATATATTAAGGTACACTAGAGGTACTATGTTTTATGTTCTTCATTTTCACTACTCTTCCCCATTGGAGCTATAAGCCTCTTATGATACTGATTGGGTTGAAGATGGAGACCCAACGAACTACTGATCCAGTACTGGTTACTTTTTCTTTTTGAGAACATCTCTCATTTCATGGTGCAACAAAAAGCAAATATCTGTCTCCCACTCCAGTACAAAAGCTGAATATAGAGCTCTAGCTAATACTACCTCTGAACTCATATAGTTATGATGACTTCTTCAACATATAGGTGTATCTTTTTCATCTACAATTCCTCTATACTATGATAACCATAGTTCCATGAAAATTGCTCATAATGATGTCTTTCATGAAAGAGTAAACACATTGAGATCGATTGTTATTTAGTTCAACATCATGTTCTCCACAATGTTCTTATCTCATCACATTCTCATATTGCATATATATTCATAAAGTCAAATCCACCTCAATACTTTGAAAATCTTATTTCCAAACCCAAGCCCTCAACTTCTATGAAACCTTGAGTTTGAGAGGATAAGGGAAGTTAACACGTATCTTTAAAAGTCAACAACATGAATTCAACCTTAATTTAGTCCTAGAATTGTGTATGTAATTATATGTCATGTATACATACTCCCATTATATGCATGAATATACACACTGAAATATATAATTCCTTTTATCATTCTTCTTTGCTCTCTATTCTACAAGACAAATGTATTTTATGAACTTGAATAAGTTCTAACAAGGTTAAGAGAAGTAGACGTTAATTATAGGAAAAGAAACATTAAAAGGGTATACATGAATGGATAGAGATGCGGAGTTAAAGTATATGAAAAATAAGCAAGCACTACATTTTTCATCTCTACTAGTTAGGGGCAAAGTTACGTATTATTATACCTTCTCAGACCCTACATCTTAAGGAAATTTCTACTGGATGTAGCCCAAGACAAGTTTAGGAAACTGGTAGGTGGTGAAGCGATAAATCCTAGAGTATGTAAGGCGGGAGGAGATAAGGGGTATAAAGGCAGTTTTAAGACATTGTTTAGTTTTGCGTTTTATTCTTTTCACATGTGGGCCTCTCAATTGGTATGGGTTAGTTGTGTGGAATCATTTTGACAAAAACAAAATTAAAAGTAAAAAGGAGTGAAAAAAGAAGTTAGGTCATCTCCAACCAAGGCACCAAAACACCAAATTTAGTATTTTAGTGCAAAAAATCTACTCCAATCAAGGCACCAAAAGTACATACTAAAATGGTGCAATGAATAGTAACACACCAAATTTGGTGTGTTACTATTCATTGCACCAAAATTTTAAAAGGATAAATTTATCCATTTACTTTTTTACATTTTCTTTTGTGTCTAAGTAATTAAATTTAACATATTTATTACTTTATACAAAATATATCATTACAAAGATCTCATTGAAACATTTAAAACGATACTAATATTGAATATAATATTAAATTTATTTATAACTCTTATTTATAAATGTTATAAATTCATTAATAAAATATTTTAAGAACAAAAAATAAATTTGAAATAAAAGGTACATAAATTAAAACCATACCATTGATTTTAAAAATTAAAAATCAACAAAAATATTTGAAATTACAACCAGACTTAAATAAATTACAATGAAAATCAGATTCGAGATTATAATCAAACTAAAATTACAACAATCAACTTAAAAGTAAAACTAAAGCACTTGAAAATATTAATTTAACATAAATAATTAATAATTTGGAAGTATATATTAATTAAATATAAAGTATATATTAATTAATTGAAAATAATGATTTTTATTTTTATTTTAAATAAATAAATACAATTTATTGTATAAATATAAATTAATTTAATTAATAACTAAATTATTGCGGTGACAGTCATTAGTACCTCTCCCAATAAGAAACAGGAAGCCATTGAGCATCTAGGTGCTGACTCGTTTTTGATCAGCCAAGACCAAGATCAAATGCAGGTAAGATACTAACTCTCTTGTATGCATGTATTGTATAAATTAAATTAAACCTGTCGAAAGTTATTTTTATATAAATTTATTAGATAAAGAAACTTAACTTAAATAGTCTTAAATTTAGACTTCATTATCAAGATGTTAATTATACAACCTTTAATAAATCTGTTAAAAAGAGAGTCCGTAAAAAATCACAAATATTTGAAAAAGTTATGCAACAAAAAGTTAATTAATTAATCGTGGCCAATGAAATTCTTATATGTATGTTATCTTTTAATTACATAGCTTACATGTTGATCATGTAGGGTGCAATAGGAACACTGGATGGTATAATTGACACAGTATCAGCAGTGCATCCTTTATTGCCACTACTGGGTCTACTCAAATCTCATGGAAAGCTGGTTTCAGTGGGTATCCCAGAAAGCAAACCACTAGAACTACCTGTCTTCCCTCTGCTCTTCGGTATGTTATATTCTTTGAATTGTTTAGTTTAGTTTTTGTGCATGTTACTACAACCAAAGTTTTACGATCACAAAATGGTTGTGTAAAATGGCAGGGAGGAAGATAGTGGCTGGCAGCATTGCTGGAGGAATGAAAGAGACACAAGAGATGTTTGATTTTGCAGCAAAACACAACGTCACAACGGACATTGAGGTCATACCTATGGACTACATTAACACCGCCTTCGAGCGTCTGCTCAAAGCATTGCAGCTAGCTGACAGATCCATAAAATTTTCCATTGGGATATTGGAAAATGTGCCCCTCAAGGTTGGAAGTCTTTTTATCCCAGTAAACTTCGTTGTGCTAGAGATGGAGGAGGATACTAACATACCTGTTATACTTGGGAGACCCTTTTTGGCAACAGCTGGAGCAATCATAGATGTTAAGAATGGAAAAAAGACTATGAGAGTCGGGGAGGAAGAAATCGAGTTTAATTTGGAAAAGACAATGAAGGCTATGGATGACAAGGATTCTTGTTTAAGGGTGGACATTCTTAACAAGCTGGTTGATGTTGAATTCAGAAAATCTCATCCGAAGGATTCATTGGAACACTGCTTAGTGAAGGCTGCAACAGTAGGGGGTGATACAAAATTTACAGAGAAGGAATCAAAATTTTTTGAATTTGCGCAGATGCTCGATGCACAACCTGTGCAGCCTGAATTGACACCATCACCTGATCCAAACAAAGAAGAACCTCCAATTGTGGAATTGAAACCGTTGCCTCCTAACCTCAGGTATGAATTTCTGGGCCCTAATTCAACATATCCAGTCATTGTTAATGCTCTTTTAAGCCCTGTGCAGGTTAATAAACTTTTAAGAGTGCCTAGAGAGCACAAGCAAGCATATTGGGCTGTTCAGAAGCCTAATTTGGACTTCAAAGCAGCTGGAGAAAGGCGTTTGCTTCAGTTGAATGAGTTGGAGAAGCTTCGCTTGGATGCTTATGAGAATGCCCGAATCTACAAGGAAAGAACGAAAAGATGGCATGATCAACATATTATCCAACGAGAGTTCAAGGAAGGAGATTTGGTCTTCCTATTTAATTCGCGACTCAAGCTATTTTTCGGAAAGTTTAAGTCGAGGTGGTCGGGACCGTTCAAGATTGTTAAGGTTTATTCTCATGGTGCGGTAGAAGTTGAGGATCCCAAAACTGGAGTTTTTAAGGTTAATGGACAGAGGTTAAAACCTTATGTGGTTGGATTTCCAATAGAAACAGAGGTCGCTCAATCCCTCTCCAACCCCGACCCTTGAGAAACCATTTGGCCAAGTCAAGCTATGGACTTTAAATTAGCGCTTCTTGGGAGGCAACCCAAGTTTCACACTTCGTTGTTTTGTTCTTATTTTTATTTATATTTTTTCTGTACCTTAAATTCACGTTCCTCTTTGTGTTATTTGCAGAAAATTGGACCTTACAAGCGACTTTTGATGGGGAGAATTCCACTTCTGAAGAAAATGATTCCAGCTCATTACAGGGAAGTTCTTTGTCCTCTTACTCATGTCTTCGCATATTGTTGAATTTTGCGTCTGTTTGTGTCATATTCATGCTTACTTACCTACTTCAAAATACGCCTGCACATCTTGACATTGAGGACAATGTCCTATCTGAGTTTGGGGGGTGAGCATATTAATTTTATCAATTTTTCAAAAAAATTAAACAAAAAAAATCATCATCAATTTTTTCAAAATTTTCAACAAAAAAAAAATTCAAAAAAATAAATAAAATTACAAAAATACAAAAAAAAATTTGCCATTACTTTTCATTTTTTTGTTATTTTTCTTGCATAGTTAAACCTCATTAAGAAAATTTGATCTTTAAAGGTTTTGATTTTGGCCTCACTTTTAGGAAATTGAGAATTGCTTGGGACCTAATTGGGTTTACCTTTAAAAGGTTTGTGGATAGATTGTTCCAGATTAGTACTCGATTTCCAATTGTTTAATCATACTCATATTCTTTGATTTAAGTCTTCCCATCTATTTTATTTGAGTTTTGATTATCCAATAAATTTTTAGACAAGTTGGAACCTAGTGAGATCTCGTCAATCCTAGAACAAGTTCTCGAGGCCTATCGAGGCGAAATGTAAGCACAAATTTGATAAGGAAGTTATTAAGGCATTTTCTTTTAATTATGAACCACAATCCAATTTTGGCTTTTAAAAAAAGCCCTATATTCCCTTTGGAGCCAAGTTGAGCCTAACTAAAATTTCTATTTTTTTGGCACCTCCATTTAACCAAGCCATAAGCCAAGCATTCCCTACTTTTCATGTGGAAATGATTATTTATGAGTAGGTTATGTGGGGGTTGAGAAAAAAAAAAGAAAAAAAGAAAAGCGCAAGCAAGTGAGGATTTTGCAAGTTATTGCCCCTAGTATACAAGAAACTAAGTTTGGGAGAAAGTTAATTATTTGGAACTTGGGAATTCGTTGAAATTGAGTTAAGTCTTGCAATTGTTACCGTTGTTATGTTTAAATTTTGTCTCAGTAAATGATGTTAGTTCCCTAAAAAAAATCTTTCTTCCTTGTTTCCACGATTTTACTTGCTTTAAAAAAAAAGAACAAAAAAAGAAAAAGAAAAAAAAGAGGTCCCTTACATTTTCCTATTTCTTGAATAATTATTTCCATTTTATTTGAGCTTCTACTACCATTTTCCTTGGTCTAAGCTAAGTTTAAACTCCAACGACACCAATACAACCCTAATAAGACTTTTTGATCCTTTGAAAATGTGTGCAAAAAATTAGTGGAGATGGGATGGGGAATTTTTGCCTATGAGATTTGTTAATTTGATAATATCTTTAGAGTCTCTTGGGTTGTAAATTGCCTTTGAGTTTATTTGGCTTTTCTCTACTCTTATTAGTGAATTGGTTTCTAATTAGACTTGAATCAAGGAGTGTGCGCTTGAGCGAGCATTGTATCCTTGCACTATGAAGGTGGGTATGGTTTGATAAGCGGCTAAAGGTAAATTTTAATTGGTTACTGCAATTCTGAAAATTCCAATTGTTGAGTGTTCCTTAATCTATTATGAACAATTTTTCTTAATTTTGCTTAGGGACAAGCAAAAGTTTGAGTCTTGGGGCATTTGTTTAGTCCAATTCATATAGATATTTAGATTATATTTGCATTTATTTTACATGTTCATTCATTCATTATAGTAGCATTTTTTAGGTTAATTGATTTAATTATATTGAGATTGTTATGTATTTTATTTTCTCATTTTTCATAAAAAAAGCATGAAATTTGGCCTCAAATTAGACCAAAGAAGTTGTCGTTGCAGGTGAATAAAAAAAAGAAGCAAGGAGCTGTCCAAAATTAGCACATGAGGAGAGTTAGGCTGAATTGGGTGAGGAGTTTAAATTGTCAAATCAGCTCCATGGGGCACTCACGTTACACCAAAGGAGGGAGGGCTCCACCAAGCACTCACTCCATATTCAGCTATTCACGTTACAAAGGGGGGAAGCTTGACATTTAATTGTTGGAAGTGACCCACCAAGCAACAATGTTACACACTAGAGAACACCAAGGAGAGGTTCTAGCTGCTGATTGTGTAGGAAAGAAGACGTTAGCATTTGGGGAGGATAACAAGCCATCAAGGTTACAGCTCAAGAGACCCACCACACCACCAGCAGGAGACGTGACCAACCTGGAGGAAAGACCCACCACCCATGCTGACAAGAGGAGCATTCACGTTATTCCAATAGCGGACAACCAAAGTAGAAACGCAGCACATGAGGAGGGCCATGCCGAGGCAGAAAAAGAGCTGAAAAAACCAAGAAGGTGTCCCACCTCCCATCATGCACAGCAGCTGGAGACATGAAAAGCTGACCAAAAGACCCAAAATCTATGCCAAAGCAGAAGAGGATAGCTGGAAAGGACAAGAAGAAGAGCTGGAGTAATCATGCACTACCATGCACTCCAGCTGGATACACACTAGGTAAGTGAAATGAAGGAGAGCGTGAATACAAGGAGAGAGGGGTGTTAGATGAAAAAAGGAGGTGAAGGGAGAGTGTGCGTGAGTGTGTGTGCAACGTGAGGTGAGGGAGAAAATTAAAGGAGATGTTTAGAGAGGAATAAAAAAATAGCCACAAAAGAGAGGAAGAAAGGTGGGTGTGCGTGAATCAAAAGGGGTTGTGCGTGAATAGAATGAAAAGAGGGGCAATTTTGGGAGCTTTAAAAGGTTACTCCAGCACTCACTAACTTCCTGAACGTTACACAAGAAAGGAAGAGCAAAAGTTCACCAATATTCACCAAGAAGAGGAGACGCAACTCACCCAAGTATTAAACTAACATCACACATACACTAGAAGGAGGTGAGAGGAATGTTTTGGGATGAGAAATAATTTGAGCTGAAGAAGAAAGACACAAGTTGAAGGTGGACTGAAGGAAAATAGCGTGGAGTGGAGCAACTGACCATCAAGAGGCAAGACTCAGCAGGCATAGCTTGACTAGAGACTCTAACGTGGCAGCTGGTTTTTGGGGGAGACCAACGTTACAAGATAAAAGAGCTCCAGCACATTAACATCAATGCATACACCAAAGAGGGAAGGAAGATACTCTCAAACTTTGGCAGCAGTGGAGAGGGCATAAACATTACACCACTCAAAAGGAGAGCTGGAGCGAAAACGTTGCAGACCAGGAGGCTAACTCACAAGGCAGTAACGCACCATCACCTTGAGCTCATCAGGGGCAGCACCACGCAGGCAGAGCTGGAGACGCAAACAACACAAAGAGGGGGAATTCAAAAACTCATTCATTATCTGATTATTATTTGATTTCTCCTAATGTTG
>JANJEY010000006.1:21791140-21801188 GCA_024703695.1 Erythroxylum cataractarum
GTCATCTTAAATTTTGCCCTGCGTATAAATTCACTGGGCACTTTCACTGCGCATTTGCGCAGTGTTAACCTGCTAGTTTTCTTTATAAGATAGGTCGCAAAGGAAGAAAACCCAAAAACAGTATGACTATAAATTCTATAGGGTAACTTTGGCGCCGATCGCCCTATAACTCGATCACAAGGACGGGACCGTAACAGTACAGCATTCCGTACCAATACAACATGCTAAATGACAAATGTTGCGGAGTAAGATGACAATAAATTAACCCCTTTTTCTTTCTCAACCAGGCCACACAAATTTCATACTTCGCATAATGTGTGGATAATTGATTCTAATGGAAGGTTCAACATCTTCTGATCCAACTGTAAGAATGCCATCACCTCGACAGAAAGATTTCCTAAAATCAGACCTTTTACTTTTGAAAGAACCTGAAGACAGGTACTCCCGATTCCCGCGTATCAAAGACGTCAATCTCATGATCATCAGTTAATTTCCCTGCAGTATCAACCTCAGATTTGGAGTCACGTCCTTTTGGAAAATGCCCAAGCAAATATAAGGATCACTCTTGGACAACAGTGAACTACAAATGAAGAAAGTGAGCCAAATGATAAGAGAGATTAAAGATCTAGGACAAAATAAGAAATTTAAACTGAAAAACAAGTAATTGAATAGAAAACTACTTAAAGTTCATCAAGTTTTGGGATAACATCCTAAGAATGGAAATAAACTAAAACAAACATATTACTTTTTCATAAGCATCCAGTTAGTGTCAATTTCGGAACTATGCACTTAATTTAATACTTCAGCAATACTAATCTAGCACGAGCTGAAGATCCCAGATGAAAAGTGAATGTTTACATGAAAAACAGTAGACTTGTCAACTTAAAGAATGTACGTACCAGACATGAGAAGCATCATAATTAGCTACGAAAATGCAGTCACGAAAGCAGTACAAAAATGCCAAACCTATTTTCTTGATTTCCATGAACACTACCAATCCATGAGTTAATCAACCTAAACATGAAGTTAAATTTTTAGTTGCACAACTCACTACTGAGCTTAGCCTGTCTTAGCGTAGAAGAAACTCCATCATCATTCAACTGCCTTTGGCTCTCATCTACCACAGTATGCTCAAGGTCAACCTTTTCTGTTTACATAGTGCGATGAATAAGGAATTGCTTAATAGAACAAAGAAAACTGAAATGGCCCTTGTGTCGGCATTGGGAAATGAAAAAATGAAAAACAAAGAAACCTTGATTTCAAGCAATATTTAGTTATTTGCAACAACTTTAACAAATCAATTTCTTGAATTCGAATCCATATAAATCAAGGACGAGAGAGTTTGCAAGATTAGAAGCACCCAATTTCATTCTAAAAGAGAAAGACTAAACCGTAACTGATTAAAGACTTTAGTTCCTTATAGGCTTTCACAATCCTATTTCAGAAACAAGAGGATAGAAAGGAGCTTGTTATGCCCATGTTTCTCAGCAGAACACAAAAGTTTATGCATGCTGCAAGAGCAATAATACGGCAAGAACTTTATGGTCTCAAAATTTTGCTATAAATTCATTTACACCGTTAACATGCTTTTTCAATCAGATTATAGAGTTTTTAAGAAGCCAGAAAAAATAAGGGAAAAAAAGGATAACTAATCAAGCACGTCATGGTGAACTGTTAGTTGAAGAGGCTACTACTTCAACTGGACATGACAATATATCAATACTTGGCAAGGGAAAAAGCATCAGCCAAACTTCTTTTGCTTCGCATTGCGGATTTCAAGATCATCAGTCTTTGAAGAATGTGCATACATGTAAGGTCACTATCCCACCTAAGAAGTGATGCCGATGCATCTAAGCATCGGTTAAAGATTAAGGTCTACAGCTATATAAAGCACTGAAACACACTTGAGAAGACAAGAAACAAAGAACTTTTCTAGAACCTCCTACATTCTATGGCTCTTTTAAGAAGCACAACCAACAGTTTGATTACCATCACCAAGAGGTCCATCATCACAATCATTTTTATCATACAAAAGATGAATACCATTCAACTTTTACAAAGGCCACCAATTTTCACCAGATCAATTGCTACCAAGTAAAAAAGAAAAAATCATCATTATTTACATACTTTTGGTGCTGGACAAAATGAGAAATGAGTGAGCATCTTCTAAATCAACTACAACTAAACAACAGGAAAAGGAAGATAAAGCCAAAATTTCAACAAATGTACTATATTTGAAAATGATACAACTTTTTTAGGAACCTGCCTTCACAATGTAACTCGTATACAAAAAATTCATGGAAGATGCCAAAAGGCAAACAAATATTGCAGAACTCACCCACCATCTACAATTCAATTAGTATTTAACCTGTATCTTTTAAAGAAAAACATAAGAATTTTCAACAATCCTTCAAAGTAGTAGAAACGGTAGAAACAGAAATAGAAGTAGAAAAGCTCTGAGTTCGAATGGCATTTTGCTCTCTACACTGCGTTACATGTACCTCTAACTGCCGCATTTTATCAATGAGGAGCGATTGCTTTTGTTTGAGCACCACAATCTGGTTCTGAAGGGCAGTAAATTCACTCCTCATGATCTCGTCACAGTCCTGGATTGCAGCTGCCCTGATGCCCTCTTCTTGAAGTCTCTGCCTCAATTTCTCGGTCGAGACAGCCACATTGTCCGAGGGAGCCATCAATTCACTATTAGACATTCGTGGGAACATGCCCTTCACTGCTTGCAACGCTTCCACCCAACTGTTGCGATCCTCGCTCGTTTCTGCTCTCAAATGCAGCCTCTTTGTGCCAGTGAATATCGAGAATCTCTTGTCGTCGGATCCACTTGCACAGATTGAAGATACCTGTAAACATCAAAGGTAATACTACCTTTTTCAGGAATCGACTGATTTCCTAATACTGTTGTAGAAAAATGACAAATAACAACAATATCAATGGCTAAAAAGTACCTTTTATCCTGCAAACAGAATCCCTAGTCAATCGCAATCAATTGTTTTTGGTTGAAAGAAAAAGGGAACAGAAATTCGAATCAATAAAATCGAGATGAAACGTGTCGATTAACAAAGTAAAATTTGAAAAATTAAAACTTCAATAAAAACGGTCGTTGAAAATCAAATTATCCATTGTAAATAGCTCCAATCGGAATTTGGGATGGGGGGAGCGCCAAATATTAAAAACGAGTTGAACGAAAGATTGAACTTAATGTAGGAGCTGGAAATGAATGTTAGCGGATTCTAGGAACAGAAAACCTTGAGATGAATTTCGCCAATTGGCTTGCGGTTGAAATGAGAGTTAACACTGTTAATACTGGAAATCCTTTTCATAGACTCTTCACCAATGACGTTCGATCCTCTCTGAGTATCCAGATTGACAGCGATCTTATCATGCCCATCAATCTTATAATAAGAAAACACGCCGTCCTGCAACACGAACCATCTCGGCCTCCAACCTTTACCGTAGTTCACCCACTTGTGCAGCACCCCAGAGATCCCGTTCCCTGCGAAACCGTTTGGTTTACCGTCAACTTGCTGGATCCACCGAATATTGCCGTTAGAATCGAGACTGGTGGAGGAAAGGACGTGTGGTTCTGATACAGTGGATGAGGTTGATCGGGCATTGGGGTGCGATCTGGATGTGATTGCCATAGAAATGTCGGGTAACGGAGAGTGATCGGATACGGTGGAGATGCAGCAGAGCTGATGCATGGAACGAGTCTCTCAGCAGCAAGACAGGTGAAGAAGCTTTTTCATGTATTGGTTGATTTTGTGGTGAGAGTGAGGAAGAAAATATATTAGTGAGCGAATGAGAGAAAAGAAAAGGGTCACGTAACTAACAACAGAACACAAACGCTGCGAGAAGGTCGGAGGGAGAGAGAAATATTTATAGCGCTTTGGGACAGGGATGGGATGGCATTACTTGAGTGAAGATGCAGGCACTATATTTCTGACACGTGTATGGACTGGAGTATTGATTCTACGGCCCGTCGGATTAGAGTGGCATCCTCGTTAATTACGATTTATTACCTTGAACGGATTTCATGCTGTATTCCTGATTATTAGTTGGTTGAATGAAGTATTCTGCAAAACAAAGCGAGAATGGGGCTGGGGATCAAAATATTTTAAAAGTTTTATCTAATAAAAGTGTCCACAGTAAGGATTTGAAAATTGAAAACAACAGGTAGGTTCAAATGCTGGGAATATAGTTCTAGACATATTAATTTTTATTTTGTCTATATGTCCACGGAGCATGGAACCTCGAACGATGTTGTGTGTCTGTAAGATCTAAGATGGAAGAATCAATAAACTAATGGTTGTCGTGGCATATTTAATTGCGGAAAATAACATTTGTCGTTTGGTAAGTGATGCCTACATTGTTTGGTACTTTTGGCCATCTCATCGATAACATTAATCATTAAATTTTACTGTAGCATGAGGGATTTGTTTATTTGACATAAACAGACTTACCTTTTTTGTTTGTTAACATGTCAATGTGCTCTCTATATTCGTTCGTGTTGCTCAAAATCACGGGGGTTAATTACTTAAAAAAAACTTAAAATTTTCTTAAATTTTAAATTATAGTCCAAATTAATTTTTTTTTTAATTTTTAAAATTCTAACTCTACATTAGTCTTACCGTAATCTTTACTAACGTGACAGCAGTGTCAACAATTCTCACTAACCAGATACGTAGGTATCATAAGGAGAAGCTTGTCTGATTAGCAAAACGACATCGTTTCGCTAATGATAGTAAAACAACATCGTTTCGACCAACCGGCGTCTCTGTCTATGTTGATCCTCCTTAAAATCCCCAATCTGTAACCTCACGCACGAAATCATTGTCTTATGAATGTTGATGGTGCTTCTTCTATTCTCAAATTATGACTTCTTTTGCCAGAATCCCTGCAACGCCTGTTACCAAATCACATTCTGGACGCACAATTTGATTCTGTTCCCAAATCACATTGTGCTTCCAAAAAAAGTTCTCCCTTACTTGTCCTTTTAGTTTTTCACTTTTTTTTTCTTCATTCATAGTCTAACTGAACTAGGAAATTGAATAGTGTGATTAGTTAAATTCAAAAAAGAAAAAGAAAACGAAAAAGTGGTTTATTTTGTTATTAAAAACAATAATTGACTTATATATGTATATAACATCTCATAAAATCAATGGCGAACTTATCAGTTGATCAATTATGGAGTATATTTAGTAGAGGAAGGGATGGGAGGTTAGATGAAGTAAAAATGGGAGTTGCCAAGAATCACCATATCTTCATGTGAAAAGTTGTCATTTTCTACTTGCCCAAATTCAATACCCCAACCTAAAAGACCTATCTATCACCTATATTATGTAAGCTATGCATCACATGTGATTTGATAAATATAGGTTATTTAATTAGATATGATTTTGAATTGAACATATGGGAGTTTGGTAATTGTCTAAACTTCCATGTTACTACTAATATTTTCATATGATTTGAACACTTGTTTCTGACTTCATATAGCTACTTATATATTTATGCTAAATATGTACAAGGACTAAGGTTGGGACGTATGGAGTGAGACTTCAAGCACATGCTAGTATTACATATGATGATGCTTATGAATGCAATTACGCCAGCCACCTTGCACCTTCCTTTCTCATGATTATGAGCTCTATATTTGATTGTTATAGATGCAAAAACTGAATTTCCTTTGTTCACTTTTGCATTGATCGTTCTAAAATGTTTGAAGTATTTCATTACACTAGAATATAAACATTTAACAAAGAGTAAAGCATAAGTTCATATTGAAGAGAGTTTCTTTTCTTTTAAAAAAAATTATTATATTAAAATTTTTATTTTTATCACTAAAAACATTGGTTGTCCCCTACTATATGCTTGTTCCTGATTCTCCCTCTCTTGTTTCATGAATATGCTTCATTTGATAGTTTGGAGCGTATGTCATTGTGTAAAAGACACCTAGCTTCTTGTTGCTTCTTGATGATGCCAAACTAAGCTATAGCTTCCTCCAAAGTTGTTGTTATAGAGTGCAGTGCTATAAAATCCCAAGATTTGCAAAGAAGACCATGACATTGGATTTATTAATTGCTCACTACACTATCAAGTAAGTCTCTAATATTTCATGCTTTTAGTAATTAAGTCTCTGATGTTTGAAATAGTGTAAGCAATCAGGAGTGATGAGAGTTTTGAACAATTTAGTATAATTGTGTCAAGAAGTGATGATGTGACAAAGATCGTCAATACCTATATACCCATCGAATATAGTTTATAGGTGTAGTACAGATGTGACCTCTCTTCACCATTTTTGACATCTCATTCTTTGTTGGGTCAATTTATGAAAAGAAATCATATTAGTGTCACATTTAAGGAGTAATTAAATATTTGTATGATGATATTGTAACATTTAAGGTAGTAATTTACTATTTGTATGATGATATTGTAACATGATAAAGAAATATGAGCAAGAATAAAGTATATGTAGCTTTTGTTAGGTATGCACCTAGTATATATTTGACATGGAAAGAGCGTCAAGGTGTTGTTAATGGATTCAAGGGTCTTATTTATTGTTCTTTTGATAGTGTAGCAAAAGTTGGAAAGATATATTCTCAATTTATATAATATGTGATAATTTAATTGGATTCAAATATAATTAATATTGATATTTCTATATATAATACAGATTTTGAATATTGATTGCCCCAATTGTAATGCCTTGATGAAATTATGGATTTCAAATGCTAAGCTTATTGTTCAATATTTTTTTGAATACATTAATACAAAAGTAAATATTTCAATTATTGTTTGTAGCAATGCCAATCATATAAATCAATCTTAATCAATATTCCAATTGAAGGTCTCTTGTAGGTATTTTGTATTTGTGAAAGACATAAAAGTTTGTTTTCATTATAAAAAATGTCAAACAAGTTATGTACGTTAGGGTAAGAGTCTTGTTTGGAAGATGTATTATTGTTCACAAGAAGTAAGTATGTGTAAAAATTTATTTGCATAATGCAAATTTATCATCAGTCCTAATATTTGTATTTATATCTTTATTTTGTAGGTCTCATGCAATTTCATAGCTTAGTCACCCGATGTAAGTACAAAAAAATGAAGACATTGTTATAACTAGAAGAGAAAATGTAATTAATATGATTACTGGGTCTCTATTGTCTTTTATTCAATCACCTGCCACTTTAATATTTAGTTGTAAACTTTTCATTTTGTTAAGGAAAAGTCAAGTGCAAAAATAGTTATGACAAAATTTGGTGTTTGTTTTTCTTCTTATCTCATTTTATATAACTTAAAAAATTCAATAACGACTGATGACAAGCACTGTTGATGAAGTAAATCACTTGTTAATATAGGAACCACGTAAAGTATACAAAATACACAAGAAAGGGGGTTGAATTGTGTAATCTTTTCGAAATTGTTAATCTTTTGAGATTTCTTGAATATGTTTACAACTATCAGATGAATACTAAAAACACTTTACTAACAATTGATAAGTACTGAAATCGCAAGTAACTTTATCTACTCGTCTAACAATAAGAAAATTAAAGTATGAGAGTTAGAGAATAGATGCCATGATTTTATACTAGTTTATCCCAAACCTTGGGCTACGTCCAATCCTCAGATTTTGTATGAGATTTCACTATACTTTTCAACTTTTACAAGTATTCTTTCTTCTCTTCCATAGTCTCTTCAGTCTTAGACAAAGTATTCTTTCTGCTATCTTAGCCTCTCTAGGCTACAACCTTTTCTTTCTCTCTCTAAGAAAGATATCTTGAGCTTTACATTACAGTATGATTCACTCTCTTGTTTTGTACTTTGAATACAGATTTTTTTCTAAGTATTGTACAATCACAGTTTTCTCTCTTGTAAGCAAAAAATTATTTTAGTCTTTGACTAGAACTAGTATTTATAGCCTAAGTCTCTAGTGTCTTCTTGAAAACTGCTTCTTGAATCTTCAAGAGACCGTTATTTAGTTGAGTTCTGTAACTAACTCCAATTAACTAACTGTTTGACATTCTAGAGTATTTTCCTTTTTGTATCGTCTAATATTGTTGCTTCATCTGTTGTTTCCATTTCGTATGTTATTTGCGCTTCGTCTATTATTTTGCGCTTCGCTTGTAATTTGAGCTTCGCCTATTATTTACGCTTCGCCTGTTATTTGGGCTTCATCTGTTATTTGTGCTTCGTCTGTTGTTGTCATTTTGTTTGTTATTTGTGCTTCGTCTGTTGTTGTCATTTTGTTTGTTATTTGCGCTTCGTCTGTTGTTTCACTTCATCTGTGATGACGTGTATCATCTGTTGCTGACGTATTGTCTAGGATGACTAAGTGTTACTTACATTTTTTTACACTTTTAACAATCTTATCAAAACATTTCATATATTTCTAAGATTATTATTATTTGATTATCACCAAAATTAATAGTAGTGAAGTCTACTTGACTTAACATTCTTTCTCTTTTTGATGATAACAAATAATCATAATTTTAGAAAGATAAAATGATATTCAGATGTATAGACGAATAATATTCAGATGAATAACGAGACAATATATGATATACAAAAGATTTCTATCTTCTCTTCTTTCTATTTTCTTTTCTTCTCCCCTATTTGTTATTAATTAAAAAAACAATGAAGACACTTTATAATTTCAGAAAACATATGTTGCATGTCAGTGCGGATCGTTTTGAGGTCTTCTGCAATAGTAACCCGTAGATATGCTACTTCCTAATGAAGATCACCCACTGAGTCACTTAGGTCATCAACTTTAGTATGAATTTCCTCAATTTCTTTTGCTAAAGCTTCCTGGATGTCCTTCTGTTTGTGACTGACTTCCTTCCAATTCATGAAATGCTTTAAGAACTCCGAATTAATAGTAGAATCTTGTTGTATTTCACTAGGTGGATGGAGGTTTTCAGCAACAGATAGTTCTGAAGATAAAATATCAAAATCTATGATTTTGATTGTGGGAGGTCTGAAGGTTTGTTTTCCTTCTGGAAGATCAAGATCATCAGGTCTAGGTAGTTTCAAAATTGGTTGCCCAAAAAGATGTAATGCATCCTTGACTGAAGGTATGAAATGCATGACCAAATGCACAAAGGTTTCTAAATTAAAATTGATACCTTCATCCATGATACTTCTGCACAGTCCTTCTTACACATTCCTAACTACCATGAATTTTTCATTTGTGATTGAAAATCCAAATTTACTTCCTGATGCTTTCGAAATGTGGTACAGAACATAGATACTTCCAGGTTGAGCTACATTGCATGCATCATCTATGTTCTTCACCACCACTTGAATCTGCTCTTGTGAAAGATCATTTATATTTCCCTCAGGAAACATTTTCTTTTTCCCTTTTTCTTCGTTTCTCACAAGGTTTGAGCATCTTGGTTGTATGTCTGGCAAAATTTTTATCAAGGTTTTTCTCGTGATTGGATAGATTGAATACCGATCCTTTGAAATCTTCGATGGATATGGTTCTACCTTCTCATCTCGCAGAATACCATATAATATTCGTTCTTCATGGCTTAGAAGATGTATCGTTTGATCATTAATTAGTATAGGTTCAACTAGTACCTTGATTGACTTTTTTGAAGGTTCTCTGAGAATAATTGAACTTCTGCTTCGAACAGGTACTGGTTCTTCTATAATCTTCTCTTAAATCTTTTTTATTGATTGGTTGAGCAGGATTATAAGATTCCAATTGATGTGCCACTTTTTTTTCTTCTTTTGAACTTCAGATGAAGAAACCTTCTTTAGACTGGGCTTCTGCTTCTTATGTTCTTTTACCAGTTTAGAAGAAAGTTGTTGTTACGGTTTCTTCTTCTCAAATACTAGCTTTCTCTTTATCTCTGTCTTTTTAGGTGATTTTGCTGATTGACTTTGCAAAATTGAGACAATTGATCTAGTATATTGATGTGTTTTCTCTGGTTTTTAAGAATCTTTACCAAGGGTAAGAACTTTTTGTTTCTTCTATTCTTGTTGACGTAAAGTCAATAGTCTCGGTGACCTTCTTGACTGTTTAGAT
>JANJEY010000006.1:22010222-22038113 GCA_024703695.1 Erythroxylum cataractarum
TGACCTCATGTACATGTAGTATTAATTCACCAAGAAACGACGTCGTGACGAGGTCAGGGATGTCCAAGTTCTTTGGACCCGTTCGTATCAAAATTATAGTGCGTTTGGTTGTTGTCCTCGTGGATAGAGACACAAAAATTTTATCCCTCATGTTGTTTGCTTGTTATCTTCAGTCATTTTTGTTCCGTTTTCAGAAGATAAGGATAAAAAATTTTATTCCTTTCAAAATTGAGATACAAAAATTTTTATCCTACGGACAAAAACTGGAAATGTCAAAAAATAACCTTCTGAATTACATATGAAACCTAACACTTCCCTTGTAACAACAATAACAACAACAACAACAACAACAACAACAATAATAATAATAATAATAATAATAAATAATAATAATAATTAAAAAATTAATAATAATCATAATCATAATCATAATATAAAAAATAGTAATAATCATAAAAATCATAATCATAATCATAATCATAATAAATTAATAATAATAATAACAACAATAACAATAACAATAATAATAATAATAATATAATTAATTTCGTATAATAAAATTAATAATATAAATAATAATAATAATAATAATAGGTACAAAATTTATTATAATAATAATAATAATAATAAGATAATTAATTTTATTTCAGTTACAAGTTAATAATAAGATAATTAACTTGTTAGATAGTTAATTTTTAAGTTTCGTATTTCAATAAATATGCCTAATTTCTTATTTTATTTCATCATAATTAACAAATTACGCATACACTTTAAATAAATATTGATACAATTACAAAATAATCAATGGATTACATCTTTTCAATATATTATACTGTAGGAGTATTTTTGTCATTAATATTGTTTTTTCTGTCCACTACAACTAAACACATTTTTGTCATCGGAATGGAACAATTTTTTCTGTTCTGTTCACCGCAATCAAACATCTCACTGTCTTTAGTTCTTATATTATTTCGTTTCTAAATTTTTGTCTCAGTTCATCTAAACATGTTGAAGACGCTAATCAAGCAGGGAAGGCAAAGGAATAAGTGTTGAACATTGACAGGGCAACGTCAGTTTCTCAGCGATTTCTTACGCGCTCTTGAAGTCCAATCCTGTCTTGGAAATGGACCACAGTCACCGTGTCTAAACTATCATTAGTGTTAGAAACATTATTGTAATTTCTAATTTGCAAACGAGGTTGCATGTGATTACACAAACTCAATATTTCACCCAAATAAGCGCATGAATATTTTTTTTAAGCGTGGTTGGTTGGTGGTTCAATCATAAACTTATTCTTTGCTTCATATTCTATGTAAAAACTTTAATCTCAGGCGTAATCTATTACTATTTTTAAGGAAGAGAAAACGAATTATAATACAACTAAGGTTTATGCAATAGTAGTTTCTTCACAAAAAGACCTTTACAAAAAATAATATTATATTTCATTTTATTCTATTGCCAACTACCCTATCAAAGAAACCGGCGCCTTGTAACTCAATCGTAACACAAGTGAAAGGGGTCAAGAAAAAGATCAAATTGAAGTTTTGTTTTAAACATGAAGCAACTTACTGGACAGTGATTCAGTAAAGACCGTCCTTTTAGTAATTTGCTACAGGACCCATTTTGCCTTCTTATGCCCCTGATCCAAGTATGTCTCATGCAATTGGACTGTCAGATTCCTATCATCGTACACTGGGCAATTCATGTCCTGTTCACATCCCAATGAGCATTATGATATAGATATAGCATCCAATACCAAGAGAATAAATATATTTCGAAAGACAAACAAAGGTTTGTCTCTAACTCTTTCTTCCAACTGTATTGTTTTAGACTTTAGTCTTTCAGCATTCTAGCTCATGCAAGGAAATCCAAGGTAAACTACCTTGTCTTTCCAATGGCTAAACCTAAACGTACAACATCTAAAAAACCCATCAGTGAGACCAACCCGAACCATAACTATTATCTTCAGGAAAAATCTCCTTCATGGTCAGTAGTAAGAGGATTTTTCAACCGTAAGTACCTTCAACCACAACAGCAGCAACAGGAAACTAAACAACCACAACAGCACAAGCAAGATCAACTGCACCAGCTGCCTCAAAGAAAGGAGACAAGGTATGAAGAACATGCTTTGGAGAAAACTATCAAGCGATGCAAGAAGTTCAAATGTTCAGGCTCACTTTGCAGTAACACAAAGGTCATGCATAGGCCTGAAACAGCCTCGCCTGAGGTCCGCAAAAAAGGGGCATCGCTGGATTCGACTAATAATCATGATTCTTCAAGCAGATCCATGACAACTACTTCAAGTGAACTGAATGGGGTTGTTTCTACTAATTCCTCACTCTCTGCATCTTATAGTTCCTCGTCTAGCAATCGAAACCCTTCTAAAGGAATATCCTTTAGAAAGTTTTCTGGGTGTTATGAGTGCAGAATGGTGGTTGATCCCGTTCTTGGAATAGCCAGAGACCCTTCGTTTAGAGGTAGCATTTCTTCTTGCCCTCAATGTGGTGAGATTTTCATGAAAGCTGAAAACTTGGAGCTTCATCAGGTTGTCAGACATGCAGGTGACTCTCTATGTCCTTCAACTTGAACCATATTTCTGTATTTTTCATGCTGTCTCCACCTAATGTTGCCTGCATTGTTTTGAGTTCAGCTTCAAAAACGTAAATAATTACTTTTCCTTCAGTATTTTGTGCTCAATAGTTTTGGTCTTCATGAGTGCAAAGAGCAATTGCTATCTGGTTGTTTTCTTTACTTTATAACTTAATCCAGTGCAAAATCTTGTTAGCTTCTCTTTTCAAAGCGCAGCTCTTGAATTGGTAATGCATAGTTTTGTCATTTAATTGTTCAAAGTGCCAATCTCTGTGGCATGACCCTGTGATCAAAATTCACAGTTTCTGAACTGGGTCCAGAGGATACAAGCAAGAATATAGTGGAAATCATATTCCAGTCAAGCTGGCTAAAGAAAGAAACTCCCTTTTGCAAAATAGAGCGCATTCTCAAAGTCCACAACACACAAAGAACCATCACCAAATTTGAAGAGTACAGAGACTCCATCAAAGCCAAAGCCACCATGTTCTCCAAGAAACATCCACGTTGCATAGCAGATGGTAATGAGCTGCTGAGGTTTCACTCCACCACCTTTGCATGCTCTCTAGGCCTGAATGGGTCGTCCAACTTGTGCAATTCAATCCCTCACTGTAACGTGTGTAGCATTATCAAAATCGGCTTCAAAGAATCAACCACCACAAATGTCAATGAACATGGGATTTTGACAACCGCCACAAGTGGAAAAGCACATGAGAAAGCTAAAGTACTTGAGGGCGGTGGTCTTAGCAACGACAAGAGGGCAATGCTAGTCTGTAGAGTCATTGCTGGGAAGGTTAAGAAGAGCATGGAGGGTAACATGGAGGAGTATGACTCTGTTGCTGGAGCTGTGGGGGTCTACTCTAATATGGATGAGCTTTATGTGTTTAATCATAGAGCCATTTTACCTTGTTTTGTTGTTATCTACAGTGGATTTTAGGACGGTCCAATTTGCTGCGAGTATCTGTGACTAAGAGGCACTGAATGTTTACTCTTATGGTTTATTGATCTTGCACCATCGAATCTTCAACTACGTCGACAAAATTGCGCTTGTTTTACTTTACTTGGGCAATGAGAAATTGTTTTCGCGGGTGCTACCAGCACAGGGCAAAACTAAAATTTATGTGGTCTCCAAGTTAACATGGAGATTGACCTCTGTGTGTGTATGACTCCTTAAATTCAGCTGTTACTTCCACTATTGGTGGTCTAGTAAGTACTCTTAACTTGTTTAGAGCAAGGAAAGCAAAGACATCGTCGCATCACTTGAAATAGAGTTGGTGAATAATTAGTTAAGTCCAGTGGAGTATGAGCTTTTGATTTTATCCAAATGTTCTATTCTCCAATTTCTGGGTTATCCCGGAAAAAGATTTACGTCTTAATTAAGTTTCTTCTGAGCTGCAAAAGGTCAATGCAGAGACATCACCTTCAACCTTTTCCTTCGTTGCTGTGTGTCTTGTCTGTAGCACCTGATAGGCATGTGGCACTGCACATTCTGGAAGACAGCTATATTCCCTGCGAGCTGGGGAGAGGCCTGACTTCGACCCGCAAATGCTCGCGGATCAGAGACCACTATGGCACTATCCAACACCTAGTCTCCGACTTTGTTTTGTAGTTGGCCAGTATTGGCTGGCAGTGGCTCATTTTGGTTTCTCTGTTAATTGACTCTTCTTTTGTACTCATTATTTCGATTTTTCTTTTGAATTCAGATAAATAAAATAAAATAGTTAAGCATCTAAGCATGGGCTTAATAAGCAATGACTATAACAAACTACAAAAAGAGGAGAGTTTTACCCTGGAGATTTGAATTTTGAAATGGAATTTAAAAAAAATTGGCTAAGAAACCAATGTATTCCATTCGATAATCTTTTTTTGGTTAACTAAAATAAGTCTTTGTTACATTGACAAAAAATTTTCAACATTATGCAAGATTTAAATGTAAGACTAAAAGATAGTTTGAGATGGACCTTGAGTTAAAAGTTAGTTAGATAACATTCATGAGGGAGACATGTGAGATCTCTAAGGACTTACTGTGTATTTAATAGACGGACTATGACTAATAGACTTGACATGGGTAAGCATTGGACCAGATCAGTGTGTTATGAAAGACTTTGGGCTTAGATGATTCATCATCAATGGATATAGCTCAAAGTGAAATCTTGGATGATGTGACAGATAGCATTACATTAGATATACTTCTGCTCTAAAAGATAAAGACCATATGGAAAGATCATATGAAGATATTAGAGTTCTTCATAGATATGGGTGTATCTTTCTTAATTAAATATAATATCTTATCTTGTTATTTGATATGTAGCTAAATCCCGTCAAATATAGTCCTATTTAGATGGAGGTGTCATCCAATTAGTTAGTGTGATATAATCTAATAAGGATATAGGTAATCTAGATAGTTCAGTTTAATTAAAATTCTGAAATGTTAAAGCTAGAAGTGCCTATAAATAGCTTATTTAAGTCTTACTTATAGAGGAAAACAATAAGTGAGAAGGGAACATATTAAGAGAGAACATTTCTTTATATACTTATGGGAAAATAATAAAGGTTGGCTTTTACTATGGCTTTTATTTGTTTATTATTACCTTTGGTGCTTTCGTAGTATTCTTGTAAGACTGTCAGTTAAACACTATAAGAGTTGTAATGCATTCGAGAACAAGTTAGTTAGTCGACGATCACGTGAGAATGCTAAGTCTTGATTAAATGGACCTAATGAGATTGTTGTGCAAAGGAGTAGGCTCAGCTTACAGTATAAGTTTGGTACTTAGAAAACCTTTGTAACAATTGATATCAGAGTCACATATCGATATAACTGGAGGCAACAATTTGATGGAGCGTGTCAACAGAGTGTAAGCACTTATAAGGTCAATTCCTCAAGGTGAGGAATTAGTCACTTCCTACTCATCTCGGTTCGAGATTTTGGAGATGCAGATCCAATAATTGTAACATCAAATAAAGGACTTGATGAAGGCATATGAGGAATCTAAATTGGAGATCACAATCATAAGAAATGTCATTCTGAGTAAAATTTACTTTATTTAATATAGTTGATACTAAGTGAACTTAATTTCTTGGACATATGTTAAGTTTGAGAAAATTTATCAAAGTAAGATAGAAAAATTGTATATCTATTATAAAATTTTGATATTAATTGTTGTTGATAATTTAGAGTTAAAGGTTTAGAGATATGTCAAAATCATATAAATGAAAAAATATATATTGACATTTTATGTTGACTAATATCTTATAAACTTTGAGAACAATATATAAGATTTATGTCATCACCGTGATAGCAAGATGTAAGAGGTAACATTGAGTAGAGTTGAAAGGTATAGTACCGTTTTTTAAAAAATGACAAATAATTTTAATTATTATTAAACTAATCGATGTTACAACTAGTTCAAGGCTGTAAGCCTACCATTATGTTGCAATATAACCCAAGAAAAAAAAACTCCCTAAAGAAGATAGTATGATTATCTGTATAATAGACAACAGTAAGAAACAATTATAGGCACTACTGAAGTTTCATCTTCATGGCAAAACTCATTCATTATTTCTGGTATTTACGATTTTGCTTTCTCTTCCTAGCAGATTTCCTTTTTACAATTTTAGATTGCAAGCAAAAATCACCAGGAATGTCTAGGACTTGGGTAATAGCTAGTAGGGTATTACCATCTTCTGTTTGTTCGATATCCCTTATCCCCTAATTCTCAATTTGCCCAATAGTTACAACTGGAATCAGCATGTCGGCCCAATCCATCCGACAATGCTCCAAATATTGGGAGGAAAAATCATTCACTCTACTGTTTAGATTCTCCACATTGTCTGCACTGAAATTGTCAAGAGTTGTGGTTCCCTAGGAAATGCATGTGACAACTTGCTCAGTCCTCAAACTAACTGGTTGATTACCATTGTCTTCATCCACAGTAACTACATCCACAACACCATTAAGCTTACCCGCAACAACACTATTAGTTTCATCCTCTGCTAGAATTCTTTTTATATCAATCTCAAATGTCCCAACCTCTGTTACTATCTCCATATTTGTAGCAAGCATGCTCGTGTCTGCCCAAAGATCAGATGTTGTTTCTATTGTTGTGGCCTTTGTAGTTTCTAGTTCATCATTACTATTGGTCAGCCTGTTAGAAATTTGGCTTACCCCCAATGGAGTACCACTACATGGGCTTTCAGTTCTTTTATTGGCATCCATAGCACAGACCATAAGTGCCTCTGTAACAACAGTAGCAAGTTGAGCAGTAGTCGCAATGGTGCTTTGTTTTAGAAGATTCTGTGTTGGTATCTCTATAATGGTCTCCAATTGAAAAATCCTCTAAATCGGTTGCCACTACTTGTTGGTTTTTAGTTTCCAAGAGTAAGACAACTGTATAGTCTTCATAACCATTGCACCCTTATCTCCCACACTCATAACCAAAACATTATCCTAAAGGATCACCGATTTAAGTGTCTTAATACACACTTTTGCATAGCCTACCCTCTCTATGTGTAGTGTTTGAGAATCTAAGTTTAGAGGTTTACCTAAAGAGCTCACCACATAGCTCAACCCTTGGAGCGTCCATAGCTCCATGGGCAGGTTGTGGAAGTGGACCCATAGTGGAATTTTGTCAATTGAACCTCTATCCATATCCATGTCCATGTCCGACCTCTATTGTTGCAAGAATAAAGATTGATTTCTAATGTGCCATAAGCCTTGTTCGGTGATTTCTTGCACATCACAATCTTTGCCAAATTTGAAGAGAAAGGACACACATCCTCCTGTTGCAAGACTTTCTCCAGTCCTTGGAACTCCAACTAGCTTGAGCCCAAGTATTCACCATTAAGGAAAGGTATAGGTAGATTACCTTAATGAAACTGTTTCATTCAATTTACTCTATTACAAGCATAAACGTTGACTATAATTAAATGCATTTGCTATAAAATGATAACAGTTATCATTAGAAAAAGATTGTGTGACTTTTCTTGCCTATACGTGATATAATAGAAATCAAGTGTATTTTTGGTTCATTCTTATTAGTATTTAATACTAAATTTATATTCAACATTATTACAATGCTTAAGGCATGATAAGAAATAAAACTTTAAGTAAAAGCAATTGATCTAAGGGAGACTTATGCTTAACATAAATGATAAGAATACAAAGTGGTTAGAAAACAAAGACTATCCTTTTATGTCATATTGGTTAAATCATATACACTTAATCAACTTTTGGTAAAAGAATAATGATCGTATTCAATTGGTGGATCAATATATTTGATGTAATAGATGGAATTGGTCAGGTTGTTGAAGCCTCCAAAATAATTATGATTCTCCAAACTTTTATAATAGTCATGGAACTAGGTCGAATTCCTAGAGAACTAAACACTACTTTCTTAATTTCAAGTAATAAAATAAAAATGGGGTTTTGATTAAGAAACTGATTAACTAAAATTAATACGAAAACAAAAATAAATCAACTGAATATAAAAGTGAGAAATTCTGTTCAAAGTTAAATAAATCAACTGAATATAAAAGTGAGAAATTCAAGATTACCAAACTAAAATTCAAGGAAAAGATCTCGTCTAATTGTAACATTGATCATTAGTCTAAAAAGAACATTTTCATGATTCAAGCAATTAATCTGAAACATATTAGGATAGTCATAATAAGTTTCAAATTTTTCTAAATTAATTGGTTGAAACTCAGCATTCAAATCAAAACTTATCATCTATTAACTGGGTGTGATAACATTCCATACCAAATAAAGGATAGTAAGTTCTCTGAAAAAGACTAAACCCTAAATTAAATAATCAAAATAGCTGCAACTATTCAATTTAGTTTTTTTGTTTATCATAAGTTAAATATAAAAATTCATAAATAACATATTTGCTACTTGTATCATTCCTTTATGATTATTACGGATCACTGAATTTATGGATAGAAATAAAGTAATCAATATTAAATTAAATTGTCAGATTAATCAAATATTAATCATTCATGAAATATAAGAACTTAAAACAAGAAATACTTGACTTAAAATGTGAACAAAAGGTTTAGAATACAAAACCTCACAAGGTATTGAATCCCCTTGAATCAAAAGAGTTTAGTTTAGCCACACAAGACTTTTTACTCCAATAGCAAAAATAGAAGAAAGACTAAAAATTGCTAGAAACATCAAGAGAGAAAACCCTTTTCTGTTGTGAGGAACATTCCTTTTTATAAGGTTTTCTAATATAATCCTAATCTAACTCTAACTTAAAAAGATGTCTATCTAAAACAAATTCAAATTCCTACATGATAAGGATAAGAAGAAATTTCTTAGTTAAACTCTAACTCTTCGAGTGATCAACATGATCCACTGCATCAATCTCTTCACTTTATCCAAAATTTGTGATTATCATCAATAGAATCCAAATTTGACGCAATCTCTACTTTTCATCACATAAAACAAAATAAATATTAATTTTCATATTTAAGCATCAAAATAAATCCAAAATAAAGAAGATAATATCAAATAATATAACAAGATGAGATCTTATCAAGAATTACAATTCATAAAAGGATGATTCTTATAATTCATTAAAAGTATTAATGATATGTTATATAATCTTATGTATTAAATGAAATATTGATTTAAAATTTTGAAAATTCAAATTGATAAATTTAAGTAGAAACTAAGCATTGAATGTTGAAGTACTTCAATGAGATCGATGTGGTGATATTTAAATTTTTAGTTATCTATAGGGAATGAGATTTTGTGGTGAATTCCTTTATAATAAAATTTCATAAGAGTATGGGTTTATGTAAGGAGAAAATTATATAATATGAGATATTGTATGATACAATATTTATTTCTTCTATAGTTATGCCTAGTACTAAAACTTGCTTTCAAAAATTCTAATTAAATCAATTGACAAGATTTCATGTTAGATATAAAATGGTAAGACTTTGAAATAGTCAAAGTTAATGATTCGTTGTATCCATTAATTGTAAAACTAAATTGAATAATAAAAGACTATAAAATATCCAAAAGGTTACATATAATCTTATAAATTGACTGAACAAATTGTTTGTTTCAATGTGTACTTATAGGATAATAGTTCGTCAGATAAGTAGTGTGAGCAAGACAAAATTTGAAAAGTTCAAATCTAATAACAATGCATCCAATTGGAACTAATAACTTTATTGATACATTTGATGTATAACTGAAAGGATACAAGACATTGAAATATTCACTTTCATGATAATTTCAAAAATTTTATTTTGGAGAACATTATAAATTCATGTCTACAAGAAGGCTAGTGGGAGTATAGTTTTCTTCTTCAATAGGAGTATATAGAGACATATAAAGAACAACAATTCATAATTTTAATTGTTGAAAATATAATTGTCTAAGAACAACTCTTGTTGGATATAAAAAGATAGTCATTTAATCTACCTATTATAATCCAAGTACATAAATAATGTACAAAAGATATTTATTATCTAAGATATCCCGTACTCATGAAGTATCAAAGATATCCACTATTTTATATATAAGCTGATATTTAAGTTCAAGGTTATAAGGATATCAATTTTTGAAGAAAATCTTCATTAAGGTAATTTGGTTTTAAATAATATTATTTTGAGATTGAAAGGTTCTAATACATAATGGATGTTAATTAAGCCATAATATATTTTTCATTTAGTGGAAATTATTAATTAGATCAAGAAATTCTTTAATGAACTTGGTAGAGTTCCTTACATTATTCGGACTTTAATATATTTTAGAACATTAAAGCCTTTAGACATGCAAAAGGAGCTAATGCCTCATCAAAGATCTAAGTATGTATTTAAGCAATTTCTCTTAGTTATGATGATAATTAAGATGAATGTTGTAAGATTTAAGCAAATGTTGATTATAGAAAATTTTGTAGAATTCTCTCACTAAACTACTATTTCAACAATAGCATGGTCATCATATAGTGATAAAGTATAAGATATATAAACAATTGACTTAATGCAAATGAGAGACTATTGGTTTATATCTTACAACCAATCAATTGGTTTTAATTTAATAGAATATTTATTTAAAAACATTCTTTATCTTGTACTTATTTAAATATATGTGATAAATTTTATGAATAAGTACACATTACAAATGAAATTATGATGAGATCATAATTATGATATTCATATTGCATTTATATATTATCTCTAAATAGTTCATAGTTATTATTTTGTTAAGAATGGACATTATTGTAGCTTAAAAAGATTATGACATATTATGATTTTCCTTATGAATGAAGTAATTAATCTCATAAATTAAACTATGTAAATATTTAAACAAATGTATGAATACTTATTAAAGAACAAGTTTGCTAAACTGACCCTATATGAGAATTCCATTTGAACATTACTTATATGTCTATGAGATTCTCGTTGTTATAATTGTACAAGTGATTATTTGACTTGAGATTTCTAAAGTTATCTTACATAAGGATGACTATATTTTGATACTACATATGACTTATTCTAGTCAAGAATAGCTAAGACAATAGTTATTAAATATAACATGAATTATATGAAGGTAATTAAGTAATTAACAAGGATTTATCACCTTAAAATAATTAAGGAAAATATTCCATTGTTCTTAATTAGTATTAATTCGAGAAATCTTTGGTCAAATTAGATTGACATTTTGTAAAATAATTTAAATTTTTTATTAATTGAATTAATTATTAATGATGGAGAACTAACATGTTTAGACTTAAATAGAATAGAAATGAATTTCATATGCTATTTCTAATCGAAATATTATATGATAAAAATATTAACTTGTATGAAAAAATCATGCACAAAAAGATTAGTCAAAATTACTTTGATATTTCTAAATATTTGGGTAGTTATGATGCATTGCTAAACGTCAATCACATTCTATGGATATAAATCATTTAATTATAAAATTAAAAATAAATTAAAGAAATTTAATTTATCTTATCTTAAATATGATTTAAAATTATAATTTATATCTATTATCAACATATTTAGAAACCTAATAGGTCACATATAAAGAATGAGTTAAAGAAAGAAAACATGTTTTTAATCAAGTTAGACTTGATTGTAAAGTTTAAAAAACTTTATAATTAAATATAAAATATTTAATAAATAAATATCAATATAAGATATTGAATCTTATTTTGACATAATTGGTATTGAATTAGAATTAATTTTAATTGAAATTATAGTTAAATTTTAAAATGTTTAAGACCTATTATAAATAAACTTAAGAACTAATGATATTAGGACTCCTTGCCTAACTCTATTTATAATTATTGCAAAATTTTCTTAATACGTTATATAAATACGATTAGAGACCAAACATTTGTATAATTATGATAGTTGAGATGAGTCAATTTTAGAAATAATTTAAAAAAAAGATAAAGATAAAGATAAAATATCTTAATAAAGTACAAAATTACAATTCATATTTTATTATAATTTACGTATTAATCATTTTATAAAATTTAAGTTTTGAAGAATCAAACAAAAAAGTTTCATTACTATTCTTCTACGTGTGAGATAGAATCCTTGTCTCGATTTCTCAACATCACCCCAATGCGTCACCTTAAGATGAATCTGCAATGTATTTTTTGGCAGTTAAAAAATATCTCTTTACATGCTCTTTTCCAGACGCAGGTGATACCAAATAATAAATGGTAGCTAAACACAAACTATTGCACTTTTCTAAAAGGGGAAAAAAATGATGGCAGGCATTAGAAGCAGAAGAAAGCAACTTAACGCGATAAAGCGTACAAAGACAAGCCAATAACTATATACCAACAGGGAATGAGGATTTTTCAAAACCAAGGTATCCTTCTGCATTAACAGTGACAACTGAGCTGGTAAAAAGATGGAACCTCCTCACGTTAGCATTTCTTGGTTGTTTTTCGTTGCATCATCATCAAATGGGTGGAACAGGGTTAACCCCTTTTGGACCACCTTATTCTTTCCTTCACCCTTGAAGCTTTTTCTAAGTTCACAATAAGGAATGAGTATGCAACCTCAAGTAAGTGGCCTGTTATTTACAGTTGGACGAACTCAGAATTTTGTGAATGATGGCTATTAAAAGATAGAATGTCATCGTCTGTTGAGTTGTGAGGGGACATTAAGCCATGCTATCAAATAAAGACGTTGTTGGATGGGTACGTGATCATAATAAATACCACAATAGTATGGAACTTCAGAGTAATGCTTGTCTGCTGCACTAGGCTGAGGCTAGAGGATGGATCATGGATGCATAACCGTTTAAAATTTAATCAGTTTCAACTGGCTTGCTGTATCATATGTCTCATCGAGACTATTGTATCTTACCTTTGTTGACCAATTTCATTAAGGAAATAATCATCTACAATAAAAAACAAATACATGCAACGGAAAGATACATATGCATATATGTAAAGCTTCAGTATCAACTTACCAGCATGGTAAAATGAACTTTATGTATCATGTCCAGCTTAGTGAGAGGGAATGGGAAATAAATGAGGTATCGGGGTGATGACAAATCTGCAAATCTGCAGATTCAAAAGCTTGTAATCAATTGGGAGACAAGAATCCTGAACTTTTAGATTTTTTTTTTTTAAGACATAAGCATGTCTGAAATAGCAGTTAAAAATTGAAATCCAATCTAACATCGAAGATATATTTGAATTGTTAAGCAAACTAACCAGCATATATATGACTATTCTATACAGTACAGAAACTGTGAAACATCTTAACAGATGAACAACAGGGGCAGAGGAATCTCAAACATTGCAGGAGGACCAAACCTGTATTCTCCTCTTTCTGTGCACTGAAAGTAAACTTTCCTCCCTCCCACTGATTCCTTATGAAAACCAAAAAGTAATAATAATATTTTTAACACAAAATCAGTTCAGAAAAATGTAATACAGGGGTTGAACATTTAAAATCTTGTGTGTCCGTACCAGGAAAATCCTAGAGCCACATGCTGAAAGCTGGCTCATATGCAAAAATATGTCTCATCAGGGTACTTGTTTCGAGAATGTTTCCTGAAACTGGAGTAGACAAATGTATAATTGCTCCTATCCCCAAATCACATCAAACATAAAAACATGTGAAGAATGATTATGATAACATGCTTCAAAGCTTTGTCATTACCTTATTATTGAGTTCGATTGCTTGTGTCAGTATTTGCAGTTATTTTCGGCATTTCAGGTTTCCTCAACATATTTACAGGGTGTCTTCTTATGTCTATAGCTCGGGCAAACAATGACCAATAATCTTAATATTTTGACCGCCTGAGTTAACAATCATCGCAATCGTGCAATGTACTAACGCATGAAAAGTTAAAATGAAATGTCAACCCAACTAACTCCAGCTTCTTTGATGCCCAGTGTTTTACTAGCCTCCCTTACTGTCCTGAGACTATCCCACATTTCCAGAGTGGCGTAAGCATTTGAAAGCATAACATAAACTGAAGGGTCATTTGGTGAGGTAGCAAGAAGGTGGTCAGCAACTTCACCAACAAGCTTAGAATTCCTGTGAGTTACACAGGCGCCAAGCAAGGAGCTCCATATGGTTCTGTCAGGCTTGAATGGCATCTGAACAATTAAGTCCTCTACCTCATTGAAATGCCCAGCTTGACCAAGAAGATCAACCACACAATAATAATGTTCTAGATGAGGTTGAAGGCCATGAAGTTTCATGGACTTAAAGATGGACCATCCCTCTTCAATCAAACCAGCATGTCTGCAGGCGCTAAGTACACCTAGAAAGGTAACTTCATTTGGTTTTAACCCTTTTTGGACCATCTCTTCAAAAAGTTTAACTGCTTCTGTTGCCCTTCCATTCTGTCCACATCCTACAATAATCCCTGTCCAACACACAACATCCTTCTCATGAACAGTATCAAACAAAGCTAAACCAGCGTCAATTTCACCACTTTTAGAATACATATCAATAAGAGCAGTGAGTGTAACTCTCTCTGCTTCATATCCACTCTTTATACAAAAAGCATGAACCTGTTTGCCACGTTGAAGACATGCTAAACTTGAACAAACTTTAAGAACACTGGAAACAACATATTGATCCACTTCAAGGTCCAGATTAATCATATCCCTAAACAATGAAAAAGATAGAGAGTTTAGTTCAACCTTGGAGCATCCCATGAGTAAACCAGACCAAGCAACAATATCTTTTTTAGGAATCCTGTTAAAGAGTAGAAAAGCATCCCTAATGTTCCGCACTTTTGCATAGAGGTCTATAAGAATGCTTCCAACAACACAATCTAATTCATACCCACTACAAACAACCAAACCATGAACTTGAATCCCCAGTCTCAAATTGAGCAAGTTGATGCAGACCTTCAAAGCACTACTCAGTGTGTAAGAATCCATACATGAACCAGAACGATATATTCGCAAAAGCATAGCTATAGCAGTTATATTTTTTCCATTAACAACATACCCAGAAAGCATAGAATTCCAAAGTGCCAAGTTATCACAAAATGAGGTGCTGGAATCAGAGTTTTGATGAAACAACTTCAATGCTGCATTCAATGCATTGCAATTTGAATACATATCCACAAGTGCTGACAATGTAAAGCAGCTAGACTCAAAACCTAGCTTCAAAACGTAAGAGTGAATTTGTTTCCCCATATCCAAGAAACCAACATAACTACACGTCTTAAGAGCACAAGGAAATGTGAACTCATCAAGCTTAAAGCCTTTATGGTGCATTTTATACACAAACTCCAATGCACGCAAGTTCCCAGTATCTGCAAAACCACCAATGATACTGTTCCAAGAAGCACTATTAGGCTCCGGCATTCGATGAAACAAATCCACTGCCTCCTTCATCAACCTTTCTTTACAATGCCCTGAAATAATAATGTTCCATGATGTAGAATTTGCGGTAGAAATGATTTCATCGAAAACTTCTCTTGCATCATTCAAACTCCGACATTTAACATACATATCCAAAAGGGTATTCATCAAAACAATATCATTATCTAATTTATCTCCAGCAATTCTTCCATGAATCAGCCTGCCTAGTTCGATATTTCCCACAAGACTACAAGCTTTTAAAACCACGGAATACATAAAACCATTGGGCACCTCTGCTTTGCAATCCAACATCTGGGTGTACAACTTTATAGCTTCTTGAGGGTGACCGCTATTGGTGTATGCAGAGACCATCGTCGTCCAAGTAACAATGTTTCTATCGGGCATTTCATCAAACAGTTTACGTCCTTGGTCTAAAAAAGTGGAATCCATATACATTGATACTAAGTTGTTCGCCGCATAAACGTTATGAGAAAACCCTGTTTTGATCAGACGAGAGTGAAATGCTTTTCCCTGTTTGATAGCGTGAAATCGCCCACAATGACGCAAAGCTGCCACAATGCACTTCAAATCCATTATCATTATTTGTGAAAGCTAACTACTTAATGGAGCTCCCCATAATGGCGGGATAAGCAGGAAACCCACAAGAGGCTTGCCCTGTAACTTAATATTGTTGAATATATATGTCCGACTCCATTGCCGAGGTTAGACAGACCATTTAGACATGTCGTTTTTAATCACGATATAAGAATTATGAAAATAGTGTCTACGTATCTGTCACCGTCTTGGATGTGAACTAGTCTTTTATAAAATGGA
Organism: Erythroxylum cataractarum; assembly: GCA_024703695.1. Taxonomy (NCBI): domain Eukaryota; kingdom Viridiplantae; phylum Streptophyta; class Magnoliopsida; order Malpighiales; family Erythroxylaceae; genus Erythroxylum; species Erythroxylum cataractarum. The sequence continues at coordinate 22,026,467 of JANJEY010000006.1, forward strand.
ATTTGAAATGAATCAAATTGAAATTATTACTGACATCCGCTTGCTTTGGGTTCAAGTTTTAGTTCGGCAAGATCAGTTGGTCATCAGAGCAATCAATCCATTGGGTCAGTTCTCACAAAACAATAACCGGTGGGTATCTGAGAAAACAATAATCATGCCGAATGAAGCAGTTAAAACATGTGGAAGCAGTCTAAGCGTATATGAAGGCAAAAGTATCTGCTACGCTTGTTCTTACAGGAAAGTAGAGTGAAAAAAATCTATTTGCATATCTACAGTCTTGATAATCTCAGACCTCAATAGTTGAAAGCTTGAAAATCCAACACAGCGCATGTCAGAGAACTTTTAGAAACCAAGGCTTGAAAACTAGACAACAAAACAAAATTGATGTGGAGGAGAGCTTCTATGTTTTCATGCAAAACGTATGATTATAATGGAGAACTCCTCGGATACTCAAAATTGGAATTCCACCACACACCTGTAAGTGTAACAACTGCAATGACCATCTGCTTCTCTTTGCACAGCAGAACATTGGCAATGGACGGCAGAAAGCTAGCGTTCAAGAGGATAGCCAAGGCTGCAGAATGCTTGGTGGGTATTGCTGCTGAATGTACAAGATTAATGATGATGAACTATGTCATCTAATGGACTCAATCAGGGCATCACGAAAGTTAACTGGATGGCCTGATCCAAGTGTTGAGTTATGGTATTGGAGACACCCGCACTCTGGTAAAGGATACATATAGATGGAAGTTTTTCTGTTGATCTTTTTCACTCTGGGTACCATCATTCCTTTGCGATCACTTTCAGTCAGCATTGCTTCCATTTGACCTTTGAAAGCCGTCCAGCTGTCAAACCAGTTAGTAGAAACTGCATTATCAAATCTGTACATTGTTGTCAAAATCCTGGGTTCCACATTACCTCGTAATACAAATCTCTTGAATCTCTAGATTTTAGTTTCACAACAACCATAGGTCCATACCTCAAAATCAATCCAAATCCAATTGTCACATAAAATGCCGAACAAGTAAACAATCTGCATATGCATACTCCTATTTTCTAATTCCAGAATATTGCTATTATGACAAAGTAGGCCCATTTTACATCCAGCAGGACTCCCAAAGGACTATACATGTTCCGAGGTTTGATGTATATAAAATATGCATATATTTTTTTATAGTATGTTATATCTTTTATCTAAATTATTTTAATATAATTGGTTTTATATCATATTTTAAATAATTGTGGAAGCGTTATTTGAGAAATGATGACAATTAAGAAAATATAGGGGTTTACGAGTCAAAATATGAAGAAAATACTATTTATGAATGAATACAATTTAGTAATATACGGTCGTGTATTAGCCCAAGTTCTTCTCGAATAAGGCTGAAGGTAATATATAACCTATACTACGAACGCGTCAAACCTGTATTCCAATCCTAAAATTTTGGTAAAAAGATACACGATCTAGACCACGGTCATATCCAAAACCGTATATATGATGGACCAAAATCATACAAGACGATGAAAATTAGAGTTTTCAATTAGGGTGTTAACTGCCCACTTAAAGAAAGCTTAAGAACACATTCGAAAGTCATTTCAACAGAGAGATCAAAAATCATTCTATAGAAGCGATCTTCAACAAAGGATACCTTAGAAATTTATTTTACATCGAGGAATACGTTCGAATGAGTTTTGCCTTCATTTTAACTATTGTTTTCGCATTTGTAAGGTTGATATGTGACTAAATGGTAAATACTTCTATATCTTAACGAATAATCGTATGTTATTTTTATTCAATTTTAAATAAAGGTTTCTATTCATATGTATTGCTATTAATACTAACCATATACAAGCGATAAATTAGTTCTAACTTTATCTACAAATAGATATAGTCGAGAGTACTTACGTGTATTGTCTTCAGCACATATATTAAAAATTGAATAGGGATTAAAAGATAAACCCACATGACTCTTCCAATATTATAAATTTATAATAACCTTTGTGGAGCCTCAGAATTTAGGACAATATGAAAAAAGATAATAAGATAGAGATATTGGTTAATCTACTTTAAAATACGTGAGAGTTATCAAATTATTACACTAAGAAACTAGACAGAGATATTGGTTAATCTACTTTAAAATAGGTGAGAGGTATCAAATTATTACACTAAGAAACTTAGTAAGTCTAAATAAAAGAACTCCTTTAATTGAATAAACATAAACATATAAGATGTAATTAAGAAAAGCGTAACTAAAGATTTTTTAAATTTGATATTCTTTTTATTATTATTTCTTGTAGTGACATAAAATAGTGAGGATTTAGTTTTAACTTAATTAATCATCAGAATTTCACTTCATTACTAATTAGATAATAATTAAAAAATTAAGTTCAATATTTATCAATTCTTCCTAGGATTAACTCTTATTATTACTTTACTAATACCAAACAATAGATATACTTCCCTAAATTGAATATTAAAAGATTCGAATATAAAAATTCACTCATCAACATCGTGCATGACACATATTACGCTTTAATTACTTCCACGGTGCATGCCAAGTTTGGACTGATCAAGACAGGATGACGGCTTAACACTGAACTTTACACAGGTATATTGCTACAAGCATCAAGCATTACCAACAAAGAAATATAACGCAATGTAGACGTCAAATACCTGATTCCCATGTCCTGCAGTAGAACCACAAGCTTGCGCTTATCAGGCCTAATGGTCTTTGCATGTCCATCAAAAAGGAATCTGCGATGGCCCATAAGAAAATGGGGGAAATTGCCGCCGTGAGTTGTTACAAAAACCTCGCTAAGCAAACAAACGGTGTAATCCAATGCTGCCAACCTTGACGAATAGCCCTGTGACAGGGATCAAAAGACATGAGAAATTCGGTGGCATATATACACTGAGACATCACGATTAAAGTAAAATCACATAAACGATGCACTTGCTTATGAACTCATAGATGCACCTTGCGTCATATAAATTCTCCCGTTTTAATCTGCCTGATCTACTCATTCACTTGGATACACAAAGTTAAACTGAACAAAATTGTATAGATAAAATCATGAATCTAACTAGATTGAAAAAAAGATAGAAATATTGATCTAACATGCATTTTCATCTGCTGGGATTGTGTAGTTAACTTTGTTAACCTTAGTAGAACTCTTGTCAAGAAAGTTACGAGATAAAAGAAAACATTACAGCTTAAAGGCCCTAATAGGTACAACGGTAGAGAGCTTAAGGCATGCCTGGATGAGCAACCAAATTCTCAAGCTTCAGTTAAAAAATATCCCACTAAGCAAGAATGATAAATGGCACAGATTATGAATGTTTCCTTGACCATGATTTATAGGAGGCTGTTACAAGTATTTACCTTAAAGGGGGCAAGCTCATCTGGAGTTGCAAGAGACTCCTTGGAGTAGATCAAAGGAAACATTTTCAGCATCGGGGCTAAATACCTTTCAGCTTGGTAAAGTTTACCCGAAGCCAAATAAATTGAAGTGTTGCTCTCAAATCCCATACCACGAAGCATCATCCCAACCTATGCTGACAGGAAAAGACATCAAGCAAAAGAAGATGTTATTGTTGATTTATTTGTGGATTTAGATTAGCATGCATGAGACAAGGAAGGTATAGAAAAGCAGGCATCAGTCATCAGACATGAAACGATTCTGAGTATACAGGCATAAGTCATCAGACATGGTATAGATTCTGAGGACACAGGCGTCATTCATCATACATGAAATGGATTGAGTCTTCACACAAAAATGAAACAGTTCCACAGGAAGCAGAAGCTTACAAAGTGTTTGTATCAAAGGCTCATATTAATATGCCAAGTCACCAAAAGGCAAGAGAAGGAAAGAAATCAGAAGTACCTCCAAGGGTGTTAGAGGACATTGACCATTTATACGATTATAGCCCGGGATAATGATACGGTCTTTCTTCTTAAATTTATTTTTCCACCAGCGTTCTCGAAATGAATCCATTTCAAACTTCTCAGAATCTCCTCCATCATACACACAGCATGAGAAGGCCACCATGTCCTACAGTTTGACAAGAAATATTAGGCAATCATTAGTTTAAATCGTATTATTTCAATAAGCAACATGAAAAGAATAGAAAGCATGCTTAGTGAATCACAAATAGATAGAACAGCCGTACCTCCTCAAATCGGAGGTGAACAGACACATACTTTCCACCACTCTGTGAGCTTTTATCAATCATTCGATTAACCATCTTTTGTGCAAGGTCAGATATTGAGGAAGAGAACTTCAAAGCTTTGTAATTTGCTAGGCATCTTAGTAACTGAATATGTGAAGGGACATTCATCGCCAATCTGTTGGCAAATGGGGCTATGCGGACAACCCTGATAAATGAATCACCAGATAAACAATGTGGAAGTATGATTCAACATATTTAAAAGCCAGAAAAAATGACAAGCGCAACAAAGTTTCAATGTTCAAATCGGGCATCCTTATATTATAGGATCATTTAACATATTTAAAAGCCAGAAAAAATGACAAGCGCAACAAAGTTGCAATGCTCAAATCGGCCATCCTTATATCATAGGATCTTTACTTTGGCTCTCAGCTTGCTCCCAGAATTTCCTATTTCAAGTTGTGATAAAGTATCTTTCACGTCATACAATTAGACAAGAACGAAAGAGGACATGCTTCAGAACATACCCTTGCTGCCGTAGAACAGGATAAACTTCTCCCAAGTAATAATTCGCTGAAGCCCAAGCTGGGACACGCAAGTTTGGAATATTTGTGATATTGTGTTGATACCTTTCCATCAAATCGTCTGGTAGTTTTGTCACTACTTTCACATAACCATCCAGAGTTTTGATAAAATGATCTTCATCATATATATCTGCAAACACACTATAAAGCAGGTGGATTTCACTTTATGACACACTCAGGGTCAATACAATAACTTTTTCAGGAAAGAAAATTCGTTGCAGGAAAGAATTCATAGTATATGTTTTGACTTCTTCATGTGTACTTATTATATGGTTACTTAAGCATGATGCTAGGAATTTGATGTGGTTAAATGACTACAGGTTCGTTAACAGGAGTCAGATTACACAAGCCATACTAACTTCAATAAGCCATCTCTAGTGTCCAGGATAATATAACTAACATTATTATAAGAGTCTGGATAAATTTCTAATAACCATAAGCATAGTAATTTCAGGGATATTGGCATTATCGGAAACAGAGACATAACAGAGTAAATAGCAGCACCCCCAGCATGCTTACAGAATCTAAACTAAAGTGGTCTTATTCCAAACCAGAAGTTGTGCAAAGAATGGCATTTCATAATTTTCACAAAAGAATTACACCTGGTTTTTTACACTCAACGATACTGTCTTTAGGCACTTACAACCTTTTAACTTCGTGTGAGTAGGTTTTTCACTTAGGACACCTTATCACCTTATCTTAACATTTAAAACACATGTATGATGCAAGCAAGCTGCCCACCTTGGATCCATCCATACACTATTGAGGTCGAAGTAAGGGATAACTAAAACAGTATTCAGAAGTCCCGCCACTGCAACTGCATTACAGATCTAAGAGACACAAGGGAAGTGTCAGAAACAAGGCATGAGCACATAATGGATATTAAGGCATTCCGGTCTGCACACCCGACAAATCTTAATATTCTCGAAAAATTGTAAATAAAAGAAAGAAAGAAAGAGTATACCAAACAGACCAGTAGAAATGGTGGAGGACTCACCGCAGAACGCTGTTGATTTAGACCACCATTTGCTTCAACAAGCAGGTAGCCGATGTGGCCAGAAGGCTCTACAATTAAATGGGAAAAGTTTGGATTATCTTTCTCTTTAACTATTGGAACACTTGCAACTTGAGTTAACTCATTTTCCGCAAAACGAGAATTCTACATTTGTGAACTATAACACGCTAAAATCATCCTATAACTCGCTAAATTCAAGATCGTAATATCTTTCACCTGTTACAATGGGGAAATTCGGTTTGTGAGTTGAATTGGAACAGGGTCTCCGGACTTTGAGCTTCCTTTTGTATCGCCACACAGAGGATAACTGCGTCAAGAAAATGGCCCATCATGCTCTGAGAATCAGAATTAAGTAGGTAAAAGGTACACAGATTTAGTATCTAGCGTCCTTCGAATTGCTGTCACAAGACATGAGAACTCTCTTCTTATTAGTCACTTTATGATCTAGTTCATTTTTAAAAATAACCCCATAATCCATCTAAAATTTCCACCTTAATCTCATCCACCATGATCAGACGTAGAAGGCACGCTTCACATTACGTCTCAGAAAGGACAATTTAATTGAAGTAAGAGACGAAAGTAGCATCGTCTTTTCCATTTATTTTACCATTAAAGACGAGAGAGATACTCTTTTCGCTTGTCTTCTTCTCGCAACAATCAAATAAAAAACCAAAATCCAGAAGAAGTTAAGGAAAACACAAAACAGGACTCAACAATCAACAACCTGCATAGCAGTAGAATTATCAGCTTGAATATGAGGCCAAAGTTTCTGAAACAACTTGTGGCTCTTGTACACAGCAACAGGGTAAGTAGTCTGTGCAAGAAACGCGGAGAACTGACCAACGCACATGATCAACGCCAAAATGTACAGTAAGGGCAAAACCAGGAGGTACTTGACGTTCCACCGGGAAAATACGCCGGCAGTGAAGCTGTCCCGCCGAGAATGGGACAGAGTTTTGGAGCGGAGCCGTCGTCTGCATTGCGAGTTTGTGTCGCAGGTGGAGCCTTCGCTGGCGTAACCGTTATTAGTAGGAGTGTTAGTACTGTAGAGTTTGGCTTTCATGGGTGAAGAGTGGCTATGGCCATGCGCATACAGGAACAGATTCAAAGTGGGTATTCGGAGCTGCTGTTTACGTTTAGGAGATATGTTATTTGGGAAGACAGAGCGAGAGAGAGAGAGAGAGGTAGGCTTGGTCGGCGGGGCTCGGCTCGTGCTCGTCTCCTCTCCAATAATGAGTGGTAGGTGCGATTAAGGGACTCGTAATTTTGCCCGCTCAAATCGCCGTACCTGTTCATTTGATCATTTTACATTAAAAATGTGAAAGACAAAGTTAAAGTAAAACGTATTTTTTAATAAATACAAGTCTAAAAAATGCAATTGTTTGATATATAATGAAAAAAACATGTCTCCTTAACTCTTGTAATTTTTAATATATATATGAAAATTCAGCAAATTGGTGGAAACATTACCACGCAGAAAAAATGCATTACTTGAAATAATACATTACCATAGGAAAAAACATAAGCACATGACTGAAGCATGATTCTTCAGACCATCAATTTTAGTTTTATGAGAAGCAAATAGGCATTGAATGCTTTTGCTAGCAAGAAAAAGAAAAGCATAAATATGTGATTGAAAAAAACACTATGAAGACGGAAATTTTAATTTAAGCGAGTCAAATGGTGCGGAGACAGGACGTAGTAATGTTCTGGCTGTATCAAACCCCACATGCCCATCCATTGATTTCAATCCGTACTTACCACTTACTACAAGCTAGCTGCTTCATTCAAAGCAGGGAGTCCACCGCATCTGTTGCTTTTTTTTTTTTACTTTACTGCTTATAAAATATTTTATGAGAGTTTCAATTATAAAAAAATACATTTAAATTATCCATTCTCAAACGAATCTCCATTTAAATCAGATAGATCATTTGCAAAAAATAAAGTTCTAACTCTAAATTTTAAATGACTGCATATATGAGAGCGGTTTAAACTTACAACCTCACTTAAACTAAAAGAACTCCTCACTAACTTACCAGTGCTATAAGATTCTCCCTATTGCATTTTTCACTCTTGTGTTACCGCATAATTGGTACGGTCGTGACCAACTCGTCACAATTTAGATTTTCAATCTCAAGCTGGTACTGTCACAATCAAAATCAGGTAACGGTTATGGGATAATAAGTACATTTTCTTTCACAATCATGGTTATGGAAAACATACTTCTAAATTATAGTTTTACATTTTTTATCACTCATCTTATATTTTATATAATTAATTCATATTTACTAAATAATTACACTATGTGTAAGTCATAAATCATGATTCCGATGATAATAAAATATATTGGTTGTAATGAATTTACTTGTAGTGATTAATAGAATAGAAAATAAACAGGTATGCAATTTAAGAAAATTCAAAAGGATTTACTTATTAATCATATTCAAAATTAATCAAATCATTCTTGTATTGGTCATTTTTTAAAAAATAGGAACTTAATCAATATATGATCATTTCAATATATGTCACAATGTATAATCTTTTTCATAATTAAAATGAAATTTATTTTGAATTGTTTTAAACGAATTTCAATTTATCATTTTGAATCAATTTTTTTAACAAATGTTATATTCCAATGTGGACATTGTTCTTTCGTTGAACTTTTAACCGGTTTGTTTGAAAAGTTATACAGAGGAGACTTTCCAAAACATTAGCTGATATTTTTTTTTTGTAAGCGTATGAGTATTTTAGGAGGGTCTCAACTTATGAGAAAACGTCTTTAAGTCAGCCACTTTCAGACTAATCCCCGTTTGCACCGGATCTGCTCGTAAGGGGTAAAGTACTAACCAAACAGGTTTTTCCATTTCCAGAACTCGAACTCGAGACTTCTAGTTGAGGGATGAGAGTACTAAACTACTTACACCAATATATTTGGTAGTTATGTGACTAACTGAAGGAAGTTCCGAATGTACCCAAAAACTAGTCTCTGTCTCTAACAGTCATTTTAAGGATTTTTTTTAAATTTATATAAATAGACTATTATTGAGTTGTGGAAAGAACTTGAAAGATTAAAGAGACCATCCGCACATTATATTGAGCTTTTGCTTTTAAATATGAGAAAAGTAACAATGTTTTGAGCTATTACAATTAAAGAAATTATTGGAAATATACTTCTCTTAAATATGAATAAAATTTGTAAAAGATCATTCAAAATATGATATTTATAAAAATAATCCTTCACCTGTAATAAAGAAGAAATTGTATGAAAAACTTTTGTTGGAAATAAAAGATTGTAAATTATTAACTAAAAATTGATGAATGGATATAATCAGGGCCGGCAGGGCCCCTGCCCAGGGCCCTCAATAAGAGGGGGCCCCTCAGCCCTCTCTTTAAAGAGATTTTCTGCTTTGCAACGTTTATTATCAACTATTTAATTTAACAAATATCAACGTTGTAGATGACTATAACTTTATAGTCATTTATTATAACAAAAAAATTAAAATAAAGATAATTTTGTGGTCCCAACGTTTATGAATAGTCCTGAAATATTGAATTATACTTGTATCTTCTAATTATTTTATTTTTATCAATATATATATTTAAAGTACTACAACTCAAAAATTAGTAGCAAAAAATTTTACGATTCTGTCTTTTGTCTTCTGAGTTTTGAGTATAATTTAAAGGTAAATTTTTTGATTTTTAATATATTTTATTATTTGTTTTTTATTTTTAATATTAGATATTAAATTTTGCTATTTATTTTGTCTTGTATTACAGATATAATACCATTTATATATCTTTGTGATATATTGTGAAGGATATATTGGACAATATTGATCTTGATAATATTATTAATGATTTTGCATCTAGAAATGTACGGAGAAATTGTTTTTCATAAATCATGATCTTCTGTGTATTTGTTAGTGTTATGATTATTTAATATTTAGTTGGTTATGTAAACTTATAAATTGAGTCATTTATATTTCATAAAAATATGTAAACTTAAGTATATTGTCAATTTATTGGGATCCTTTTTTTTAATTTCGCCCCGGGCCTATAAAACTATAAGAACGACCCTGCTAATGAACATTAGAGTTTTTAAAAATTGCATCATAAATAAAATATTAAGTGGATCAAAGTTGACCACTCAAATATGATAATTCTAATTTTGTTATTATGAAAATTAAGAAGTACAATGGTCTTCAATGGTATTGTCTTGGAAAACTTACATCTATGAACTTTCGACATCTAACAAAATTAAGGATGTAATTGAGCAAAGAATTAGAAGACTAGCAAATTGCATTGGACCAAATAGCATAAAAGTCCAAGAAGGCTTAATTGATTATTAATATTAGCAATCAATTAGTCCTATGTAATTTAGATTTGACTGTGAAACTTCGGGGAGGTGATGAGGGGGCTTCAGTTGGCAATTTGGGCGCTTCTGATTGTCCATTGAGCATCCCTACAACCTCGTTCATTAATAGCTGCTGCCTTTAGGCAATTTCTGCAAACAAACAAGAGTGATGCATAACACAACCTGCTTTTAATCCAAAGATTGTATGGATTGATCAACCAAATCATAAAGCTTTTTGGAACGTGTAAGATTTACCTTGCAATGGATTAGATTGGAACGCTTCAACTCAGAAATTGGTGGGCTGTAGCAATAAGAACTAACAAATAGAACTCCAAAGCTATATACATCACCAATCCCTCCCTGACAAAGACTTCATATGTAAATTTTCCCCATGTTTACCAATTCTATTGCACTTAAAACACTATTCTCATCGAAATTCACCTCTGCCTTTAGCATCAACCTTGTAACACCTCTATCCAATTGTAAAGCTCCAATCATTCTTAAACCACCATTATCCAAATTCTTCCACAATTATGACATTAATTATCAAAATCTTTATTAGTTTTAAAAAAAGATGTTCGTTAGTCACAAAAATATTCTATACAAATACAACTACTTAAATTGTCACATACAAAAGTATATACAATAAAGAAAACTTTACTTAATTTAATATACTAGCCTAAACTAAACTTCACTCTGTCATTCACGTGCACTAGGGTTATCAACAACCTCTCTATCTCCTTAAAAAAATGATAAAGAGTGAGTTCTCTACTTAGTAAGAGTAACGGACCGTCCCCTTAAAATCAAATAATGCAATATGTATATATTGAAATTAGTCAAATGATTAAAATATAAATATAATACCAAATATACAACAATACTTAGCCTATTCAAACAATTAACAAACATCCAAAATTTTATCATCAGCAATGATTAAGACTAATATTGTTTTGTTACTTCCATCTACATTTTATCTTATCATTAACTGAATTATGTAGGCTATGTTTAACCTAGTAGACTTAGATTCAATGGTCTATTGGCTCATCTCTACTCATCGTAATCTCTTACTAAGTACAAACATAATTAGTTATATAAATATCAGTACAGGATATCTCAATTTTTCAATCAAATTTAGTACCTTGGTATTACTTTAGTACGAAGTCATTGGCATAGGATATGTCTATGACTTAGGATATCCCAATACCATATTGACACCTAACTATCAACACAGGACATTCTTGGAACTCATAATGTCCTGATATTTGCTTCACGGGCAAATACCTAGTCATCTTTGACTCATATTTAAACTACATATCAATCTATGACTATCATCATCATCGTCATCATCATCACCTAGTTCGAAATCCCGTAATGAAGCAGGGTCTGGGGAGGTCCGATTGTTAGTAGTGTGCCCTAGGCTAATGGATATTTGTGATTTATGTATTAACATTATGACTTGTTAATAATATACTATGAGGTATTCCTTCATATATGCATGTATTTCATGTAATGTGATTTACATTCCA
>JANJEY010000006.1:22061808-22079594 GCA_024703695.1 Erythroxylum cataractarum
AATAACGCAGCGAAGCGTGGTGGGTATAAAAGGTTTGATAACGCCCTACTGTCAACACGTGTTTTCAGTAGCAAAGACTTAAATCCTATCCATTAACATATAATTTATATGAAAAACCAATAATGTATGTTACTTTTTTTAAAAAGATTTATACAACAGTCGTTCGAATTTACTGGGCCGACTAATTCGAGGTGGGGCTTAATTATAGTTAAAGCTCTTCGCTCCTTCCTGCGGATGTGTTTAGTAGAGATTAAACCTGAAAATTCTTCCCACATGAACCATAATATTCTTTTAATTACAACAATCTGTTTAGCATTAGCAGTTTCTTACCTCACCCTCTAAAAATAGTGAGTGATTTCAAACAATTCTTCTGCTCAATCACAATCTTGTCTGTTTGCTGGCAAAGTACTTTATATATGGGTTGAGTCTATTGGTGCCTGGTTCAGTTTGATTTTGCTGAGGCTGAGCGCCATTGTTTTGATCCATGAGCTCAATTAACTTCAACCAGGAAGTATCTGCAAAACAATAAGGCACACCGCGGGTTGATCGCCGACAGGCCCCTTCGATGCTTAAGTTAGTTCTTTTTTTTTGTAGGTTTTGTGGCTATGAATAGAGAGTAATAGGGTTTTCTAGGTCATACCTGCGTTATGAGGAGATAATGAACTTATATAGTAAATACCTGCCGAGTTTAACTCATCATCTTAGGAATGGGTCGACCTGGGCCTAGCATGACCGACTCAACCATAAGCCCCCTACTTTTCGAGTCCGATCAGGGAGAATGATCGATGGAATACATAGGGTTCGTGCAGCTCGCCTAGATGACAGCTCGTGATAGGCCCAACCGATCGGACATCGACGTCTAGTTAGAGCACTGAGTTTAATCATTACCTATGACACGTATCCTCTGACGGATTTTTAAAATTTGAAAGGGAGCGTCCTTTCTTGTTGCTTTATGGTCATGCGCGTCTTTTCAACTACTGCGCCGCTCCAGGTGTTTGACAACCCTAATTTGCCACGACTCAGGTTTTGCCACACGTCCAACTTCGATTGGTGCACTCGTTCGATAACTGCTTGGAATCGACAAATTTCCTTCACTATTGTTTCTGCACATTCTCTCTACTCTTCATCTCTTTGCTTGCAGTCATCGAAATTTCCTTCTCACCGCTATCCAAACTCCAAACCTCAGTCACCGAATTAGGTACTTCCTCTCTCCTTTCCTCATCCTATACATTTTTCTTCTTAGTAACCATGTCGTCGACCAGCCTTAAGAGTGAATCTAGACTTAGGGATGAAACCACCTCCTCCTCCTCTTTTGTATCGTCTCCTCGCTAATCTTCATCGCAAACGCCTACGAGACTTAACGAAGAAGTAGATACGGCCCAGAAAGAGCTCCACCGATAACTGGCCGCCGAAAGTGCTTTACAAATTGTTGGGCCGCTTGAGAGAGGGGCGGAAGCGATGGAAGCGCCGGAGGTAGGGGAAAATGAAGCGCCGGATGCAGAGAAAAATGAAGAAATCACGACGAGTGATCGAAAAGATGGGCAAATCGTTGGAAAGCCATCGAGCGACTCATCGAAGATGACCGAAAGGGAATTGAATCAATCAATCATCAAAAATAATATCCCTTCATCCTGGGGACCCAGGTTGGCATGCAAGAACGAGCGGATCTATAGCAATATGGGAGGCTATTTTGGTGTTTCAGACAGCTTTTTCTCGATCGGTGGTATGAGGCTTCCGTATGTCCCAATCATCGATGAGGTATGCTGCCCCTATAAATTAATACCGAGCCAGATCCCCCCGAATGGTGGACGTCATTAACGGTCTTGCCCTGCTGTGCCATCATTTCGAGTGTCCCCCATCGGTCGGTATTCTGTGTCATTTTTTGAGAATGAATCAAAGCTCAATCACTGGGGCCGAGATATCTCATTTCCAATATAAAGACGCAAGGTATCGTCCTTCTGAAACAGCTTCGTCAGTCAAGGACTGGAGGAGGAAGTACTTCTTTGTGAGGCCCCCGAGATCTACCTTTAAGTCCAGGTCGTGGAGGTATCCCCTGGCCGAGCAATGGAAAGACACTTCTAGTTTGTCCTTTACTAAAGAGGAATCTGAAGTGATTGATCGAATTAAGGCGCTCGGTCGGTATAGTTTTGACTGTCTTATTCTGGGGTATCGTGGAGGGGCATCGGCCAATGCCTTTTAAATTAAGCCCCCACCTCGGATTAACAGGCTAGAAGAAGAAACTGCCCCTTCTGGTTGACTCCTCGTAGTTTAACTACCTTCTTTATGAATATTAATTTCGATTTCTAACCTGCTTCTATAATTGTGCAACCATGGTGAAGCTCAAGAATCTCACCTCGCCCTCCGATTCTCTCAAGTCCAAAAGCCAGCGCAAAGTCGCTAGACCTTCCTTGAAAATGAAGGAACGAAGCAAGAAGGTGGAGGTCAGCAAAAATATCGCTCAGTCGACTGCACCTGACAAGTCCACAGCCCTGTTGACCCAATCAGCTAATGAGGACCGAGTGGTTGTGGAAGAAGAGGTGAAACAGCCACTTAAAAGAAAGAAGATCACTCAGAGTGTTGAGCGATCGCCCCGCCATTTAGACAAAGGTAAGGGGAAGGAGCAAGTGCCTAGCTCCGAAGAGTGGGTGTCCATTATCAGTCTAAATAAGGTTGCATTGCTTAGGGACACCAATGTGGCTCTTCATGTTACCCAGAAGATTGTCCCTCCTGCGGATGAAGAGTTTTTGGATTCATTGGGCGACAAGGAGATGATGGCCGGTATTGTGCGCGGCTTAGCAGAGGTAATCTCCAACCCCACTTGTTTTTTAACAAAGTTCTTCTTCGTAGAATCTGGCGTTCACCTTTGGAATGTACCAGCGTATTGATCGATTCGCTAAATTCACCCAGTCGATGGACCAGGAGATTAAAGATCTTCTTAGCCAGGTTACCATTTTAAGGATTCAACTTTCAGAGATGGAGGAGGAGAAGAACAGAGCAGTTGCGTCAAGGGATGAGGTGGAGGAGGAGAAGAACAAAGCGGTTGCTTCAAGGGACGAGCTGGAAAAAGAGTACCGAGCATTGCAGCTCAATAATAAGGGCATGAAGGAGGAAGTTCTCAATGCCAACGTTAGAGCCAATATGGAAAAAGAGCTCCATTTGAAAGTACTCCATGACTGCCACGAAGCGGTGCTGCATAAAGTAAAGGTTGAGAACAAATTGTTTGAGCTACAAAGCTCTGCCAAAGAGCAGAGGGTTGAGGCAATCAAACGATGGAAGAAGCGGTTTTTAAATGATGAATGCAAAGAATTTGCTTGCGATTTGGCACTTTCTATCCTGAGAAATTGCCATGGCGTTCTCTTCCTTGATGGGTCAGATCGTCTTTCGTTCGAGGACTTTGCCGAGCCAATGCTTCCCACAGAGCTCGACCTTTCACTCGAGGAGGTGAAGGAGATAGCTGAGAAAGACGAAGAGACATTACCGGATGAGCTGCTAGACCTTAGTTTAGATAAGGGTCTCCTTGTCGAAGACCGCGAGAAGGTTGAAAGGCCTCGCTAAGCTCTCATTGCCAGTTCACTTGAAAGGACACCGTAGTAATGCATTTCATGATGAGCGAAATAAGCGAAGCAGGAAGACCAATCTCGTGAAGAGTAGCTTGAATGAAGTTCCAATTAAGGCGATCATACGCCTTCTTGAGGTCCACTTTGGTTGTCATCATCCCCGTCCGACCAGATTTGCGTTTCATGGAGTGAAGCACTTCCTGGGTGATGGTGATATTATCGGTAATTAGACGTTCAGGCACGAAGCTGCACTGGGTCGGGCTTACCAACGCCGCCAAGTATGGTTGGAGCCGAAGAGATAAAATCTTGGTGAGGGCTTTATAAAGCACAGTGTAAAGAGCTATCAGTCGGAACTGAGTGAGGGAAGTAGGGGAGGGGTTCTTAGGAATAAGGACAAGGACAGTGTGGTTAATTTCCGACTCCCAAAATTCGTGACAGAATATAAGCTGAAGGAAAGTAATAAGGGAGGGACCGACAGTGTCCCATTGGGACTGGTAGAAGAGAGCGGTGAAACCATCGAAACCTGGGGCTTTGTTAGGAGCTATAGAAAAAAACGCTGACTTAATTTCTTCGGGGCTAAGCGGATGGGAAAGGTCCACAGTCATTTGAGGCGGGGTAGGGGGAACTGTCCAGGAAGAGGCCCAGTGACAGGGGTCTGACCGTCGGATCTGTATAAGCCCTCCAGGTAATGATGAGCCATGCCTCGGAGAGTCGTAGGATAGGTAACGACATTACCATGAGCGTCGGGAAGAGAAATGTTGTGGGCTAGGCGACGTCGGAAACGAGTGAGGGCATGGTAAAACTGAGTATTCCGATCTCCCTGTGCGATCCACTGACTCCTAGACCATTGGTGGCAGAAGAGTTCTTCCTGATAGAGCATTGATTCTAGGTCGTTCCTCAGGGAGGACTCAAGTGCCTGAAAGGAGGGGGAATCCGTGTCCTCCATCGATTTTTGAAGACCCTCCAATTGGGCCATGAGTCTTTTTTTCCGATGAAAAATGTTACCAAACTCTGTGGTATTCCAGTGGTGGAGCTTCTCTGCAAAGAGTTGAATCGCGCCACTAAAATCCGAGGAGCTTGGGATCTAGTTGTCAGCTACCACTTAGGAGAAAGAGTCGTGAGTAAGCCAAGCAGATTGAAATCGGAAAGGCCGACATGAAGGAGTGTAGGGGTCAGGAGCTTGGAACCGAATAAGGAGAGGCCGGTGGTCCGATTTGAGAAAAGGCAAATGGATAACCCGGGTGCTCGGATGTGTGGAGAACCAAGCGGGAGAACCGAAAGCCCGATCGAGTCAGGCTAGGATATTACCCCGCTTTCAAGTGAATCGCATACCGGAAAAGCCAAGGTCCTGGAGGTTGCAATGAAACAGACAATCTCTGAAGTGGGGAGTAATAATAGGCTGGGTGTGGGAACCCTCGCGTTTATCGGTACTTTCCAGCTTAGGATTAAAATCCCCGCCCATAAGCCAAGGGATGTTGATATGCGGAGCAAGGTTGACCAGATAATGCCAAAGATACTTTTGAAGCGCATAGGTGGGGCTCGCGTAGATAGCAGTAAAGTCAAAAAGCTAGTTGTCCCACTGTACGCGAGCATGAATAAATTGACGGTGCGCTAGACAAATGTGAACGCCCACAGTCTCATTCCAGAGCAACCATATCCCCCCGTGTAACCCGTAGCCTCGACCAGGAAGGAATTGTGAAATCCCAAAGACCGAATAACGCGCCTAGCGCATTCTCCGCTAATACGAGGCTCAACTAAGACCACTAATTGGGGCTTGTGGAGACGAATATAATTCCGCATAATGGACTTGAAGGTCCGACCTCCAACCCCTTGACAATTTCAGATAAAAATCGTCATACACGCTATTTGAGGAAAGGGAACTAACGCGAAGCAGTCGGAACTGGGACAACGGGCCCATTGGGATCGTGACTAGGAAGGATCACTGGAGGGGAAACGGGCTCCTCCATCGTGGTATCGTGAGAGGCTGGCTCGACCCTGACACTCTGCTGGATGAGACATGGGTCGGGGGGTCGGGGAGGTGGAACCTCATGAATAGGATGGGGGATAGGCGACGTGACCATTGGTCCTGGGGGATCAGTATGAGCCACGTCCATGGCCTCATTGACCAGGCCCACGGGGATAGGCAGAGGTGATGTCGGATCTGGGGAGACCAAGGCCGCGTGTGACGGTAAGGAAATTGCCACATGGGACGAGTTGGGCTCGGATGGACTATGGGCCGAAGGCTAGAGCTGCAACAAGGGAGGGTTGGTAAGCCGTGACCCTGCAGTGGAGGGAGCCTGGGGGAGAGGAAGGGAGGTAGGGCCCGTGGAGGCTGTCTGGTCCATGGAGGGAAGCAATTGGGAAGGAGAAGAGGTAACTGGGTTGGGGGATGAAGGTTGGCCCACGGTTGGACCCAGCAAGGGAGGGAACGACATCGTCCCCTTGTGCATCGAGTTACTTCTAGACGTTCCCTTTCTCGAGCCGCTCGTCTGTCTTACTTCCCTTCTGGATGAGAAACTGGTAACGTGAGTAGACCGCTGGTCGGTAGAGGACGAGAAGGGACTAACGAGGGTGCGAGGAGAGTCAACCGTTGGGGGGTCACCCGTTGGAGTGTCAGACTGCTCATCGCGGGTGAGTGTCGCGAACCTCGATCCGCGAGGACCATCGGACCGCCCTTGGGTCGAGCTATCACGACGAGATTCGGACGTAGTAGCAGTAGGCCGACGAGTCCGGCGTGTCACCTGCATCCAGGGGCCATACACATCTGATGGTGAAGAACTGGTGTAGGGAGCGCCTTCTGAAACGACGGCCGCTGGAGGTGGGGGCACCTCAGAGGAGGTCCCAGCATGTGGAGTGATGTAATGAAAAGAGAGAAATTGTTCATTGCCCTAATTAACTTGGAATCTATGTAGGGCATATGTTAACAATGTAATCAATACAATTACCAAGAGGCTTTGAGTTCCTCTTTAGTCGTGTAAAAAGTATAGTAGAGAGAACAAAAAGATTTAAGGACTCTATGTTTCAGAATCAAATATAATTCAGATTGCGTGATAAAATGATATGAAAATAGTTTATTTTAAAATTTAAAATTGTTAATATTTTATAGTTAGTTTAATTATTTTGTTTGCTAATTATTTTAGTTAATTTTTTAACTATAGAACTTTAGGTTAGTGCTTCTAGTTCCACAAACAATTGTATCTACAAAGAAACCTCTCAGGCTCCTCCAAAGTACTTTGGAGAAGCTTTCCATACTACATGCTGTATGGTTTTCCCATTGATATCTTCCAACAACATTATCTTATTTGCCTGTGTAGAAAGTTTTTCAATTCCAGCTTAAGCCACTATCATATTTTTAATACCAGAATCCGTTTTTGTCCGTACCACAAAGGAGTTTGAGACTTGGACAATCAAACTCCCACTAAATTTAGCTTTGTTTTTAAATAATTAAAGGTTCATGGGCTGCACCATTCCTTGTCTAGAGAAAAGGACCCAATCGTTGTCCCAGAGGAGGCAACTCAAGTGACTCTTCAAGAGATAAATCGATCGGGCTCCCAAAATCAGCAGAGATATTAGGGGGAACATTGAAAAGCCTTATCATTCAAGCCCTATTCCCGCATTTTGGCCTTTCCTTCAACGGTCATTCACTGGCTTTCCGTTGGGCATTCGTCAACAGATTTGTCGAGTTATGTTATTTCAAAATCCTCCTCAGATAGGTAATAGGTTGCCCCCCACCGGAAATAGATGGCCCCCTATGCTCCGAAAGGGTGATCCACTGGGAAGAAGAAATCTTGCGGTTAAATGGTAATAAGGGTAATGGCAAAGAGATTTCGTGTCCGTGGAGGCTCGGCGTGAGAGCGGATGGAAGAGAGGGGCGGGCATATTCAGTGTTCTGTTAATTACGGATTTTAGTTTCGATTGGCATTTTAAGTTTTTAACAATTAATTTAGAGATTTAAGAATTTAAGTTAAAAATTAAGAAAATAATTAAACTAATTCCAAAATATTAATAATTTTAAGTTTTTAAATTAAGTTACCCAAATCTATTATGCAAAATATAACTGACAGTAAAACTTATAAATTGATTTTAAAAAATAAAAAAAGTATTTTCAACAAACTTCCTCACGTGTATGTGGGTTATGTTCATTTTACTTCTAAATCACATTTGAAAATAGAGTTAATGTTCACTGGTTGCGCAACAAAAAGTTGATAACACCATCGATCCATAAATTCAGTCTCATCTTTTATGAACTCATCAACAACAAACGTAGGCTTTTATGTGAGCGGAATTTAATTTTTAGTTGTTTCTAAAAAGAGCACTTCGCTTCGATTAAAGATTGAAGAGAGGCCAAACCAAAAGTTATATTTCAAGATTAGCGATATTTAAGAATTGCATTTGGAATCAAACATAGAGCATAATTTGTTGGAAAATCGGGATAAGATCTCGTCATGATCGCAACGAAAAAATTACAAATTTTTTTAATGATTTGATTTATCAAAAGTTAAGATCACTTTAATTTTATGAAATGATTATTACATAAATCATAATAAAACATGAATCTTAATTTATACTTTATTCTAAAAATTGATCATATTTTTGTTGTATCATTCGAACCATTTTTGAAATCGATCCATCTCAACCATCATAACTGCACAAATGTCTAGCCTCTAATAGTATCTACAGAACAGGTTGAGAGAACTATATAACTCTTACAAAGAGGATTAAGCAAGAAGTGTTAGTTTCATTAGATCTTAAGATTATTTATAATAAGTTTTAGATATTTTGGTAATTTAATTAAAATTAAATTATAATTTTAATTAAACTTTAAGTAGAATTACAAGTAATTCTATTGTAATTCTAACTAAATATCAATTATTCCTAAATAAGATCCAATATCTCATATTGATTCTTATTTATTAAATATCTCATATTTAACCATAATCTTTCTCAAACTTTACAATCAAGTCTAACTTAATTAAAATATCTTTGATCTCTTTAATCTATTCTTTATGTGAAATCCATTAGGTTCCTAAATATGTTGAGAATGATTATAAATTATAATTATAATTAGATAAATTAAAACTTCTTTTAATTTATCTTTAATTATCCAATTAAAAAATTTATAATTATAGTTCAATATTGGCATTTAGCAAAATATTATGACCACTCAAATATTTAAGAATATCAAAGTGGTTTGACTAACCTTTCCATCCATTATTTTTTCATATAATTCAATCATTTCATTATACAATATTTCAATTAGACATAGATTATGAAATTAATATCTACTTTATTTTGAGTCCAATCATATTAGTTCTTCGCCATTAGCTATTGATTCAATTAATGACATTTGTAAACTATTTATAAAACTTTATTATCTTAGACAAGGATTTCTTAATTCAATACTAAATGAGAACAATCTATATTCTCCTTAATTACTTTAGGGTAATGAATCTTATCTTAATTGCTCAACTACTTCCATATAATTCATGCTATATTTAATGACTACAGATTGAACTACCCATGATTAGAATAAGTCATATGTAATATCAAAACATAACAATTCCTATATAAGATAACTTTGAAGACTTTAAGTTAAATGATCACTTATACAATAATCACAATATGAATTTCATATATATATGCAAGTAATGTCCTAAATAGATTTCTTATATCGAGTCAGTTTAGTGAATTTGTTCTCTAATAAGTATTCATATGTTTGTTTAAATATCTCTATACTTTAGATTATGAGATATATTGCTTTTTTCATAAGAAAAAATATAATGTGTGTTAATCTTTTTACATTTTATTAATGTCCAGTCTTAATAAAACAATGATTAGAAACAATTTAGGGATAATACATAAATGCAATATGAATCTCATTATAATTTCATTTGAAATGTATAATTATCCTTTAGATTTTATCATACAAAACTAAATACATATAAGATAAAGAATGCCTTTAAATAATTGTTACTAAACTACAAGTAAACCGATTGATTGTAGGGCATAAACCAATATAATTGACGTAGTGTAATGTGAAAATTGAGAGAAAATAAATAAAAAATTAAATATTTTCTTATTAAAGCTTACATAAAAAGTTACAAGCCCTCAAATGTCTCTATAAATCCTAAAAATATAAAAGGTAACGAATTAGAGTCTTAATAATATATGAGACATAATTCATGAAAAATAGAAAAATATTTAATAGTATGAAACAATAAAAAAAAATTTAGCTCAAGAATTAACTTTTAATGAACCTATTATAATAGATTCAAATCAATATTTTTAATATATTATGCACATCGTAACTTACTACTAGTAAAAAGTTATAGTCCATTAAAGTTGACCCATTTTTTAGGAGCAAAAATTCATATTTGTTTGGATTTCCAACCATTTAGATGATCCATAAACTTAACGCCCATTATGTGTGCACCAGTCTCCTAAACTTTAAAAAAACTTGACCTTGAGTTGGAAGGTAAGTTAGGACATAAAGAAACTTCACATACATGAAACAAGGATACATTTGCTATATTTAATGTCGTGAAAATTCTTATTCTATCTAGAAGATCAATCATAAAAGAATTATCATTGCTTTTTTTAAGCACTATATATGGATCATATTTCACAGGTTGCAACTTGCTGTAAGTGATAACTAGTAACCACTCCTTCCGTAGGAACACCAAAACTTAGTCGCCTATTTCAAAAGTCTCATAACATTTATGCTTGTCTATTGCCTTCTTGTACCATTGTTTCATTGTTTCTAACATTTGTTTCACCTCTTTAAGCACATCAAAAATCTAATTTGTCATATGTTTAGCTAGAATGTTTATCCCCTAATTAACTTAATCAAATAAAGTGTGTATTAAAGTGCAATGATGTAAACAACAAAGAATGGAGACTTACAAGTAACACTATAAACAACACTATTGTATACAAAATTGGACTATGGTAAAGCAAGATTCCCCTACTTAAGTTATCTCCACAAATGCTGTGAATCAAATTATCAAGGATCTTGTTGGCAGCTTTAGTTTTCCCATCATTTTAAAGGTGGGGTGTGCTATTAAAATTAAAAAAGAAATCAAACAACTTCCATAGTATGTAACAGAAATAGCTTAAAAACTTTTTGTTACAATCTATTGTGATTATCTTTGGGCTGTTATATAGGTGAATTGCTTCCTTAAATAACAATTTGGCAATTCCCACAACATCAAAATTCTTTCTACAAGGAATGAAGAGAGCCACGTTGGAAAACATGTCAATAACTACAAAAATAGAATTATTTCCTTTTAAGTTTGAGGTAGATCCAAAATGAAATCCATAGATAGATCATCCCAAATATTTTGTAGGATAGGTAAATACACATACAATATAGTACTCTTGGATTATCCCTTTACTTTTTGACAAGTAAAGCACTTGACTAATTTGTACACCTCTTCTTAATAGGGGCTAATAAAACCTTTGTTTACTGTTGCAAGTATTTATCATGTCTTAAATGGCTACTAAACCACCTCTATACAAATCTTAAATCACCTATCTCTCAAGGAAGTTATCAATAAACTTAGTTTGTTTTTGTAAATTAGATATAAAATAAAAACTAATGTTAGGTGATTATTTGAAACCTGACCCAAATCTGAGTGAAATCTTCATCCTATTCATATTCTCACTTAAGATGCTTAAACCCCAAATTTTTATCAATCATAGTAAGCAGCAAAGATGCTTACCTCTCTAAAGCATCTGCTACTTTATTTTAGATTATTGACTTTTTTTTTTAACTTGAAAGGAAACTTTTATAGGAATTAACTCCATCTTCCATATATATCACTATTAGTTCTTTTTTGATTGTTTAAATACTTTAGGGCTTTATGATTTGAGTAAACTAGGAACTCTTTTGCAATTAATTAATGTTACCAAGTCTTAAGAGCATGCATCACAAAATAGAATTTTTTTATATGCTCTACCTCCTTCTGACATCATTGAGTTTTCACTAAAAAATATGATTGATCTCTTTTCTTTTGATAAGACAACTCCTATTATAACTCCAATTAAATTATAATATCTCTTTGGCAACTGTCAAAAACTTTGGTAATGAAAAGACATTAGTAGTGCATAATTTCTCTTTTAGAATTATAAAACTATCGGTTACCTTTTAGCTTGCTAAAACTTGCCTTTCTTTAAGCATTCCATCATTGGTGGAATAACAATACTGAAAATTTTAATGAACCTTGAATAAAAAGTTGCGAGCCTATAAAAGCTACACAATTTTGACACATTTATTAAAGTTGGCTAGTTTATGATAACCTTAATGTTAGATTCATCATTCTTTAATGTTAGATTCATCATTCTATATTCCACCAAAAGACACAGTATATCCTAAAAATAATAGCTTATTAGTTAGAAACTTATAGTTCTTAAAATTAATTAACAATTGATTCTCCTATAGGGATTTTAATATTTGTCTCAGTTGTAACAAATGCTCTTCCTCAAAGCGGCTATATATCAGGATATTATCTTAGCACGCCACTACAAATTTGTCAATAAATGGTTTTAGTACTTAGTTCATCAATCTTATGAATGTTTTGGGCATATTTGACAATCTGAAGAGCATCATTAGCTATTCACATAATCCCTGTTTGTTTTGAATGAGATCTTCCATTTATCTTTAAACCTAATCCCATATGTTGGCAATAATTCTTTAAATCAATCTTTGAGAACCACTAGGCACCATGCAATCTGTCTAGCTTATCAAATAACCTTGGAATAAGGGAATTTATAACCTACAATAATTCTATTGATGGCTTTGTTGTTTATACATATCCTTCAACTCTTATATTTTTTTGGTATTAATAAGGCAGGAATAAGTCAAGGGCTCATGCTTTCCTAAATAAGTCTCTTTTAGTAACTCTTATGCCTTCTCTTTCAGACTCTCATTCCCCCTTATGTTTATTATGATATGTGGTAGAGTAGGCAAGCTTGCAATTGGGATGAGATCTATAATATGTTCGATCTCTCTTATTAGGGGTAGCCAATTAGGCATCAATTCTTTAAATTCCTATAACAATGACATACTAGTTATAAATGTTCCTCTATTTACAATTCAACTTTTTTCATTAACACCAATTTAACAATCAATATATGGACCTGTCTAGTCTTTTTGATCTTTACCTCAATATACTCCTTTGAGGCAAATTCCCTTAGTCTTCATTGGTAATAATGTGTACTTTATACCATCATTCTCTAACCTATACATATTGCTCCATCTCGATTGTTACACTTCTCTATCATATTTTCATGGTCTACTAAATAATAAATGACAATATTCATCTCAACAATATCACAATAGACATTATCATGGTACTTATCAATGGAGAAAGGCACCTTGCAATATTTTGTCACCTCTTCCTTTCTAGTGACTGGAGACTCCTTGTAATGTTTTGTCACCTCTATCTTTCATGCACTTGCCTTTATCCATATAATTGTATAATGGTTAGGATGCTTCTATATTGATAAATTTAATTTCTTCATAGTCTTGTGCCAATTATATTCTTATATCTCCCACTATCAACATTAACACTAAACACCTTATTACTAATGGTGCATTTGGTTCTAAATAATTCATGATGATGGATATGATTTTCATATTTGGGAGTAAACATCATTCTCCTTACAATATAAGCCTGCCCCTCCTACTTCATACTACTCTTCCTCATCACCATCTTCCTCATAATATATCTCCTCATTATCTTCTTCCCTTTCTACAATATTCATAGTTTCTCTTAAATAGTCGTTAATTAACTTATGCCTATCTTGTTGTGGTTAAAATGCATTCCTATAATAGGCTTTACATATGGATTCTCTATCCTTTTCACTTCCTTATCTATCCCTTTACTCACAGGATGTTTCCTTGTAGATTTGTTTTCCTAAACTTATCTATTATTATTATTACCATAAGCAAGATTCTTTTGTATAGTCTTAAGCCTCTCATAAAACCTTGCAACCCTATAAACCTTAGAATTCCTCCTAATATGTCCTTATTGCATTAACTTTGCCTTTAAATTCATATTATTGGCCTCGTATAATGTAAACCCCAATTTTATCACTTCAGGCTAGTCTCAATCCCTCTAAATATCTAACAACCTATTGCCCTTTAGATTTAAAAAGATTATTCCAATTTGATAGCCTCATAAACTCTGTAGTATATTCATGAACAAATCTACTAACCTATTGGCAGTGATGAAATTGCTAAAACAAGATCTACTTGTAATCTTGGGGTAGAAATTATTTTTTTAAGTAGAAGGTTCATTCGATACCAGGTTTGGATATGACCCTTACCTTCTTGTTCCTTTCTAGATTGAATATGTTCCCACCATGTAGACATCATCCCTTTTAGACTACATGCCACTAGTATGCCTTGTTTCTTTGGTAAAGTTTCTAGGTAATAAAAGAATTGACCAATCTCTATAATCCAATCCAAAAATTGCTCTATTCTTAAGCTTCCATTAAAGAATGATATGTCTATATTTAAACTGAAATCTCCTGCACTCCTACCATTATCTTCATAAGCATCTCTTCTTCTCAAACCCTCATATGGTGGATAACTTTCAAACAAGTTTAGTTTAAAATAATCTTCTTCTTTTGAATCATTATCATAGACATATTATCTATGGACATGAATAGGTACGTCAATAGGGTCACCACAAGCCATCTCCACCCCTGGTCTTTTATTACCATTCTACCTCCTATGTGCATTAATATTGAAAGTTTCCAGATTTTTTACAATTTCATCAAATCATTCCTCAAAACCTTAAGAAATTGATATCCACTTGTTGATTAAAATGTTGCTCCATTATTTGTAGCACTTGGTCCCCAAGTGGGGCCCTAACCTCTTATTCATTAACACGAAGATCATTATCATTGCCACCAGCTACCATCCTACTATAATACTAACTAATATAGCTTAACATGAAAATTGAGAGAAAATAAATGGAGAAAAATTAAATATCTTTTTATTTGAGTTTATGCAAAATGTTACAAGCCCTTAAATACCTCAAAAAATCGAAAAACATAAAAGCTAAAAAATTAGAGCCCTAATAATAGGAAACAAAATTACTAAAAAAAGTAAAAAATCTTTAATAGCTTAAGACAATGGGAAAAGATGGAATTTAAGCTTGAGAATTGGCTTACAATGACCTTATTAGAGTAGATAGGCCCCATAACTCAACGTTAGTAAAAAGTTAAGGTGTATCGAAGTTGACACATATTTCAAGAGCAAAAATTTAGGTTTGTTTATAGAGATGTGATAGATGCATATTTGGCCATATTTATATACCTATAGTTGATTTATTTTGCTTGATGTTTTATACTTTTATTGTATATTTGGTGCTTAATTTGCTCCAAGTGTATTTATAGGTTATAATTGCCTTCATGGACTAAAAGGAGAAGAATTCATATGAAAACACGACATTAAAAAAAGATTTGAAGCAAATAAGGGATACACTGTCGTGTCTATGGCTGTTGTGTCTCTTAGACTGTTCATGGTGGCAACTGGGGCTAAGCCTGGCACAACCCAAAGTTAACAGACTAGACCTAGGTTGACCGGGCCTTACCTGAGCTCAGTCCAAGGCCTGACCCTTATAACCCTTATAAGTCTTCATACTATATTGTTTGTATCAGCTTTACCTTCAAAACCATGCTCTTGGCCTTATAAAAAGTCTGTATAACCTGCATTCCAATTTCATCTTTTAGGGATGGTCTCAATACCTCTAAATATTTACCAACATCCTACCCTTTAGATTTAAGAAGATTATCCATTCTACCAGCTTAATAAACTCTGCAACATATTCATAAACATATCTATTGCCTTTTTGGCAACATTGATATTACTAAAACAAGATCTGTTTATAATTTAGGGGTAAAAATTCTTTCTTTTCTAATAGAAGTTTCATTCTTTATTAGGTTAAGGTAGGACTTTTAGTTTCTTGTTCCCTTCTGGAATGAATCTGTTCCTAGCCCCCCATGCAGACGCCATCCCTTTTAGATGACATGCCACTAATTTGACCCACTTCTTTGGTGGAGTTTCTTAGTAGTCAAAGAATTGACTAGTCTCTGCATTCCAATATAAAAATTCCTCCATTCCTAAGCTTTTGTTGATGAATGAGATGTCTACATTCACTATGAAATCTTCAACATCCTTACCATCAACTTTATAGGCATTTCTTCTTCTCTGACCCTTATGTAATGGATAACAATCAAATCGATTTAGTTCAAAATCATTTTCTTCTTGATCATCCTTATAGACATGTTGTCTATGAATAGGAACATGTTTGTTAATATGGTCACCATGAGCCATCTCCACCCCTGGTCTTTTATTGCCATTTTGGCTTTTGTGTGCTTCAATAGCAAAAGCATCCAAACATTTTATAATTTCATAAAACATTCCTTGTAATGTCAGAATATGAGATCCATTCACTGATTCAATCATTGTAATGTTTCATCCCCAAAAGGAGCCCTAGCCTCCAAGTCACTATCAGGAAGACCATTGTCTTTATAACTAATTGCCATCATACTCTAATACCAACTAACACATCATAACATGAAAATTAAGAGAAAATAAATAGAGAAAAATCAAATTTCTTTTTATTTAAGCTAAAACAAAAAGTTACGAGCCTATAAATACCTCTAGAAACCCTAAAAGCAAAAAGGTAACAAATTAGAGTTTTAAGGTAAAAAGGAAACACAATTTTAATTTAAACCGTAGTAGTTTTCAAGTTAAAGAGATATGCCAAAACTAAAGTTCAGTAGAAACTATGAAAGGAGCTAAAAGAAAAAAGAGTCTCCTCCATCAAAAAAATTCTCCATGTTAATTAACAAATGAAATTACACAAGATCCATGAATGAGAAACACTATTGATGCAATTAAACAAATGATTTTGGAATCGATACGTTTAATTTAGACTTTGGTGCTTAGTTGGTTCCTTGTTCGGTCAACTTCATATATAGACCAGAACATACATATGACTTGCCCAAATCATCTAAAGAAAGCATACATTAGATGCAATAAAAGTCTAAAATATACAATAACACTCTATGCTAAGCTACTTGGTAGACGACATTTAGAAGTCGGTAATTTTCTTTTGCATCAATTTATAGGCCAGAAAGTCAAAACTATCTAATAGTGATTTCAAAGCCATTAGTTTAAGGAATTTTAAATGGATAACAACTAAATCAATTACGGTGAACTACATGCAAGATCATAAACCATACATTAGTTCTTTTAAACTTTACAAACAACGACATTTAAGTTCCATTTCTTCTAACAGCGAAAAATAACAATGAAATGTTAGACAAAGAGCAGAAATGAATAAATGAAACAATTGTTAGTGATTATAGTTGTTGGGAAACTGGGTCGGAATTCGATCTTGATCGCAGCAAAATATTTATGAAACTTTTTCATAACCTTTGATTTCTAAAAAATTAAGTACTCTTTCATTGTATAAAATGATTAACAAAATCATAATAAATCATGAACTTAATTCTTACCTTATTCTGAAGCTTGATCTTTATCTTATTGTATCCTTCAAATAGTTTCCAAAACTAATCCATCTTAACCGCCTCAGCTGCAGAAGTGTTTGACCTCTAACGATATCTATAAAATGAGTTGAGAGAACTATGTAACTTTTACAGAGATGGTTAAGCTAGAAGTGTAAAAAAGATGCAAAAAATGAAAAGAAAATCTGAAATTCCAAGTTTGGCAACAATTTAGTGACTAAGCGTGAGCACTTGCAAGGATGAAATAAATTTCCAGATCTTCTTTCAAAGTTTAAATCTGATTTGTTTGAGATTTTCATAATCTCTTAACATCAGATTGATGGAGATTCACAAGCAAAACATGTGGGAGATATGATCTGGAAGAGATGATAGAAAAGGAAGGGATTGGGAGGCATTAAAAGGGGAAAAACATCACTGTTCACGTTATCCCCTTTGGAGTTAGAATAAGAGTGTTTCTGCAGTTTTTCTCCTTCAGCCTTTTTACATTTTCTGCACTTTTTCTTCTAGTATTTTCGTATTCTTCAAGAAAGATAAGGGATGGAGACTCTTTGTGTTGTTATTTCTTTGATTTCTACTTTTGTTATGAATAGCTAAACTTATTTTCTTGGTTGAGGGGAACCTTGTTATCACCTATTATGTGTGAGATGTTTCAATAAAGTTTGTTCATTGATGAATGTTGAATAT
>JANJEY010000006.1:22080172-22090478 GCA_024703695.1 Erythroxylum cataractarum
GCATTTCATCAATTGGATTGAAGTTGGTCACAAGTGGAAGGAAGTTTAGGAAACCTTAGCAATAAATATTGAGGAAATGCATACTAAGGTTGATGAACTGGGTGATTCAGTGGGTGATCTTTATGAGAAAATAACATTTCTAGGTGTTTCTATTGAACAAGATCTCAAGACGATCCATACTGATATTTAACATATCTATTCTGAAATTCTGAAGCATCTAAGATGAGCTATCCTTTTGATTAATAACAAATAGGGGGAGAAGAGGAGAAAATTTGAAAATATTAGAAAGCATTGTATATCTTATGCATATCTTGTGTTTTGTTTTGATTGTTATTCGTCTGAATATTATTTTATCTTCTAATATTATGATTATTTGTTATCATCAAGAAGGGGGAGATTGTTAAGTCAAGAAGACTTCAATTCTATTAATTTTGATGACAATTAAATAATAATAATCTTAGAAGTGTCATAATTGTTTGATGAGTTTGTTAAGTACGTAGAAAAATGTAAGTGACATAAATCATCAACTTTAGACGATGCATAGTCAAACCAAGAAGATATAGAAGGTCAACATAAAAAGGTACAGAAGGTCAACATAAGAAGATAAAGAAGGTCAACATAAGAAGATACAGAAGGTTAACACAAGACGATAAAGGTCAACTCAAGATGATACTTACTTATACGACAAAGCGTCTTAGATACACCAGACGAAAGCGTGACACCAGAAGAAGCATAGTATTAGACGATGCAAATGAAGACTATTCTAGAACGTCAATCAGTTAGATAGTTGGAGTTAGTTACAGGACTCAACTAATAACGGTTTCTAGAAGATTCAAGAAGCAGATTTCTCAAGAAGACAGTTGAACACTTAGGTTATAAATACTAGTTATAGTCATAAACTAAACAACGATTACAACGAGATATAATACAAGAGAGAAAATCTGATTGTACAATACTTAGAGAAACTCTATACTCAAGTGCAAAAGAAAGAGAGCAAATACCTCTGTAACGTGAAGCTCAAACAATATCTTTCTAAGCAAAAGAAAGGCTAGAGCCTGGAGAGGCTAAGAAAGCAGATAAAGAATACTTTGTGAAAGAGACCTGAAAAGGCTCTGCAAGTGTAGAAAGAATACTTGTAACGTTAAAGAATATAGTGAAATCTCATAAAAACCCTGAGGACTGGACGTAGACCAAGGTTAAGGGTGAACTAGTATAAAATTGCCTCGTCTATTCTCTGACCCTTATCTTTTTAATTTTCTTGTTGTTAGAAGATTAGATTTTTTTTGCGATTGCATTATTCATCAAATTAAGTGAATTGTTTTGTGATCATTTGAATTTGTAAAGAAATCTAAGAAGTTTCTAAAGATTAATATTTCTGAAGATTTTACACAATTAAATCCCCCTTCTTGTGTGTTTTGCATATTATACGTGATTTCTATATTAACAAGTGATTTATTTCATTGGGTTGTCATAAACCATAATGATCAACACAGACTGTCTCTAATCAAAGTCGGCACAAAGATAAAAGGATGAAACTTCACTAGGAGATGACTAAAATTCTTTATTTGTGTTAGCAAAGGCAAGAGCTCTTGAGAGAGTTAGAGAGAAAAGATGTGTTTGTAAGAAAAAAAACCTTTCTTTTTCTTTTTATGTGTCTTACACAAGATGCACGAAAATTATCTCAATTTTCTGCACCATTTGGCCTTCATAACCCCTATCACTAATGAAAATTTATGAGAAGTTAACGGTTATGAATAACAGGTATTAATGGAAGTTATGAGAAGTTAATGACCATGAATAGCATGCATTAACGAAAGCTAACAACACTTGTTTCTAATCCATTTTATGCAACATTTTCTACCACCATCACATCACGATACAATCCTGAAATACATTCTCATATCTTGAATTGTCATTTAAGACCATTTTACTCATCCTTCGAATCTCTTATGTGTGTGACCCAATAAGTTCCCATTTGACCACTTGAATTAACATTTAATTTAAGTCAATAGCAGTATTTAGCAACACGTAATGATATCCAATTGATTGGAAAGTCAATGGTTTGATTACGAACCCTTCTGTAAGCAATGTTATCATGAAATTTGTCCTTTCATCATCTATACCCCTCTTGTTTCATAGTATGATTAGTCAACTCTCACTAGACTAACTATGTCACATCTAGTCTAAGTGTTATTAGATCTTGTTCGAAGGATATCATTACTCTGTGTATCATTGAAGACTCTTTTCATGACGCATATCTGCTTTGGCCAGAGACTCCGGAGTAATGACCCGACAAGAGGTCGTGGATATCATCTCCTTTTATTAGGAGTGTGAATCTTTTATTGGCTACTCAATTACTTCTGAATACCTTAAGCTGTATCTAATCATCATCCTATGACTAACTCTTGAAAGGTACCGATGAATGGAGTCAAAGAACATGAACAATATCCGAAATATCTTTGAGCACCTCAAGTCAAATGATACTTGCATTATTGCTATGATGAGACTATCATTAACACTAGAATATAATATCCATATGATTATCTCATAGTAGGTCAATCCAATGTACTTACTACACTTAGGAAGCATCCATATGTTAATTCTAAACAACTCATGTCTACAGTTTATGAGATCAACTGTTTAATCTAATTAAGGGGTATAACATGCGTTAGTTTATTCGGATTAATATATCTCATCGCACTAATTCTATGACTAGGGAAAGTTTAGATACTAACATAATTATGTATGATAGGAATCTCATTATCAATGATTTCATCATGATTTTCTTCATGCTATATTTTGTATTCATTAAATCTATTTAATATCAACATCAAATCTATAAACGTATGAATATCGGAATAATAAAAAATGATTTGCACAATAAATGATAAAGATGATTGTCTTTAGAGCACTTTTCTAACAACATAGATTTTAATTTAGCGAAACTGAAATGTCAAAAAAGAAGGTTATGTACAAATATGATTTCATTTATCATGGATAACTAAGAATTCTCCATAATCTTGAAGTTTTGACGTTGCATTTCGGGACATGGTAAGTTCGAATAGCTTCTAACTTGTTGACTGTATACTGATTCCTCCATCTAGTTAATCATGTCTAAAAAGGAGAGGGAAATGTATAAGCATCCAATGATAATAACTTGTTTCAAATCAAGTTAGGTGAACATGGCTGTGAGAAACAGCCTTTACCTGAGCCCAGAAATCTGGAAGAAGATTAAGGGAGACTGAGAGGTCTGTAAGAACTTTGATTGATGGTTCAACAAGTATCACCAAGTCAAAACTCAAAAGTGATTACCTTTTACGTCTTTAATTAGCTACACGGTCACTATTTCATAGAAGTTGACGTCTGTGCTCATATTTGCACATGTAAAAGTTCAGTCAGAACCTACCCACATGGACAAAATTTTGATATTGGCCAGCATACCATGGATGATTATTTCTATATACTGTTCCCAATTATGCTTATCATTGCAACTCACCTAGCTTAGGTACCATAATTAACAGCTGGTTTATAGATTAAACAAGTCATATTGTGGGGTTAACTCAGGCAAAGGGACGTTACATTGGCTGTGATTGTAATTACAAGAGTCAAATCAACCCACGTTGATTGTGATTCCGATTTGAATCATGTTTGGTTAAAGGTATCAACCATCATTTGCGAGGCATTGTTGGTGCTTTGATGCTTATGGTTCTGCCTATACCTGTACCCACCCAATTGCTTAAATTGTAAAACTAAATTCCTGGAGGAAAATGGCTTGATGTCCCCAAAAAACTACTGTTCAATTTTCTCATCATTTAAAGCAGGTCACCCAATTCCAAATTCACCCAATTGCTTATACGCTACAATCATGACTTAGATGCTCTTATCAACGGACCTCATTAGAAAAATAAAAGTGAAGAGCCTAACTCATTTTCTTAATTTTCTAGTCTTTTTTAAAGCCAATTGGAACTAATCATGTTTAGCACCAAAGCCACCTCAGAGCAATGATTAACTCCATCTTTAGGCTACCCATGTATTTATGAGATCTGATTTTCTGTACCACTAACGCTGACCCTACCTTGTGCCACTCCATCCTAGCCACTCCATCCTAGCCACCCATTTATATGCATCTCACATAAACGGGTGGCTAGGATGAAGTGACACAAGATAGGGCCAGTGTTGATGGTACAGAAGATTTGAAGGTTGTATTTACACACCCCCAACTTTCTCTTATCTTTTTCTCTTTTTATATTCCAAACTTTTAGAAAACTTAAATAATTTTAAGTCGACCCTTCCTCCTAATCTTGGCAACTGACTTGATCAATCAAACATTTGTTATTCCCAAAAGTAAAAGGGCCTTTGGTGGGTCACCCCGCTCGTGCAGTGCGTGAGAGCTTGGGTCCACCATCTTTCAAGCCCACTGTAAGTATAGCATACCAAAAATACTGTAAAAATTGTTTCCTTCTCCGCCTGTGATATCTATATGCCACACGCCAGTGGGAATACGCAACCGGCCAAAGCCGAAGCTTATAATCATGAACTCACATTCCCAGGTCATGTAGGAATGTATGTTGCCCTCCACATTCCTCGGACCTATTCCTTTGTTCCTAATTACCCAAGCATCTCTGTACCTCATGCATCCAAGCCATACATGAGATACAAAGAGACTTAAGTAATTGAGTACAGAAGATCTCAGATGCACATTCTTAGAGGGTAGCATTGCTAGGCCCACTTGGCTTCGTTCTTTTTTTTTTTTTTTCCTTCCTGAAGTTATCATGAATGAGTAGTTATTTTTTTGATTGCTTGAAAAATAATATAAAGAATAGCTAATTTAGGTTTAATTATTTCTACATTTTTTTGATAGCTAAAAATTTCTCTCTTTATTTTTACCTATTTTATAAAATATAGAATAAGTAAAGATAATCTTTCGAAACAGGTAAAGACAATCTTTTTCTTTATTATTATTATTTTCTTCTTATTATTATTGTTGATATTGTTGTTTTTATTATTAAATTTCTTTTTCTTCCTCTTCTTATTATTAATATTATTATTATTTATTAATTTTTTCTTCTTATAATAATAATAATAATTAGAACTAATAATAATAACAAAAAAATTAATAATAATAATAATTGTTAATAATAATAATAATAGAGACTATAGAGGATATTTTGATATTTTTATTAGTTATTTTTTTATAATCTCAAATTTATATTTCCAAATTAAACATTAACATATATTATTATTAAAAAAATTTAGAAATAAACTAAATTAAATAACACATATATTGTTGTATTCCTCATCTATTGTGAAGAATTACCATTTCATCCTTAACTGTAAAAACGACGTCTAATAATGTCGTGTAAGATCCTGTAAGAGAAGAGGGGAAGGATGGAAAGCAAGAGAATGTAAAAAGAAAAGAAAGCACTTACATTTTATCTATTTATAGAACTCTAAACTAGTCCCTCCTGCCTCCTCCTTCACGCATCATTAGTGTAAGAGTATAGTATAGCAATGGCTTTCGAGAAGGTTGAGACTGTTATAGCCGGAAATTATTTGGAAATGGAGAGAGAAGAGGGCAGTTCCAAGTCAACAAAAGGCAAACTGTCCAACTTGTTTTGGCATGGAGGGTCAGTGTATGATGCTTGGTTTAGCTGTGCTTCTAACCAGGCAAATTTTCTGCTGCTAACCTTTTGTCCTCAGACTACCATCCTAGAGACATGTACGGTGTCTAACATTCAATTTATGGAAATTTGCAGGTTGCACAAGTGCTTCTCACCTTGCCTTACTCCTTCTCACAACTTGGCATGCTATCGGGGATTCTTTTCCAGTTGTTCTATGGGATAATGGGAAGCTGGACTGCTTACCTTATCAGTGTTCTTTATGTTGAGTACAGAACTAGAAAGGAAAGAGAGAAGGTTGATTTCAGGAATCATGTCATTCAGGTAATTGTTGCATGAGAAGCTGAAAGTTATATGAGTATGAAGAAGAAAATTAAGCTCATGCACTAATGTCACTTGGAAAATTCTTCTTAATTTCAGTGGTTTGAAGTCCTTGATGGGCTGCTGGGGAAACACTGGAGGAACGTAGGCCTCCTTTTCAATTGCACTTTTCTTCTATTTGGATCTGTCATTCAGTTAATTGCCTGTGCAAGGTAGTGCAATTATGACAGACTCATTCGGAATAACTTTTCTTTTATTGGGTTTGAGTTGGCCTTTTCATTTGGAACACTTTGTACTATATATTTCTCATAAGCATGATCCTTTTGCAGCAATATCTACTACATAAACGACAATCTAGACAAAAGAACATGGACCTACATTTTTGGTGCCTGCTGTGCAACTACGGTCTTTATCCCTTCATTCCGTAATTACAGAATTTGGTCATTCTTAGGTCTTATGATGACTACTTACACGGCCTGGTATCTCACAATTGCTTCCCTTATACATGGCCAGGTATAAGAGTTGATGTTTGCTCCAGTCAAAGTTAGATTAAAGATAACTGATTTCTGATTTTTATATGGCCATACTTTGCAAAGGTTGAAGGAGTGAAACACTCGAGTCCAACCACAATGGTTCTGTACTTCACTGGTGCTACCAACGTTCTTTACACCTTTGGTGGGCATGCTGTCACAGTGTGAGGACTCCACAGTTGTAATAGTGTTAATCATTACAATATTTAAATTGAAACTCTTAATACTCCTTGCTTTTAATCTGTCAAAAAGGTTTGAAAATGAAAAGTTGGCAATCTCTTTTTGCAATTATGATAGCGAGGGAATTATGCAATCGCGTACTCATCAAAATTTGTTATTTTTATTATACTGTTGTAAGTATAAATTTTGATTGTAGTGAAATCATGCATGCTATGTGGAAGCCACAGAAGTTCAAGCTAATATACCTGTTAGCAACACTTTATGTGTTAACCCTCACACTCCCATCAGCTTCTGCTGTATATTGGGCATTTGGAGACTCGCTACTTACCCATTCTAACGCTCTCTCTTTGCTCCCAAGGATTGGGTTCAGGGATACAGCTGTGATTCTCATGCTTATTCATCAGGTTGTGACCATGTTTTGGTTAAAGATTATATTTTTAGCAGTAGAATTCAATTCCTAACAGCTTCCTTCAATGAGGTGACAGAAGGAAGCTAACTCACACTTTGTTTTGTGTGTGCAGTTTATAACATTTGGATTTGCATGTACACCTCTATACTTTGTATGGGAGAAATTGATAAGGGTACACGACACCAAAAGTGTAATCAAGAGAGCTTTGGCTAGGCTACCTGTGGTGATCCCAATATGGTTCCTGGCAATTATCTTCCCTTTCTTTGGTCCCATTAACTCCGCTGTTGGATCTCTTCTTGTCAGTTTTACCGTCTATATAATTCCTGCATTAGCACATATGATAACTTTCTCATCTGCAGCCGCCCGAGAGGTAAGCTGGCTAGCTGTAATTACTTTTTATCTTTCATCAAACTTTGAAGTTTTCACCCTTTGAACAGAATGCAGTGGAGAGACCAGCATCATTTCTTGGAGGTTGGGTTGGCCATTACTGCATAAACATCTTTGTGGTGGTATGGGTGTTAGTTGTGGGATTTGGGTTTGGAGGATGGGCAAGCATGCTCAACTTTATACATCAAATTGATTCATTTGGACTTTTCACCAAGTGCTATCAGTGTCCGTCTCACAAGGCTTGACAAATTTATTAACACCCACGTTTGTAAATAGATTGCCATTTGTAACATTTTATTTTCTGTCTTCTTTCTTTTTCGCTTCCATTTTTCTCTCTTTTTTCACGTAAGAGCCATTAATGTTGATGATTTTCAAA
The DNA here is from genome assembly GCA_024703695.1 of Erythroxylum cataractarum. Classification (NCBI taxonomy): domain Eukaryota; kingdom Viridiplantae; phylum Streptophyta; class Magnoliopsida; order Malpighiales; family Erythroxylaceae; genus Erythroxylum; species Erythroxylum cataractarum. The sequence goes on from JANJEY010000006.1 coordinate 22,087,994, forward strand.
AGAAAAAAGTAAAGTAAAGGTGCGATGGTAATCATGACCACCCCCATCATATAGGTCGACACTTGTAACTTTGTGTGTTGATTGATTTGTTAAGAACGCAACTCCCTCCGTTCTTGTGGGTTGTAATCTCACAATTCTTTTAAGATTCTCACTCTAGTTACATCTAGCTTGAAATTTAACATATGTGAACGGATGAACCAGTCCAATTTGGTTCCTTGTCTGACCGATACCGATAAATGATTATAGATTGATGTCATTCCAAGACAAGATATACGAATAGAGGTAGGTCTATGAAGTCAGGGAAGGTCCACAAAGTCAAAGAAGAAACCTAAAAGGGCCACGGTGATAGTGAGAGTTTGAAGTTGAGCCTAGTTTCTAGTCATTTTGGTTGGTCTAATATCCCCATGAGTGGTAAAGCTTCAATGGAATGGAAATTATGAATAGTTATGTAGCAAGAAGAGACATGAGAAGAAGTCGCTCTGTGACAGACAGCTGTAAACTTTTGGTATTCTATTCTATGGACCAACGCATTGGAGTGGAGACATATTTTTCTGTGCCTAATCAGTCACTTGATATTTGATCCTTCCACATAGCAATTTAACTGATACCCATCTATTTGTAGGCTTCTTAAACGACAAATGTATCGGTGATTGTTGATTGTAACTTGACATTATGTCACCCAAGCAAGTGAGAAGAAAAAGAGTTAGTTACAAAGTCATCTTATAGGCCCCTCTATTGTGAGTGTAAGTGGACTGGTATTATGGGATGCAACAGAAGTAACAGTTTTAAGTTAAATAAGTGGCAGGTGGGTTGGAGATATCATGCATGATCAGTTCCTGTAACATTTTTGGTCTTGAGAACTTTCCAAGACAAGGACTGCCTGGTCCTTGTCATGGAATGGAGTCGGTACAATTATTTTTCATATTTTCTCCAAAGATCAATGAATCCGTCTTTGTAGCAAGAAAAAGACTCTTTTGACCAACAACTGCACTTCATAGAAGATCGGTAGGGCCTTAATCGTAACGAGATGAATGCGAGTTGTAGTTTTATCAGCAATTTTCAGAGTAACATCTGTTTTACTCTTCTTCTCAGAACGAGGGGAGGTCGTTCCTACGATAACTTACCTTCCGCTTCCGCGTAGGGTTGAGAGAATGAAAACGATAACTTTCTTCTCATTCACGTAAATTTTATTGATAAGGTGATGGTATAGAGTGATAACTGGGTAATTAGTGATTGGAGTGGAACGGAGAAACATCAACATCAGCTACAACTACAGACCAACACATGGAGCTTGGTAAACAACACAAAACGAGGTTTGTATGTGGTTGGGTCGGTCGTGCTAGGCCTAAGTCCAGACGCAGAATGACGCATGGGTCGATTGGCTCATTCCTTGGGGATAAACCTAATTCCTACAGGTAATAATCATATAAATTCGTTACCTCATCATGAAAATGTATGATTTCTAGGAACCCTATTTTTTTCATTATTCACTAGCCACCAAAACTCTCACAAAAAACACTGACTTGAGCGTCGGGGGGGGCCTATCGGAAATCAACCCTCGGCGTGCCTTTATTGTTTTACAGGTATTTCTGAACCAGAACCAACCAATCTCATGAATCCAAGTGGCAGCGCCCAGCCCAACTAAAATCTGACAGAACCAATTGGCATCCACCGTAGGGTCGGGCATCAAGTTACTACATCCAGAAATACTCAAATCAGTCAGGTGGCAGTGACGAATCCTGATGTAGCGGCTGTTGCAACACTTGCATTGCAGCGAATGGGTTTGCGGCTACCCTCTGCCCTTCCATCTCCGCACTTTGATCACCAGACACACCCTCCGCCCCTACACCAAAACCCTAGCATAAACGAGTCACCCCCTTAACACTCACATCAGAATGATCAACCACAACAGTCCCAAAACCAAGATCAAGAAGCACAAAGCGTGGCCCTAGAGGATGACGCTCGAACCAGTTCACATCCTCACATCCAATACCCCCTCAACGCGAACCCTCATGCACCACAACCAACCTTCCTCACACAGAGACAAATAGAAGAAGCGGTCGATCTATTGATTCGCCAAATCCTACAATCTCAACCGGAACAACAACAAACCCCCGCTCGACAGATTGATGTGATGGTCGATCGGCACTCAGCTGAAGCCCTGGAAAAAATCGTGGACCAGCGAATCAATGTAGCCATGAACTCCCATCCCAGTCAACCATCAGCACAGTACAACTCTCCTTTCATTCCGGAGATCTTGGATAGCCTCCTAACGGTAGGTACTAAGATACCGACGCTAGAAAAGTATACCGGAAAGACCGATCATCTCGACTATCTGCAGTATTTTCAATCGATGATGAACCTACATTGTGTTCTAGACGCTATTCAATGCAAGGCTTTCTGCACATCCTTTCAAGAAGGGGCCCGAAGATGGTTCAACAGCTTGCCCCCACGCTGCATAACCAGTTTTGAGGATTTTAAGCTG
>JANJEY010000006.1:22098955-22112521 GCA_024703695.1 Erythroxylum cataractarum
GAATCTTTAAATAGCGTTGGAGAATTTGGAGCTTTTGACGATGATGAGACGCAACCTCCTTCAGAAATACAATTTTTATTTTTATTTTTATTTTAAGTTTTATATTAGACTCATATTTATTTATTTTTAGTTCATTATATAATAATAAACATTGGTGTATTTTCATTTCAATAAAATATTTTATTTTTATTTATTCTTATAAAATTTTAATCTTATTTATTATATTCCGATTTGATAACGGTTCACTACCGGTTGAACCTCTAAACATTAAACCTTTCCTTCAATCAGTTCGATGTCCGGTCCGGTTTTTAAAACATTGGTATTTTTTATTTTGTTTTATTTTATCTGGTCTACCTCCACTTATTGTCGATGAATACAACAACCATTTTTCACTATCAGCTGCTATGTTGCTTTATCAGTTTTCCCATATTAGTTGTAAGATTTCAAAGGCATTCTATTAATAAAAAATATAGCTATGAGTACTGCATCACCCTAGTAGACTTTCAGGACATTCAAAAGATAAGAATGTCTACTATGTTTGGAAAATTTACAAGCATTAAAAAACAGTAAATTGAAATTGCAGTTATTATCTGTTTAAAACATTAAACGATGGATGTCCTAATCTCCTATGTAACTGAATCAATTGTTGGTTAGTAGACATTGAATCTCCTATCATGGCTTGAGTCTTAGAAGATAGCAGTGAATGACTACTCTTATGTAGCATATACATAGCAAACCTGGCTGCTCCTATGTAGCATATACAAACCATCTTGAAATCTAGTATAGCCAATCATCTTCACTATGTTTAGTTCCCAAAATGCAAAATACATAGGATAGAATTCGAATTTACAATTAAGTTCATTTATAAGGGATCTAATAGACTATAGATTATTAGGAAAATTAGGAACATGAAGAATTGATGACTATTTAATGGAAGGATTATAATTAACAAAACCTGTTCTAGAAAGGAAACGCCTGCAATATTGACTTTGTCTTTGCCTAAACATGGAGTATAAGTCAAAAAGTTATTGTAAGTTCTTGTTTAGTCTCATGTAACTTATTTCCTATCCTATCTCATTTGGTCTGAGCATCATTACCCTCTTGAGAATATGTTTAAGACTACACTCTAAATCTTTTGTGCAGGGTTGAATAGTAGATAACCTCAAGTAATCTATAGTTGCATACAATTGACTAACCATGAAATGCCTAAACATGGTTGTTGGTGACAGGTGTATAGGGATCTTTTAGTACACTCTCTAGTACCTTTCCTAATAACAACAAGAAGGTGGGAGCCATCTATGGGTGTTTGAACCGATTGTAAAAGAGGATATGATCAAATCATGGACTTATTTCCAAAGTTTGCATTGGATTTTTGGACTTATTTTAGATCTGGACCATTTGCTCTTACCAGATACACTTGTGAATATATTGGAAAATCTTGACTAACATAGATGGAAACATAAGAGATTTGTGTATGTTCTAGGGCAGACATATGACAAAAGACTAAAGTCTTGTGACTTTTTATATGGAGAGAGTTCATTATGTGTAAAATTTGTTACATTTTTAATAAAGAAAATTAATGGAATGGGGTCTGGGAAAATTTTAATGAATTTGGTGAAACCAATTGATGCTCTTTACTCCTAACACATTGTTTGAATATATAAGACATATATGAATGATTTGTGCGTGGAGTTATTTGAGATCAAAGTACAAGTACTCGTATAAAATTGCAATTATCCAAAATATGGATGTGACGTCTTCAACTAACACTACATTAAATTCAAATAATGATAATGTGGTGTGTTATTGTGGTTTAAGAGCTCCTTTAAGAACCTCATAGAGTGAAAAAAAAAAACAAAGAAGAAGATTTTATGAATGCCCCAAATATCATGTAAGCTTAATTTTTGTTGATAAGTTAAAATTGATTGTATATATGTTTAATTTTTTTGCCTAATAATTATTAATGATCTTTCAATTGGAAAATGTGAAAATTTTAAGTTCTACGACGACAAATTTACCAACAAAGCTATTAAAGTAATTCATAACCTGAAGAAAGAAGTAGATCGTTTGAAGTAGGAGGTTGAACAAAGCACAATTGAATCACATTCGACGTTTAAAGTTGAGGAGCAAATAAAGCTGATGAAAGAAGGCATTGTTTTACTGACAAAAGAAAAAAATGAGTTGAGATTTGTTGTACTGATTATTGTAAGGGTTTTTGTACTTATGATGTGTTTAAAAAGATGGTTTGTTCTGGACAAGTAGAAGAAAAATTTACTATTTTTTAAAAACTTGCATTATGAGAATGAAAACTCCTTATTTCAACTAATATATTTTGCACTATGCTTTTTCTTTATTGTTTTATTATTCATGTAAGTTGCTTTAATGACAGCAATTAATAGTTTATAATCTTTTAAAGAATTAATTGTTCAAATGGTCGCATCATAAACAAATAAATACAAAAATGATATTAGAATAAACAATTGGAGCAACATGTCCAATTGTGAATATATAAAAAAAGTGATAATATCAATAAAGTGATTACATCACAATTCGTTTATATAAAAAAATTATGCTATTTATTCGTTCATATAGACAATATCAATGTAAAGTTTGTGTGTCAACCACATTACTTCCCTCATTTGCACTTGACTGAGAAGGTTGATCATGTACTGGTTGATTTCTTAATGATCTCTGGCTCATTGCTTCAGTTTGTAACCATTGAGAAAATATGCTAGGTTATCCTTTAAACCTTAGATCTCTTGGTTCGAAGAATAGTTTGAATGAATGTGGATCAACTTCTACAAACTTGCATTTACAACTATGTGAAGAGCTACTAACCTACAAATAAACATACCATTAACAGTATTCAATCTTGAAAGAAATCAATAATAATTAAAAAGATAAATATACTTATAATATTGCTTTATTGACTTGATACAACAACATGTTCAGGTTGTAAGGAGACATCGAGAATGACCTAATAAGTATAAATCAAATAATGTCAGAAATGATCATCAGAGATATGAAGCAATACATACAAAGAATTTTTAATATCTGTGGAGATTGCGGAGTTGGTTAAGTTGATGATTGATTGTTACATTTTCTTGTATTGTGACCAGAATTGCCCTATTTTCCACATTTTCTTACTTGACCCTTTCTACTAGATTTGTTTGAATTTCTCAACTTAGTAGGTTCATTTACTCCTCTCCTTTTAGCTATTTTAGGTCTTCCATGCATGGTTTTTTGGCTGGGGGGTTTACTAAATCTTCATCATCAACTGTAGACCAGAAAATAGGTCCTCTAATAGGTTATAAGACATGCTCATACACTACCATGAATTTAGACTTCTTGTAGCACTTATCCACATATGCCTCCGGCCGTTGTTTCGAATGGTGAATAACGTTTATAGTATGTTTGTAAGGATATCCGTACAACTCCCACACCTGACAACTATATGATTGGTTTCTACCAACCCTCACAATATGCTTGGCAACACCTTTGCTAATTTCATACGCTCCATCACCATTTTAGATAATTCTCCACTGTATAGTATCTTTCTTATTCTTTTCTAATTTCTTCTCAATCCTGAGTGCAACTTTTGATTTCCAGCCATGTACAAATTGTCTCCTCTCTGCATGTCGCTTCATTACCATTATTCTAATTGTTTCTAGTATACTTATAATTAGCCATCTCTAGCCGACAATTATTCTTTTTCCCTGTGCCTGAATAAAGACTCTTATCAAGGATTTCTATCTAGGATAATTTGAACCATCCAACAGTGATGGCCTGATAATTAATGCTTCTTCTCTTATGGCCATAATTGCAAAACCCGGATCCACACCAACTTACTACCAAGTTTTGAATTGATGATCTCAATATAATATCAAATGAAAAATTGAAGGGGGTAGTAGTTTCACAAAAGTTCCAATTTTACCATGGACATCTCTAGCACAAACGAAAACAAAAACAATTAAAAGCGAAATAATAAAAAGCATCAAAATTTTTATAACGCAGTTTAGCACACCTTGCCTATGTCTACGGGGCCCTCACCTAGCTTAATACTTTCACTACAACAATAGTTTTTGCATAAGGTTTTCCTGAGTCGACATTACTCTACCCTTGACACTATCCCCGTCCTCACTACCTGTGAAAGTAACTTCATACCCAATAATATGACCACCTTGTACTAACCTCGATAAAGGATTTACACACACTGTTTAATAATAAAGACAACTAAATGAACAACTCAAGTGATTAAAATAACTAGAAACAAAAATGAATACATTTGAGATAAAAATGGAACAACTTCCCAATGAATTCAGCTTCTTCAAAGATAAATCTAACAATTGTTTTCCAAGTATACTACCTTTGTCAACTGCTATCTTCCCATGTTACTTCATCAAAAGATTGATTAGCTGCCAAATCCTAAAATCCACACTTAATTTACATTGAAGAGAAGAGTGAACACACAAATCACAAAACAAAAACCACAATTATAACCATCAATGATGCTAGACCAAGGAAAAAATCAGCTCCATCAAAGTCACGTAGGAGAGCCTAGGTTACGTAAAAACCTAATAGAGAAATAGTTCCCATTTAATTCACATCAGCCATATTAGAGACATACACGATACTGACCATGAACAACCACTCTCTAACCAACAAAAATCACTCACACACCTTCAATTGTTCAGGAAATTCAATAAATACATAGTCACACCAAAACTTCTAGCCATTAAGCACACTTAAGGCAGTAGACTCTTCAGCCCTCTTAGTCACGAGATGCTCAAAGAGTTTGCATAAAATGGATTTCTTCTAATAACCAATCAGCTATAAAATCAAAATAGACTATCTCAAGGAATGCTTTCATAGAGGAAAGACTTTGAAGCATAAAAATGAAATACCTAAGCTGATTCACGCAATATTGAATTCAAAACACAGCTGCACACACATAGATATGATCTATACACACTCTTGTTGAAGATAGAGTTCTATCACACTTAAACCATTATCCCAAAAATCCAGAAGTGCTCCACTCTACATCACCCACATAATCCATCATACTTCTTATCAAGATACACATCTATTCAAGATAGGATTCTATAACATCTAAAACATTATCCAAAATAACTTTTTGAATCCAAGTCAAACAAAGATTATTGGTTAGCTATGATCATCCAATTAATATCTTATAGGTCCAATTAATAAAGAATGTCAAAACTAATTACTTAGATACATAACATATATCCTAACGACAATCATCTAACTTATCCAAAATTCCATAAATATTATGGTATTCCTAGTTTTTAGATGGAGAAAGTAATTTTAATTTTCGAGAAACTAGTAATCGTAACAACCATTATTTTTCAAAAAATAAAAACACATCGAAAAATCAAAATCGTAAGCAAAACCCACAAAAAAACTAGTACACAAGCAAATCCAAAAAACTAAAGCAAAAAATAGCCAAATAATAAGGAGCAGATACGAAGGCATAAATCATAAACTAATTTTTTTTAGGTTGCTTCAAGAATAAGATTTGATATGATATTTCAATTCCAAATTTTGATCTACACTAATCAAACAATTAATCAAATTATAGAATTAAAATTTGGCTTTGATACCATTGTTGGAAAATCGTACCAGGATCAAATCCCAGCTGTATCAGAATAATTACGATACTTTTTTGTATTTTGCTTTTCGAAAAATCAGGATCTCTTTAATTATATAAAATGATTAACACTTAAATCTTAATAAAACATGAATCTAAAATCTTACCTTATTTCAAAGCCTGATCATGTTCTTGTCGTATCCATTTTGAACTGTTTCTAAAATCGATATGTCTCAACCACCATAGCTACACAGGTATCTAACCTTTAACGATATCCATAAAATAGGTTGAAAGAACTCTTTAACTTTTACAGAGAAAGTTAAGCAAGAAGTACTAGCTCTATTAAAGCTTAAGCCTATTTACAATAGTTTTTGGATTTTTTAGTAATTTAATTGATATTAAATTCTAATTTCAATTAAAATTTAATTAGAATTACAAATAATTCTAATTAAATACCAATTATGTCCAAATTAGATTCAATATCTCATATTGGTCCTTATTTATTAAATATCTCATATTTAATCAAAAAGTTTATCAAACTTTACAATCAAGTCTAACTTGGTTAAAATAACTTTTCTCTCTTCAACCTACTTTTTATGTGAGATCCATTATATTTCCAAATATGTTGGCAATGATTATAAAATATAATTTTAATTCATAATTAGAATTAGATAAATAAAAACTCCTTTTGATTTATCTTTAAATCTCTAATTAACAATTTATAATAATAGATCAAGATTAGTTTCTAGCAATGTGTCATGACCACTCAAATATTTAGAAATGTCAAAGTAGTTTTGACTAACCTTCTCGTGTATGATTTTTCTGTATAGTTCAATCCTTTCTTCATGTAATGTTTCGATTAGACGTAGAGCATGAAATTAATGTCTATTTTACTATGAGTCCAATCATATTAGTTTTCTTCTACTAGCTATCGATTTAATTAATGAAATTTGTAAACTATTTGCAAAATGTCATTCTATCTTGGCCATGGATTTTCAAAATCAATACTAATTGAGAATAACAAAATATTCTCCCTAATTACTTTATTTTATGTCTATTATTCTGAAGGCCTAAACTACTCTCACATTACAGCGTAGTGCACCAATAAACTCTTTGTTTTTAGTTCGTTCTCCTGATGTTTTTAGTGTGAGGGCGTCGGGGTTGTGTAATCTAAAAATTGAAGGGTGAAGGCGTTAAGAGAACAATCTAAAAATGAAGGGAAAACCTAAAATCAAAACATTAGGTTGTTAAGGTTGTGTAATTTGATTTATGTCATTTTAAAACAACGACATCATTTTTAAACAATGACGTCATTTTAATTACATGATTAAATAATGTCATTTCATTAATCTTCATTTGTTGTGTTCATTTTGACTAATGTGTTTTAATAATTAAGATTTTTGAAATACGTAGTAAGTCATGTCAGCAAACTTGACGAAAATACTAACGTTGGCCTAGAATTAAAAAAATTGAAAGTTTGAGCATTTTATTATTACTTTTTGAAGTTCATGCTAAAATTGAAAAAAAATTGAAAGTTTGTACATTTTATTGCTACTTTTTAAAGTTCAGGCTATAATTGAAAAATTAAAAAAATTTGGGTTTTTTCTAATTAACCCTAAATTATAATTAGAATTTATAATTAGAATTAAATAAATTAAAACTCATTTTAATTGATCTTTAATTTTCTAATTAAACAATCTATAATCATAGATTAAGATTGACATCTAGTAACACATCATAACCACCTAAATATTTAGGAATGTGAAAGTAGTTTTGACTAACCTTTTTATGTATGATTTTTTCGTATAGTTCAATCAATTTATCATACAATGTTTCGATCAAACATATAGCAGAGAATTAATGTCTATTCTAATTTGAGTTCAATTATATTAATTCTCTGTCTTTGACTATTAATTTAATCAATAATATTTGTTTATAAAACATCATTTTACCTTGGCCAAGAATCAACATAATATTATTTCTAATTACTTTTGGATGTAAAATCTCTCAATTACTTTTATATAGTTCATGTTATATCCAATAACTACTAATAGGTCATAAGTAGTATCAATACATAACAATTCTTATACATGATAATTTTGGATATCTCAAATCAAACGATCACTTATACAATCATCATAATAAAAATTTTCATAGATACACAAGTAATGTTTTAAATATATTTTTTATATCAGGTCTATTTAGTGAACTTGTTCTCTAATAAATACTCACACGTTTGTTTAAGTATCTCCATATTTTAGTCTATAAGATGAACTACTTCCTTCATAAAGGAAAAAAAAAACAAAATGTGAGCTAGTTTTTTTTTACATTTTATTAATGTTCAATCTTAATAAAAGTATAAAACAATGACTAGAAACAATTTAAGGATAATACGTAAATGCAATATGAATCTCATAATTATAATTTTATTTGTAATGTATAATTATCCCATAGGCTTTATAATGTACATCTAAACATGTAGAAAATAAAGAATATCTTAAATAATTGTCACTAAACTACAACTAAATCAATTAGCTACATGGCATAAACTAACACTCCCTTCCATCCCTTTCATTCAAATAATATAATTGTCCAAATTTTTTGAATTTGTTTCTATTGGATATTTATATTTTTAAACACTTTTTAATAAAGTTAAATTAAATTATGTTAATAATTTTTTCAATAAAAACTTATTTAAGTGAATTGAAATTTAATACAAAATTCTTATTAATATAGATCTGGTGTTTATTAGATATGTGATAGAAATATTTAATAAATTTATTATAAATAGTTATTATGAATGTAGGCGTAGAAAAAAAAATCTTTCATTGTTATGAGAAAATTTTAAAAACTTATTTTTTTAAAAAATTATCAACTTATTATTTAATCAAAATAGGTAATAAAATCTGCGTTTGTCTATTGGAAATAATTTCTCTGCGTATGTCTATTGGAAATAATTTCTCTATTATATAGAAATAAAGTTATTTATTATCATGTTATTTCAAACTCTCTTTCAATACAGAACTTCAAGTATAATGATGATAATAAGATAATAAAATATGTATACAATATTTTCTTTTGCATTAGCATCGTTGATATAAGCTTATAACTGTTCTTGAGCCGATTAATAAGCTCGGATGTTGCAAGGTAACTCGACAATGATCCGTCCCGACACGAAAAATTAAAGTTATTTGGCAAACGGGAAGAGAAGTTTACGAAACTTGTGTTGCCAATTAATACGCCCGCGTGTGAAGGTTCTTAGTAAAGCAAGGCCGGCCCAAATGGAACCGCAGGCGCTTTCGCTAATAGAATTTAGCTATGAGCTGAATTTAACACGTCCCATCAGTGGTGTATAGTTCATCCACAACCATTGAACATACAGGCTTATATTCAGGAAATGGGATGGGGGTAGTGACAGAATTCCAAACAGCACGCATACATTTTCTTCTTTTCGTCTACAGTACACTCTAGTATGTCTCAGCAATTATATCCTATCTTGGGCCAGAGATTTGTTGAGAGGAAATATGGGAGAAATAAGAATGTGAGTGAATTGTATTATTTGTAGCAGATGTATTTGCAGGCGTAGAAGAGATGGTGTCACTCTGATCGGCTTCCTCTTCTATCATGGAAGCCTCAGTGAATCTACGTCCATAAAAGCGTAAGAAATTCAGAGATTCTATTCTTGGCTGAATTAAAGGGCTGCCACCTTCCAACATCCCGACAACGTTTACCATGTTAGGCCTTAATGCAGGTTCCTCGTGAACACAGCATAAAGCAACACGGACTAATTTCTCCACTTCTTCAATTGTCACTCGCCCCTCTAGCCTTGGGTCAGCAAGCTCCAAATACCTCCCTTGTTCATGCATCTCTAAAGCAAATAAGGGGAAATAAACGAGCCCTGAACCTGATGATGATGATGTTGATTGGGCACCACCACTCGTGTTCTCATCGTTGCAAGGACTTTGGGACCAAGTCCAGCAATTTTTCCTTCCACTCACAAGTTCAAGTATCACCATTCCAAAACTGTAAACATCAGTTTTTTCTGAGATAGCTGAGTTGGTCAGCCATTCAGGTGCAAGATAGCCACGGGTGCCTCTCATTGTTGTGAATAAACTGGACTGCTCGGGACTAAGAAGCTTTGAAAGTCCAAAATCAGATATCTTTGCTTGAAACTGGTTGTGCAAAAGGATGTTTTGTGGTTTTACGTCACAATGGATGATTTTGTGTTGGCATCCAGTGTGCAAGTACGCCAGCCCACGTGCAGTTCCAAGTGCTATTTCAAACCTCTCTTTCCATTCCAAGACAGGTCCGCTGCCAAAGAGTGTCTTGTCCAGTGAGCCGCGATTCATATACTCATAAACCAATAGCCTTTGTCTTCCTTGGGCACAATATCCTCTCAGTTTCACCAAATTGATGTGGTGAACATTTCCAATCACTGCAATTTCAGTGCAAAACTCCTGCTTTCCTTGGACGCCTAAATTACTTATCTTCTTTACTGCCACAACAGATTTATCAGACAGGATACCCTTGTATACAGTGCCAAATCCTCCTGATCCAATGTGACTCTTGAAATTATCAGTAGCCACTTCAAGCTCTCCGTAGTCGAACCGTTGAGGTAAGCCTGGGATGTAGAAGGCATCCAGATCTTCCGAGGAAAGCGAGGGTGTATGATGTAATTTTACCTCTTTTTTATTCCTAAGCTTCCATTTTCTCCACCAGAGGAAACCTAGAGTTATCATCAGCATGAACCCGGTGAAAGGTAACAGCACCAGAGCAACTACCGGGAAATCTTGTGCTTGATTACTTGAACTATTGCCAATGTTCGGAGCAGTTCCAGTTACGGCTTTAATGTAGCCCAATTGATCAGCTCCATCTCCATTACTCGCAATAATGGAGCCTAAGACATTTTCAAGTGCATAGCAAGATCCAGATGAATTCTGAAAAAAGATCCCCAAGCAAGAACAATCTGCAGTACACAAATCTTGACAGACTGACAAATTTACACCGTAGTTTATGGGTTCAGAAAAATCAATAGTGAAGTAATCCATACCATAACCTAGCCTCAAATAGGTAATATCTTTGGAACTGAATTGAGTGTCTTGGTTGGTTGAATTACAAGCCAACGGCAAAGTTTGACCGTCACTAGGAAGACAAATAGTTGAATTTCGTGAAAAACCAGGTGGGCATGAACAAGTTAGATTGTAAGACGTAGCATCGGTACACAGTCCAAGTCTTCCGCAGATAAATGGAATCTGACAGGCATCGATTGGCCCCACAAAGTCCTGTCTCCTGATGTCGCCGGAGAAACTGCTGACAACCAACTCACCAGAAGCACCTAACTTGGCAATTCGGAAGTTAGAAGGTGGCAATATCATCATGATTACAACCTGCGATCCATTTTGACCAAATAGAAAGAGACCTGTACTGTTGATTGCCATATAGCGGACCATATAATTTGTGTCCGCAAAAACTCTAGTGTCGGCCGACATCTTCCAGTATGTTTGCCCATGCCATTGTAACGTTAAATCTGAATCAGCAATGGCAAGCCTGTAATCACCTGTTGTTAAATTATCATTTGATACAGCACTAGAAAGCATTGTCCCTACAGATAACTCTTGTCCAATTACAATTGTATCTGTGGGATACTTAAAGCTCTCCCAAAGAGAATTATTGAACTGGTCCCGTAGAACAAGATTTCCCATCTCCGTTAGTAGCAATGAATGAACAGATGATCTCAGTGGTGGTGTAAACCATTTAAGGTTTCCATCTTGATCAGCAATGGTGATACCGTTATTTGTAAGACTCATTTTACCAGAACTTGAAACAGGGGAATCACGATTAGCAGACCAAATGATGGTGCTGGATGCCACATGCATAACACACAAGTAAAAATTGGTCGATTCTCCTCCAGGATTGAAGATGGAAGCTTTGAATGTTCCATTACGAGAAAACAGAAAAGCACCCTTGTTGTCAACAAAGAGCAGGTTAGAAACGGTGAAATTTGGAAAGATGACCTCAGAGAAAGAAGAACCTGAGACAACATTACATATTAAGAAACTAACGGAAAGCATTAAGACCACTCCCATATGAAGTATTCGCCGAAGAACAGAGGAGAGAAGTAAGAGGCTGAAGGTGGCTTTGGTGGGGTTGGTATGAGCCTATCTGAGCTTTTTTGCCCCATTTTTTTTCTCTAACCCTCCTGCTTTCCGTTGACCTCCCTCTTTCTCCCCATCCGGTAAATTCTGATTGAGTAAGGAGTCAGATGTAATCGTTTAATTGACGATAGCTTCAGCTGAGGATGATAAGATTTAAAATAAATTGTTCTAGTCAAATCTGGGGAATATTTATTTAATCAAAATGGATTAGCGATTCATGAATCCAAAAACCAGTTCTTCCTAGTGTTTGCCTTTTATTCACAGCATAATGACACGCATCAATCCCAACAACCACTTAGACGAATTTTTAATCTGTGCTTGTTTGCCATAGCAGGTTTGATATTTGATGGAACAACAGAGCTCTCTCGAGCTCATCAATCATATTTTATTCACCAGGTCACTGGCACCAGACGCAGTTGAAATATAAAATATTAAATTTAGAAAACGTGAAGACCCACTAACAAGGGTACCAAAATAAACAAATCCCTCTTGGTTGAGCAAAAGAATCAAATTTGGTGTGCATTAAACAAGGCCAAACAAACATATATCATTCACACACGAACGCGACTTCAGCCACCATTATCCAATCAGTCTAGTTCCAGTTACTCCCACAAAAAAATAAAAAATCAGCTCTTGCAGCAAATGCCAATACGATGAAAGGAAGTTGACTGGTGGTTAGGTCGGCTGTGTTAGGCTCAGGATCAGGTCCACGAGTTCATGGCCTGTTCGCAGGTGGATACCTCCCAGACATACGTAAAGACCAAAGTGCCTGTTTAGATGAGCTTATATTAATAGATCTTTTATCAGTAGAGCTTTTCTGAGAAGAGTTTTTCTAAGAAGCCAGTTGACTGTTTGGTTGTCAATTAAAATAATAGCTTTTTTGAAAGAACTTCATACAGTAGACTGTTTGGCAACATAAAAATAAAAAACGTTTTTATTAATTTTAAATATATTTTATTTTGTAATAAAAATTAGTTATGTAAATAAATAATATTTAAAATATAAATATATTATGTTTACAATAACCTCCTATTTTATAAGATATGATTCGTAGACTAGTAGATATTGAGAATTTTCTTATATATAAAACTTGCTTAACAAGTAATTAAAATATCGTATCTCGATTTTTCAATATTTTATATTTCATTTAAAATATCCTACTTGTTTCTCTCATACCGTAAGCCATAAATGCAATAATTGGTTTGTAGAATATGATAGGATGTTATTTACAATAACTAGTAATACTCTGAAGAAATATTTCTAATATAATAAGGTCCTTGGTGGATGATATGATAGAAAGGTACATACCTAGAGGGTTTAACTTGGGCTAATGATCATACTAGAAACACAAAGCTCTCCCATTCCCTATTCGAGAAAGCTACATTGATATTGATCACTTTAGTTATTAATGAATAATGAAGTTGTTTGCCTTTGAAACAAATCAAGTTTCTCAAAGCTGTACAACACTCTCTGTTCTTATACTAGTTTTAAGATCCAAATGATATGAAAATGGTGAGACTATATCTGCGCCCACAAGTCTAAATATGAAAAACTGCTACATTGAAGTTCTTCAATCAAAGGTTAAAATTATAGCTTTAACTCCATTCCAGCCTAACAAATCAAAGAGTAACAGGGATGAAAGGGAAAATTTGATGGACAACCACAGGCTTCAAAGATATGACTAAGGTGCAATGAGAATACAAGATATACATTACCAATAATTTCTCGTTCATAAATTTTACTGAGAAACTTTGCTACTTCATGACAGTCCTCACACAATTCTTCATTATCCTAATTACAGCT
>JANJEY010000006.1:22112621-22136210 GCA_024703695.1 Erythroxylum cataractarum
TTATATGTAAAATATTTAAAAATTATTGTTATTTCAAATTAATTGTCATTATTATTTATTATTAAAATTTTTGAAAGCATGGTTGATGTAAACAGTAAACTAGTAAAGTATACAGTACATTTGTACAATATAATAATATGGACTATTTTGAAATTTTAAAAAATTTCAGGAATTATTTTATAAATTTAAAAAATTGCCCAAAATGATACCCGGTATCAACTGATATCGGTACAATTTCGTTCCAGAACTCAATCTGATAGGATATTTATAACTTTGCTTTCGTCCCAAGCGGCAAGATATGACCATTTGCCAAATGTGGATGGTCCTGCCGTCCTCACTTATCGATCCTCGTCGTAGTCCAAGCATGGGTTCGTGAAATTGATGTCAGTTGATGGTCAGGATACAACGGGTAGAGACTAAAGAGTGAACTCTTGGTTTGAGTCAGAAGGCATTAGGTAGAAACTTGATTGAAAGAAAATAACTATGTCAAACCAAGAGTTCAAACTATGTCATTTTTGGCAGCACATAAATTGGAGTTTTGTAACAAGGATCTGCAGTTTCTTTTTTCTTTAAACTGCTAAGATACGTTACAAACAGAGTGGAAAATTGGGAGTATTTTATAACTTCTAAGATGTTTTCAGCAACATTGTTACATAGAGGCAATGCAAAGGTATTCACAACATAGTTATTTTAAGGTTGAAAGAAATAAGGAAGGGTCTGGACAAGCTAGTGAATATTATACTTCTTCGAAGCTTCTTGTAATTTAGAGCTCAAAAAGGACTGGAACTTGAAATCGAATAAGACAAGTTAGATATAAAATGAAGAGAAGAGTCTGGTCTCTGAGGGGCATGGTCTGCTGGAACCTGGTCGGCAAGGCAAGTTCATGAGGTGTGAACTAGGTGACAAATCTCCACTCCATTTCTTTTGTCTTTGATTAGATTTTTGTGGAATATTTAGAATAATTATAAAATTAAAATCACGAGTTTTGCGATCGATCTTCATTAAGATTTAAAGCTCCAAGTCATGGTCAAACTTTTAAACTTTGACTTAACGTGTTGTCTCGTTTAAGGAGATGGAGATAGCTTGCGATTCTACAGGTGATATGCCCCTGCGGTCTAATATCTTCCCCACGATTTGGGGAACTTGATCAATGACAACTATTTGAATCTGATATTTTGTATAGATAAGGCGACAAAAATGGAACAACTTCGATGGGTTTTAAGCACTTTGCATAAGAATCTATTACAACACATTCACACGAGACTATCACTTTGACCAAAATATTTACTTCAAATGGTGTTTCTTTTACATCTCAGTATTGGAATTTTGCTCCTTTTCCTTTGAAGATCAAAATTTGAAACAGAGTGCGAAGTAATTTGCTGATTTGTAGCCCAAAAAGGGGATCAATGTAATGGCGCCGAGATGGATAACATGAACGTGAATATGGGAAGCTGAGAAATGCCCCCTTAAACTAGTGATGTAGACCGCTTGGCGGAGAACTTGGTTGGTGACTCGAGCGTCAATTCATCACAAGTGAAAACATCATCTCGCAACTTTCTCTTTGGAGCTCTTCTCTTTCCCTTTTCTTCTCCTTCACCTCTCATTATGAAATCTTTCAGGCGTTTCACGTCAGACAATTTTACTGGTTTCAGTATGAACTCTTCTGCCCCTTCTTCCAAGCATCTGCAGATCAGTAAGAACAATCGAATGTAATCAAAATCCCGTATGATCAAAGTAAAATTTTCCCAAAGAAGAGTATCTGTAACAAATTAGCCTTTGATTTAGTCGATAAAGAAGTTTGCCATACCAACTAGTTAAGGATTTTTAGTATTAACAGACTACTAATGTTGCACAGATAAACAGTTCATAGCTGAAATCACAGTTCACGCGTGCTCATAGAATTCTGAATTCTGCCACATTCTGTACATATTTAATGACTATCAACTTCAAAATGTTTAATTTTACCTATTAATACGAGCCAAGATGTTCTCGGATGACATGATTACTACAGGAACTTCTCTGAAAGCAGATGAACCCTGCAAATCATCAATTCCAAGTTTACTAAAAAACTTCCACAATGTTTAGGACTTCTGAAACAAAAAGACAAGGATTCTGCAAGAAACGTCAAAATTTTTTTGAGCTGTTACCAACCTTAATCTTCTTGAGCAATTCATATCCTGACATCCCAGGCATGGAGTAATCCGTCATTATTAGATTTATTTTCAAGTCCTGAAATCATATGAATAAAATAATCAGACTCCAATATAACCCAATTGCTATTAGGAAATCTGATAGATGAAAAGTTGGGAGAAGTAAGAAAATTGTTTTACTTTCTTCAATCCCACGAAAGTGACCATAGAATTGCTTAGATATTTGTTCTATAACTTGTCCTTGTTACTCCTTCTCAGCGTTAAAAAGAATTTAATGCAAGCTCAGAGCTGGCGTTTTCACTTACATTTAACGCAGCTGTGCTCTTCTC
Source organism: Erythroxylum cataractarum (assembly GCA_024703695.1). Classification (NCBI taxonomy): domain Eukaryota; kingdom Viridiplantae; phylum Streptophyta; class Magnoliopsida; order Malpighiales; family Erythroxylaceae; genus Erythroxylum; species Erythroxylum cataractarum. The sequence continues at coordinate 22,115,101 of JANJEY010000006.1, forward strand.
TCCATCCAACCCCAGATACTGCAAAGCTCGTGTTCCACTTTCCACGGCCGTCACTGCACAAGGAAACCCATTTCAAGTCAGCTTCAGGCTAGCAAAGTCGAAATAGCGTAGACACAAACAAATCATTGCCAAAATGTCACACCTTTACAAGAAGATATCTTAAGCAATTGCTCAATTACTTTACGGTCCACGAGGCTGTCATCAACCGCAAGAACGTGAAGTTCCTCCGACCCATTAGGGACTCCGACGTCCTCCGCCAAACCCCGCCTCAGAACATCTCCGACGGCCGTCATTTAATACAGAGAATATATCTTTCTTTCAGTTTACGATTTCTCGTAGGTGGGTAAAGCGAAGCGTACTAGAAGGTTAGATTTTGGTGCTACAAAAATGGCAAGATGGCTTCACAGAAACTACCTTCTACAAAGCTTTGTACTATTACAGATACTAACGGGGGAGTCTTTTGGCTTTGAGAGACTATTAATAAGGAAAAAGAAAGAGAAAGTAGAAAGATTCTGAGGATCTAATTTCGTGAGATCTTAGCAAATCTAAAGGCAGCCCCACTCTGTCTCTTTGTCCTGTCCAAGTGGTCTCTCTCTCTCTCTCCGTGTATAGCTACTCTTAAATATCATCAACCTGCCACGAAGACGAAACCTCCCTTACGTTTTCTGTCGTGTTCTTCGTACCGCGGATGGAATTCCCACCCAAATCCTACAATTCGTACCTGTCCCATTCTGACATTTTCTTTACTTAATAAATTTCATCTCATCAAATAGATATAAAATAGAATCGAGACACGGATATTTTGTGCGATTAAAGATACATAAGGGCAATTCTACGCTAACATTGTAGCATTTATAGGATTGCAAAACACATTAGTACGTGTTAACAAAGATCTTGTGTTGTTCAACAAAAAGCAAAATGTGTCAGCGCTGTGTCGGAATCTAACAACGCTGAACAGGCGAGTCTTTTTTTGTTCAATTTTGTAGCAAAAGCTTGAATTTCTTTTTCTGACGACGTGGGACTACGAGATTTGAAACTTTTTAAAAATAAGTTTAAGTTGGAAATTAAAATTGACAAATTAATATAAAAATTAATCTTTAAAGATGTGATTTCGTTTGGGTCTATTTCTATTTTGTTTAGATATTATTAAATATATTACTTGAATTAGTTAATAAAAAATATAAGAATACCCTTTTTCTAAAATTGAGTATCTGATCAGGTATCCAGAACAAATCAGTTCATAGCCTTGGAGTTTGGAAAAGATATGAAAGATGGGCGAGAAAAGCGATCTTTTGGGTTCTCTTGACGACCCAGGGGTCAAAGACCCAGCACGAGCAAAATGAAATACATTCAATGTGGCGGTGGTTGACTAAGGCAAAACGAAAGGTCGCCAAAAACGAGACGACTCCAGAACCGGCGGCGTCAAAATGGGAAAGCCGACCATCTCGCAGGTTCGAAGTAGTTGCCTGTCACCTCCTAAACAACCATTATTCTAACTTAATTTGATTTGGAATGGTTAGTGGCTCCTCCATTTGCGTGTAGGAAAAGATCATACCTTGATACACTACACGGGTTGTTCATGACTTAAAGGAAAACACCCACCATCTATTTTAAGAAGATACAGTACTTGGTGGGATTTGATTTTGTATTGCATAGAAGTTCTCGCTTTAAGGGATTTGCTTTTTGCCTTTATTCCAGTAGAAGACCGATTGGTGAAATCAGAGATCGATTGGAAGAGATCTTCTTTTGTCCTTCCCTTTCCACCTGAGGTGACAAGTCGGGTTCAATTGGCTTTCTTCCATCAAAGTTTTTTTGAATATTTATTATTATAAATATATTTAATACTTTAAAATATTTTCAAAAAATTAAAAAACAACCATTTAAGAAAATTCAGTTTGTTTTTATTTTAAATTAAATATTTTGAAAACCTTAATAAATAATATCTAATTAATATTGAAATATTGATTGATTAAAAATATAAAATATATTTAATATTCCCTCCGATTCATAATAAGTGTTATTTTAGATACATTTAATTATTCAAAAGAAGTGTCATTCTTAACTTTATATGCATGTTTATAATTTTTCTTCCAAAATTAACCTTTCATTTCTCTTTTATCTTAATTATACAGATCACAATTTCAAGACAATTTCTCTTTCATTTTAATTTAAGATAATGATTATCGAAATTATGAAGTAATTTTATGAGAATATTAATAAGAATATATCTATAATTTTATTGATTTTTTTAATAAATGTGTATTTTTTTAAAACGACTCTTATTATTAATCAGAGGAAGTAATAAATTTCAGTATAAATTTAAATGTCTACTTAATTTTGTTGTTCATATTTTGCTTGGGAGTTGGCGTTGGACTGTAAAAGTAAAACATATCCTTTAATTTGTTACGAGGTTGATTGAAGTGATAATTTCTATCAGTTTAACTGATATCTTTCTCGTAAACCGACGAGATTTGAGAGTTGAGTGCGTAGTACAACTCCCTTCACCGTCAAACCAAACACAATAAACAAATCAACATTATTGAGTAGTTTCCAGTTTGTTCCAAAAGGTTAAGGTTGAAAGGCAAAGTAAGAGAATGAGCTGAAAATTAAAATGATTGGAAAATGAAAAAAATAATTGCTATCATAATATAAAAACAAACTTGAACTAATTAAGTCAATTTTTAAAAATACAATAAAATGTTTTCATATTTTAACATAAAATAAATATATTTATCTATTTTTTAAAACTTTACGACATTAGTTATATTAATAATTTACTCATTATTTTAATCTAATAATAATTACTATTTTTAAAATAAATATTTATATGCCATAAAAGGTAAAAAATATTAACTAAATTACGAAATTAATATTTTAAACTAAATTATTAAATTTAAAAATGTTAAAAGTTATTCATTTAATTAAAAAATTGTGATAGAACCGACACAACAAAGGGGTTTCCAAATAGCTACAACGACGTCGTTGGCTGGCTCTCCCAGTAGAGATCCCGACAACCTAAGCCACCCCGAGAGCAGAGCCGATAGGGATCGAAAATGGAGGAAGAAAAAGCCGCAGCTTACTACGAGGAGCTTACTCGAAAAGGGGAAGGCGCCGCCCGTTTCAAACAAGGCCTGGGCTTCTCCGCCGGAGACTCGGCCCCGTCGAGAGGCACCGCTCTTCCGTCCGCCTCTTCTTTCCTGAGCAATTTCGTCAAAGCCTCGAGCCCTACGCAAGCGTCAAAACTCGAAAGGCAAGCGCAGCTTGAAGCGATTCAAAACAAGCTCAAGAAGAAGCCGAGAGACGAGGCATTGAGCCAACGACGTCGCTCGAGGAGTAGAGAGAGGGATAATAGGGAGAGGCATTCAAAGAGGCGAAGCAGGAGTAGAAGCAGAGAGAGGTACAGAGATCGAGAGACGAGGAGGAGGAGGAGGAGTACGAGTCGGAGCTCGTCGCCTCGTAGGAGACACAGATCAGAGAGGAGAAATCGAAGTTTGTCGCCTCGAGAGCATAGGAGGTCCGAGAAGACCAGGAATGGTGATGTGAAGAGAGATAGATCAACTAAGGAGAGAAATGGTGCCACAGATTACTCGCGGTTGATTACTGGCTATGATAAGATGGTACGTTATTCCTACGCATAGTTTAATAACTCAGACTCAGTAGCATTACCTTGCCTGCTGCGAAGTTATCTTTTTGTTTTTTTTGGGGGGGATTTCTGTGGTCACATAATAAATAACTATTCATTATTCCTTTGGGCGCCTATATCATTATTAAAGTTGTTTTGACACTGAAAGAGAGACAGAAATATGGTACTCGATTGGAAAATCAATTGAACTTGAGACTACTTTTGTATTAAATAGCCTTAGAATACCAATAATTAGGCTTCTCATTGAAGTAGAATTGGATAGTACTCGTGTGGGTGTAGGCATAAATGCTGAATTGGAGCAAATAATTGGCTCTCATTTTGAACAGACGCGTGCAGAAAGAGTCAAAGCTAGGATGAAATTTCAGCTTAATCAAACGGGTAAGCAGTTGTGTCCCCTTGTAAAAAGACTGTTGTTGATGCTTCACACCGAATTCTAAAGTCATTCTTGTGGAGTTACTTTAGTTTGTTTGAAATTCATTGCTGAAGTTAGTAGGAATAGTGAAATTTTGATATTTCTTCAACAATCATTGTTGGTTGTGTTACAAGGATAATTCTGTTACAATTAAGAAGAAACAAACATTACTCCTGTACTTTCTGTAGTTCTTATGGCAGAACCTTCAACGTCTTTCATGGTTGAAGTATGTTGATGAAAGTTAATATTTGTGTAAACGTTTTCAAAAAAATTCAGGCTGAATGCCCAAGATTTTCTTGTTGCTTCCGTTCAAACATAATTTTCAGTGGGAACAGGACTTCAGGAACTGCTTATCTTATATTCGTTAAATTGATAGTTTGGCATACCTGAAAGGGTTCCTGTTTTCATGACATGTTTGTTTCTGCATGAGAGCTCTTCTTTGGTGAATCCTAGCTGGTATTATATGTTGAGGCTCCAAATTGGATGCACAGTGCTTGTTTTTGACATGATGATGATATATATAACTGTTGATATGTTTTGCATTGTAGCTAAAAATGATGCAGCAAATAGCGGCCCAGGTTGGGAACGATTTGAATTTGACAAAGATGCCCCTCTAGATGATGAAGAGGAAACTGAAGGTGATTTGTCTGCATTCTGGACTGCATTTCTTACTATATACCATTTTACTTTTAGGGTTGGTTTCTCTGCCAGTGACTGATAAATGAAGATTGGAAAAGTTTTTACTGTTTGGCTTTACCTGTTTGATACTGTTTTGTCATGTATTATTGTAGCACTTCCGAATATGGCTTTAGAGATTTGGTTTGTGATTCCATCTGTTTCAGTCTAAATAATATTATTAACATAAAAAGATTAGAAGTTGGTTCGTGGATTATGTGTTTCTGTATTAACAAACAAGGGATCCAAGTAAACTGTGTAAAAATTCAATTCATACTATACTTTTCTGTATGCACAGTTGCGGAAGATGATGTAGAAGTAGTCAAACGCCTGGGGCATAGCTTTCGGTTTTCAGCTATTGAGGTATTTTTAGTTTTCATAGCTGCTGTTTATTATTGACGCATTTGATCATTGCATGCCTGCATTGGGCCAGAAAAGAAAGAAAAATATGATACATTATGTAAATCCTTATACATGTAAAGGCAAGAAGAGAGGAGCAACTAAAAGCTGCTCATGATGAGGCAATATTTGGAGCGCCAACACTTCCATTATCCATAGCTCCAGACAGGGAGCTTGAGACGGACAACACCAAAAAGGATTGCAGTCAAACTGAGCTTGCTAACAGCTTGTTGAGTGAAAAGGTTGGGTTTTTGTGCTTGGTGAGAGGGAAAAACGTTGTATGCAAAGCTTTGATCAAATTTTTTCTAATTTTAAGGTACTTGCAAAACAACAAGGCTCTTGGCGTGATCGAGCTCGCAGATCATAGATAAATGAAGTACTTGATGAGTTGCCTTGTCTAAATGACACATGATATTGTATGTTTAATCTAGTCCGTGGGTGAAAGCTTACTTTCCAGAATCAAATCCCTGAATATGAGTCCCTCTGCACCACCCTTTGTGCCATGACAGATCGCAAATTTGCAATGGTCAAGATCAAGAGTGTCAGTTGCAGGTGTACGTATTGTTCGGAGGAGTTATTTAACCATCTTATACCGCTAGCATTTCAGAACTTACTGTACTAGTATGTCTACTAATATTAGTAATTGCAAGTACTTCTACATTAGCATGTCAGGTCAGAGTTCTCTTCTCCGAAGGGGGTGTGGCCTTTTCTCCTAGCTGTTCCTCTCCTGTCCGTCCGTTAACCGTGAAACTGGCATAATATATATTTCTTGTTATAATGTGATCAATAAAACCACACGGTTGCATTGATTTGTATGAAAACTATGATTGAAGAAGAAAAGGTAAATGTATGATAGAATCTCCAAATAAATGATAATACTTGCGTATAAAGAATTATTTTAGAGCATCATTCAGCATGGATGTAGTCCTCATAAGTCAAAACAAATATGTTCTTTTAAAGGATAAAGGTTAATTAAAATTTTCTTCTGATTTAATGGCATTTATAATTTACACTTTTTTTTATTTTTACAAAAAGACAATTTATATGGATAGAATTTGTTTTTTTAATTTAATATTATTATAAAATATTATCTCTCAAAATTAAGAAATCATGTTATGTCAAAATATTGTAACAAAAAAAATTAATACAATTAGCTATATAAATAAGCATAAATACTTTTTTTGTATAAATAATTAAATATATGAATGGTTAATGCCAGAAGGTCCTCGTTAAACAAAATATATGAATGGACAGTTGCGTCCAGTAACGTGTCGTACGCCCATTCGCCGACATCAACCTCAAAAACTAACCAATCAGACTTATCGAATAAGCAATTTTGTATTTTTTTTTAATTTTTTCTTCACAAATCCCTAGTCAAACAACAAGTCTCATTCTCTTTTACTTCATCGACCCCTCGGCGTTTGTCTCCCTACAACGGCCGCAAGACTTCCAATGGCTACTAATCGATGGTTGAGGCCTGAGGTGTGTTAAAGCCTTCTTCTTCTTTCTTCTGATTATCGTTTGACTTGGTTAATTTTACACAAAAAGAAAACAGATCTTGATTTTTTAAAAAATTGTTGTGTTATTGGATGTGGTATAGGTGTATCCCCTGTTCGCCGCCCTCAGTGTCGCTGTAGGGATCTGCGGGTTTCAGCTAGTCCGCAACATCTGCATCAACCCAGAAGTCAGGTGCTTCTCTTGTCTACGCCTCTCCTTCTCCATCGTGTCTATTGTATAGAGCTACCTCTTAGCTTTGTTGGTATTGATAATCTTTTGGTGGTTATACAATTGGTAGAGACGGCTTTATAGAATACAAGGATATATTTTTGTGGGTGTTGATGCTTTAATAAGATTTTTGTGCATCAGTTTTCTTTTCTTAATATTTTTGGTAGGTTCGAGTTCGGTGATGTAGTTTCAATCTCTCACTTGCAAGGAAAAAGAAAATTTTGATTTGCTTGAGAATATGGAATATTGTTACTGTCAACCGCAATTTGTACTCTAAACAAGAGTCCTTCATTTGGTTTTCGCCTCTTCCATTTAAAGACTTCAAAGTAGTTTGTGAAGTAAAGTAAAACAAATGTGCAGGGAAGGTTGAACTTCAAAATCTTGTTTAGTTTTCCTTTTTCTTTTGGGGGGTACTGTGAAGGGTTGAACTCTATTAGAGGAAAGCTAGCAAGGTACAATTCAGGGTTTTTATTTACTGTTTCTTCTTATGAAATGAATTTATATGGGTATATGGAGTGGCAGCAATCTCAATTCTAATTCTATGTGTTGGTCAGGGTGAACAAGCAGCACAGGGCTGCTGGCGTCTTGGAAAACTTTGCTGAGGGAGAAAAGTACGCCGAGCATGCTTTGAGGAAATTTGTTCGCAACAGGGCCCCTGAAATCATGCCATCAATCAACAACTTTTTCTCAAACCCAAAATGAGGTGGTTGCTACCTTTATGTAAGTAAACGGTAGTTGAATCAAGATCTCAATATGTTTTGGACTTGATGGATGTGTATTGAGTTGCAAATAATAGTGGATGGATTTGATAATATGCCTAATGGCATGAACTTTGGTGTCTTTGGAATGGAAACAAAAATTTATGGATTGATATTTTCTATTGTGTTAAAGACTCGTTGCAGCTAACAATCTCTTATCTGTTAAGTCTGTATTAGCAATCACTGTCCTAGTTGATAATTCAAACAAGAAAAATCGATCAATGAGATCGTATTTTTCAATGCATTTGGTACTTGATTTTGATGATTTGGTTAGAACTTGTGACAATGTGAGGTTATATAAACTCAGCAACCAAAGCAATTAGGACTGAAGCCTGATTACCTGGTGGAACAAAACAAGTCTATCAATCATGTTCTATCCATTCTGTAATTGCAAGCAATCGAAATTCCCGGCAATATGAAAGGATAAAACAATACTTGGGCATTGAAAATCCAAATATTGGTCTAGAGTTTCTAAACTCGTGCTAAAGCCATGTACAAGAAATTATCTAATTCACATTTAATGGACCGACTGTGGGGCGTTGATCGACTTGAGTTGGGCGAGTTGAAATTACATCTCAAGTTCTTAGTTGGACTAAAGACGAATTGGTGCTTAAATTATGGACTATGGACGAACTGTTTAGACCTTAAATGTGAATTAGATAGATTATGTATAGATTGGTTCAAATTTTGGCTAACCTTCACTTTTGAATGAACATCATCGTGATGTGATCGAAGTTAGTAGGATTAATAATTAAAAAATCGGATGACCTGGCAAGGAACCTAAGTAATATAGCTTATCTTCATTTATCACATGTTTCTTTTACTCAGAATTGAATAGAATGTAAGTAATGAAAACTACCCACTAAACTAAGTGGTTGAGATGTCAACTACCTACTAAGTTAGTTACTTTAGTACTAGAATGTATGCTTGCTTAACAAGTCTCCATATATCTATAGATATCATTATTTTTAAAATCGAACTAGACCGGTTGATTTATCCGAATTAAATAAGAACCGACCTATTTTTCTATTTGGTTTATGTTAATAATTGTTATAGATAAAAATCGACTGATTAAGTAATAAACTAGCCAATTTGTTGAACCGTAATTCATGATTAAACCATAAGTCATCTACTTTCATTTGGTGTCTTCGAGTCTTGTTCAATTTTCAATCTCCTTACGTTAGCCTTTTTAGGGACTCTTTAGACTTTTTTTTTTTTAAATTAGAAAAATATATTACCAAAAATGGAAACAATAATATACAATCCTATTATAAGGATAACAACAAAATTACTATAACCGTTACTATTAACATTCAACCTATAACCATATTAAACCAACTAAATTAACCAAGTCACTCTAAGTTTCTGTCTAATGGTGTCTTGCTTCACTTTAGCTATGATTAACTCTCTAATCAAGTTAACTATTGTATCAGCGAGATCATACTTGTGTTGCTCACAAGTCACTCTTTAGACTTGCTCCAATCTTGGACCAGGATTCAATCTCTGTCATCAATTAAACTTCATCCTCTTCAGGCACTCTATAATTTTTGTTAGATCTTTCTACTAATCTCCTATTTGATTTGATATCTTTTAATGTTTTTTATTCTACTTCAACCTCTTTTATGTTGCTTCTATATATTATTTTGATTTGTTATGGCTCTATTTAATTAATTCTTTATTTGGCTTAGATGTTGGAATGAAATGCCTTGTTATTTATGATCTAACAATCCCACTTATAACTACTTTGTATTTTCTCTATGTTCTTTTCATGACATATAGTTCCTATTTGCTACGAGAATATGTCACATGATACATCACATCGAGGTCGAGAGGTTGGCCTTTATATAGTTCATTATATTTAAAGAAGAATGAACTAAAATTCAAAACATATGGTATTAATTAACTAATAAAATAATATTCAATTTCATATTTGTTTTAAAAGAAAGTGATATATGATATTAGTTTTGGTTCAATTAATCAAGTTTCATATTATGTACGTTTTTTAATTTCAATTTCTTAGTTCATATTTATATCTTTAATTCAACAAAGTAAATAAGAAAATATTAATCAAAGTTTTGTTTGTTTTCAAGAGATATGTTAGAGAACATCGAGGCAACAAGCAAGGGTAAACTATAGTGTAAAGAAGTAAAGGGGTATGTTAAAAATTAAAACAATTTTTCAGAAGGTTACATTGCAATCTCCCTTTAAATTAGCCATGTTTTAACTAAAATAAAGAAGTAAAGAGATACTTAACCTTCGGAATCTATCTCAAAGAAATGTGATTTTAGTCCTTCATTGGTACAAAAGAAGAAATTAAGTTAATATCCACAGTCCACTAAGTAATGTCAACTTACTAACCTGGAAAGTAAAACAAGATGGTAAGCAAAATTGGAACAAGACAATGAAAACAAGCAAAAAGATGTAATCAAAACATGAATAGGAAATACAAATAATGGAATTGGTAATTAATAGTTATCCAAAGGGCCAACACTAAAGTAATATATGAAATTTCTAATTAAACTTTAAAAATAGTGATGATAACATACAAACCAACATATATTGTTTGTCATTTTTGGCATAATTATATCTTTAAAACCTTTTTACCTATTTTTGATGATGTGATATTATTATCTAATTATTATTAATAGGATAAGAATTTTGAACATATTTTTTAAATGTTCAAATCTTATAATTTTGTATAAAAACAAAAAAAATTATATATATGTGTATAAATATATTCATATTGAAATTATAGTCGAGATTATAAAATCATTAAATTTTTTTTTGATAAACTTAACATCTTTTACTTATGGTAAGTCTCATCCGACATATAATTATTTTTATTCTTCTCAAATGTCTGATGGAAACATCCAATATAATTGTATGCTTTGCTGTAGAATATTAATAGGGGGAGGAATATGTAGAATGAAAGAACATCTTGATGGTGTTAAGGATAATATTGCTTCTTGCCAAAACAAGTATCATTTGATGCATCTAAGACAATTGGAAATTATTTACAATAACAAGTAAAAAAGAGAAAATGAATAAAAAGGTTTATAATATATCTTTTAAAGATGATAAAGCATCACAAATATTAGATAAAGGAAAAAAAAGTCATTATTGAAATAGATTATTATTTTCCTCTAAGAACTACTTTTGGTTCTTGGCTTAGTTTAAATAGTATTTTGGTTGATAAGGATATTGTTCTGCGATGTAAATTAGCATAGGCTAGATAACTCTGTCATTCATCTATTCCTTTAAATGCTTTAAATTTACCCTATTTTTAAGAAGTAATAGAAGATACAATAACGATAACCCAAGATTTAAGGTTCTTTCTTATCATAAGATTCATAAGCCTTTACTTCAAAATTTAAAAAAGGAGTGTTAGTTGATTATAGATAAATATAAGTCTACTTGGGAAATAACATGATGCAATACTCTAACAAATGTGTAGAATATTCAATGACAAAGAACTTTAACTAATTTATTGGCTTATTGTAATGTCAAAACAACTTTTATCAAGTCTTGTGATGCTTCTGATATATTGAAAAAAAAACTTATGTTTTATTTGGATTATTTCCTGAAATTGTTAAGTGAGTTATACTAAAAAATGTTATGCACTTTGTTATAAAAAATGCAACTAATTATACATCAGTTGGTTACTTATTACAATCAAATTATATATTTATTGGTCTCAATGTGCAACTCATTGTATAAATCTCATTTTAAAAGACATTGGTTGTATAGATCATATTTTTGGTTTTGCTTCACGTGCATCCAAGATTATGAGTTTTTGTATATAATCATATTCCATTTTTTTTAAAAGCAAGAATATTGGGTGGAGATTATGCATCTTGTTGTTATTAGGTTTGCAAATACATTTATAAGTTTGAAAAGTGTTTATGAGTATAAAAAAGTACTTCAAAATTTAGTGAAAAGTAAACATTTGTCAAGTCATAAGTTATAAAAGAGTATAAAATGAAAAGATGTTTATGATATTATTCTGGAAAATAAATTTTGGGGTGTTTGCTTGATTATTGTGAAGATTATAGTTTTACTTATATGGTTGTTGAGCATTGTAGACTTAAATGAGTTTGTTTTAATATTATAAAAATTGTGGCTCCACTTATAAGGTTGTTGAGCATTGTAGACTTAGATGGGAAATCATCTTTAGAAAATGTGTGTGTGTGTGCTTGTGTGTGTGATAGGAAGTATAGGATTTGCAAAAATAAATATGAATCTTTTTAAAGGTAAGGAAAAATTATACACGCCTTATGTAGATATTATTGACTGACATTAGGATTAGGGATCACATTTAAGCCTGGACTAGACAAGACCGAGGTTAACATGTCCTAATGGTGAAAAATTATTGAGCTTTTAATCAGGCTTAGGCTTGAACTCTAGTTTAAACAAAATGATGTCATTTTATATTAAACTTTTTTTTTGGTTTTTGACTAAGTAAAATGATGTCATTTTAATCTAGGTTGACTTGCATCATTTTCCCCACCTTTTCTTTATCTCTTGCATCAATTTCTTCCCCTAACTTTAAACTTTAGTCTCTTTCTCTCTCCCTCTCTCTTAAATTGATCTCCGTCAGCTGTTAATCGTCAACCCGTTTTGCCTTCCTCTTCTAGTCTTTGCACTCCATCCTGCTGCCCCTTTGTCACGTTGGCCCCCACATCCCCGCCACCTTATTGTCGTCTTTTTTTTGCTTTATCACCACTCACCTACCAAGGTAAAGTTCCTTCTTCATATTTTGGTTTTGGGTCTTTTAATTGAAGATTGAATTTGCGGAATACTAGAATTTCTAGGATTGTTGCCGTATGGGGGGTGTTTTCATGGACTTAACTAATCGCTTACAAATAACTATGAAGTTTCAAAAATTTACACAGTTTGTGTATGTGGACATGTATGACGGGTATGCGACCGTGTAAGTATGATTAAGTGACATACATAGTCATTTACATGAAGTATGTTGGATCCCGCTTGAGGAGCCCAACTTCGAATCATGAAACGTGAGCTTAATTTAATAGAATTCCCTTAACCATCATTGATTCCTCTTCTTCTTTTGATACCACAAGATGTTGATGTTGGACCCCGAATTTTTTTTATGATGTCATTAAGCATGAATTGTGTTAATTTTGTGATTATGGCTTAATTTGATTAAATGGGTAGTATTAGTGTATAATTGGGATTTATTTGAATTGAATATGGTATAAAAGAAATGAAAGGGTAAAAGTACATGAGGGAATTTTGGGGAAGATGACTTAGGTTGGATAGGTAAGAGCTTTGTTAAGAAGGGTATAAGGGTATTTGACTTAGGCTTAAAAGAGTTAGAAAGAAAATAGAAAGAAGGAAAAGAAAAGAGAAGAGGAAAGAAGAAGGGAAGAGTCGTGGGAGAGGAAGAAGAGAAGAGAAAGAAGGTTTTCGAACCTTGAGATTTCGACAGTTTTGGAGCAATACCCGGTAAGTTTACGTCCTTTTAATCTTGTTTTAGTTGGATTAAACCTAAGGATATGTTGAATGTGTGAGAATCGATGGTTTTAGGGTTTTAGGGCAAAATGGGTAGATTTTATGGATTTATGTGTTTATGACTGATTTTGAGATTGTTGCTGAGTTAGAAATATAGTTTAAGACTTGATCTAAGGTTTAGATGTGTTGCATTTGAGTTTGGGAAATGATTGAAGTTGGAAAATGTAGGAAATTGGGTTTCGGAGTCGAGCTCCAGACTCGCACGTCGCGACGTGCGTATGAACACGTCGGGACGTGCGAGAAAGGGAGCAATGTCGTGACGAATAAATGTTTATTCGCCGCAACGTGCGAGCTCGCCGTGAACGTCGTGACGTGCGAAGGTATGCACGTCGCGGCGAGTGGCATTTTGTTCGCCGCGGCGAGCCCCCCTGTTTTCAGCGAGAAATGTTTAGTCTTTTGGGCATATCTTTTGTTGTAGACTTCCAATTGGGGTGATTTTGAATTCGTTGTGATCTAGAAATAAAGGGCTACAAGTTGTATGAAGAAGGGAAGTTCGGAATTTGCCTTGAAGGGTTTGGAATTTTAGGAGGAGGTCGAATATAGACTTTTAGTGCTCTATTTTGGATTTCCAAGCTTTGAATATTGTCTGTGGATACTGATTTAATGAAAACTTGGTTTGTTTTAGGAAACCAAGCCGACCCGATTCCATCGCAAGAGGAAGGACACCAGTGAGTCGGATACTCAAGCGATTTTAGGTGGGTAATGTACTTATAGTTATTGTGTGACCAGGCAATTTCTTGCCTATGTATGAATATATGTTATATGTTATGTATGTTTAAACATGATGATTTGAATGATTTTGACTTCTTATACTTTGAGAGAATTATGATAATGGTCTTTTGATTTTGAGCATGTTATGTCTCGACTTCGGTCATGGCATTTTGACTAAATGCAAGGTATGAAAGAATACCATTTGGGTTTGGACCAGAGCTGCCCCAACCTAAGGTTCAACCGAGAGCAAGAAGACGACGTCATTTTTTGAATTACGTTTAAAAAATAACCTAGCCCGGCCCAAGCCATTTCTATCCTTACATGGAATCACATATTTTTAAAAAATTTGAAAAACCTTTTAAAATTTTAAGATTTTTCAAAAAGCTTAATTTTCAGTGTTCAGGAAAATCTTTTCTTTTAAATTTCGAACTAAAAGTAGCAATGAAATACACATAGTATAAATGTCAATAATTAAGAATTGTTTATATGACGAACTTAATTCATTAAGGTCAAGTTTAAAAGTTGAGTTATGTTATTATATATCTGAGATTTGATTTGTCCATATTTGATATTTATACTACGTGTGTTTCGTCATTATTTTTTAATCGAAGTTTAAGAGGAGTTTTTCGAAAAACTTGAATAAATAAAGGATTTTTTTGATAAATTTAAAGATTAGGGGATATTTTTTTAAAAAAATTTAACTATAGGGGAATTCTATATCTTTTACTCCATATTTTAAAGTGCTCAACTTTTTGATATTTTTCTAATTCGGTTTCCAAACATTTAAAATTTTAATTTGAGTGACTAACCTTTTATAACCTTAACAACTCATTCAAGACATCAATTTTGTTAGTAATTTGCTAATTTAGCTTACCAAATATTTTGTATCCATGACATATTGATGTAGAAAATTAATTGCCACCTAAAACACCTAACCCATAACCTCTTTCGCCTATTAAGTTAAGTGTTTTAGTCCATGTAAATGATTAGTTGATAACTAATTTTTGGTGTGGATGCCTACATATCATGGATAAAAGAGATTATGTTAGTCAAATTAATAAAGTACTAATAGAGCTAACGTTTTAAGATGATTTATTAAGGACTTAAGGTTATAAAAGGTTAATCACTTAATTGAAAAATTTAAAAACTTGAGTACTAAATTAAACAAATCTCAAAATGTTGGATACTTTAGAATATGGTTAATTACCGAAAAACTAAATTTTCGTTAAATTTTCAATTATAGTCTAAATCTTAAAAAGTAACAATAAAGCGCCCAATTTTTTTTAAATTCTAGCCCAAACTTTAAAAAGTGACAATAAAATGCTCAAACTTGCAATTTTATTTACTTCTAGCCTGATATTATTTATTATTCTCATTATACCCTCAGTCATTTGTTTTTTATTTTTTTATGTCTCAAACTATTTTGACATTACAACATAGTGCAACGTTAAGTTCTTCATTTTTAGTTTATTTTCCTAATGTCCTTAGCATGAGACGTCGAGGTTGCTTAATATGAAAATTGAAGGGTGAAGACGTCGAAAGAACAAACTGAAAACAAAGGAAAAATTAGAATCATTAATTTTTTAGTCCATCTAAATGATTAGTTGATAATTAATTTTTTACGTAGAAGCCTACATATCATGGATAAAAAAAGATTATGTTAGTCAAATTAATAAAGTACTAACAGAGCTAACATTTTGAGTTGATTTATTAAGGACTTAAGGTTATAAAATGTTAGTCACTTGATTGAAAAATTTAAAAGCTTGAGCACTAAATTAAAAAAATCTCAAAATGTTTGATACTTTAGAATATGTTATTCGTGTTTTGTTTTTGCTAAGATTTTCTTTTTAATTAATTTTGATTAATATTAAATATTATTTTAAATAAAATTTAATATTATAAAAATTCTTAATCTTATATAATTAATTTTTAATTTCTTATTATAAAATTTATTTTTAAAAGGTAAAACATTTTGCATTACTCTAAATTTTTTGAATCTAATAAACAATATAGAGGAAAGACCAACAATTTTAATGAAATTAAAATGTAAAAATAATTATTTTTTAATGAGGATGTACCTTTCACCAAAAGATTGAATTAATAAGTACCAAAGTTCATATTCTTTCATTTGAACCATGTGTTAATTTACAATACTTAAATGATTTGTATCATAGGAAGCAAATAAAATAGGATGGATCAAACAAACCATAACATGGTCATAAAATTGCAAAAGCCATTTTTAGGTGATTTAAGAGATTTATTAGCATACCATACCTTCCTGGTTACAAAATTTTAGAAGCATAGTTGTTTACCTGGACTAAACGATAAGAAAAATAGACTTATGTTGCAGATTCCCAACAATAGCAATAACAACACTCAATGAGAGTCTTGTTAAAATATTAGGTATGAGGAGATATAGTAATATGTAGCCTTACTCTTATTTGATACATAGGTGTTAGTTTATTCCCTAGAGCTAATATGTTGGTTATAGTTCAGTGACAAAATAATTTAAAGACATTCTTTATCTTGTTTGTGTTTACATGTATATGATAAAATCTATGAGATAATTATATATTGCAAATGAAATTATAAAGAGATTATAATTATAAATTTCATATCACTTTTATGTATTATCTTTAAATGGTTTCTAGTCATTGTTTTATTAAGACTAGACATTAACAAAACATAAAAAGTTTAGCATATGTTATATTTTTCCATATGAAGGAAGTTTTAGATATTTTAGTAATTTAATTGAAATTAAATTATAATTCAATTAAACTTTAATTAGAATTACAAATAATTCTAATAAAATACCAATTATGCCTAAATGAGATCCAATATGTCAAATTAATCCTTATTTATTAAATATCTCATTTTTAATTATAAAGCTTTAGAAATTTACAATCAAGTCCAACTTTATTAAAAAAAAATTGTTTTCTTTATCCAATTCTTTATATGTGACCTATTAGGTTCTCGATATGTTGGCAATGGTTATAAAGTAATTTGAAATAGATAAAATTTTCCAATTAAATAATTTATAATCATAGATCAAAATGACGTCTTTTGGAAATAATCTCTCTACTAGTTAGGGGTAAAATTGCGTACTACTATACCTTTCCAGACCCCACGGCCCAGAGGGATTTCTAGTGAGTGTTGTTTTTGTTATAGATCAAGATTGGTATCTAGTAATACATTATAACCACCCAAAAATTAGGAATGTTAAAGTGGTTTTGATTAACTTTTCTTTGCACTATTTTTTCATATAATTCAATCTTTTTATCTTACAATATTCTGATTAGATAGAACATAGAATTAATGTCTACTCTTCTTGGGTTTAATCATATTAGTTCTCTGTTATTAGCTATTTATTGAATTAACGAAATTTATAAACTATGTATAAAGCATCATTCCATCTTGGCCAAGGGTTTCCCAAATGAATATAATAAAAAAACAGAACATTCTCCCTAATTACTTTAGGGTGATGAGTCCTATCTTGATCACACAAGTACCTCCATATAATTTATGCTACATTCAATAACTATTAACTGAACAACCTACGATCAGAGTATGTTATAAGTAGTATCAAAATATAGCAATTCCTATACAAGATAACTTTGAAGACATCAAATTAAAAGATCGCTTAAACAATTATTTCAATGAGAATTCTATAGAAGTAATGTTTTAAATGGATTTCTCATAACGGGTCAGTTTAGTGAACTTGTTCTTTAACAAACACCCACACATTTGAAATTATTCTCTAATAAACACTCACACGTTTGTTTAAATATCTCTATCCTTTAGTCTATAAGATTGATTAGTTCCTTTATAAGGAAAAATATAACATATGCTAGCCCTTTTACATTTTATTAATGTCCAGTCCTAATAGAATAATGATTAAGAATAATTTAGAGATAATATATAAATGCAATATAAATCTCATAATTATAATGTCATTATAATTTCATTTGCAATGTATAATTATCCAATGGAATTTATCATATACATTTAAACATGTACAAGATAAAGAATGTATTTAAATAATTTTGTCACTAAACTACAATCAATTGATTGGTTGTAGGGCATAAACTAACAATTACTTGATAACCAAAATAATATTGATCACAACACCCTTAGCTTCTCCTAAAAACCTAAACTTGTTGTCCAATTATCCAAGCTTTTCTCTCAGGCACACCAAAAAAAGATGCATAAAGCAAGAAATTTTTTGTCATACTTTGCAGAGTAATGAGGACCACTCCTCTCTTGGACAATATAAGTTTACAATAACTTTTTGCTAAACTTTACAATCCCTTCACAAACCTCATAAGACGTGTCTCCAACTCTTTATCCCATCTCTTCCAATGCACATAGACATATTCTTGCTACAACAATTAAAAACTCTTTTGTATAAAAACTTTCCGAGTATGACAAGTGGAACATAAAATTTTTCCTCATTCTTTTATTGTGTTTCACTATAACAATTAAAAGATTTGTTGTTTATTCCTTTTGAAGAATTCCAAATCATATAATTCCATTAATAAAGAACAGATAGTTACCAATCTAAATTAACAAAACAACACCAATAACAAATCAACGCTAAAGTACACCAGAAAACTACATGATATGCATTATAAATATCATAAAAAAAACATTGTAAGTTAATTAATCAACAAGAGAAATTACCTTTGAGCTCAAAATACACTTAGTCTTCTTTGAGCTAAATGTTAAGCTAGCTTGTATCAAAGAAAAAGAAAGTTAGGAAAAACAAAGTTAAATGTTGAGATAATATTAGCTGTGAAACCATAAATTGCAAGAACAAAACCAAATGAAAATTAATTTAGGAATTTTGATCACCAATATGCGACAAACCTCAAACCTAAATAAAAAAACATGAAATTTAAACAATAAAACTCAAACCAATAACTATGATCATTGATACGTAATAAAAAAGAGAAGATGACATCAGTTGATGACAGAGAAGAGAAATTGAGTGAGAACTATGATGAAGAAGAGAAGATAGGGATTGATGATAACTACTAATAGTGGTGGTAATAGAAATGATGGGGCTAAAGGAGATTTGTTATATGAAATCAAATTAAGGATTTTGATTATAAGAGTATTGGTAAGAATAAAAAATATTGTATGCCCAGCACCATTTTGGATATTCATTTGTCTTATTCTCTAATAAAATCTAAAAGGGAGGGGGATGAATTGGAGAATTCAAAATTTTAATTAAGGTACACTAACTTATACAATAATGTCTAAAAATTATCACAAATAGAAGACTGAAATAATAGTAAATGAATTTAATTATGCTTGAAAAACTGAACAAAAACAAATGAATTTAAAAAATGAAACTTAAACTAGTAGCTATGATCAATGATAGGTAATAGGAAAAAGAAGACGACAGTAGTTGATAATGAAGAAGAGAAAATTAGTGAGAATCGCGATGAAGAAGAGAATATAGGGAATGACGATAGCTAGTGACAATGGTGGTAATAACGACGATGGGGTGAGAGAGATTTACTTTGTAAAATCAAATTAATGATTTTGAATTAGGTGAATTCAAGATTTTATAGAGTTGGAAATGTTGTGTGTCCAGCCCAATTTTATGGATGTTCATTTATGTTATTCTCTAATGGCACCTAAGAAGGAGGGGGATGAATTAGGTGAATTCAAGATTTTAATTAAAGTATACTAACTTATAAATTTTTTACAAATTATCAAAACTAGAAGAATGAAATAAAAATAAATGAATTTAATTATGCTTGTAAACAACAAAGTAAAAAGGAAGGGAAGAGAAATGCAAATAGTTATATGGTGGTTCAGCAAACAATTCTTACCTATCTTCACTCCTAATACTTATCTTAGATTTTAACTATAATTATTCTTTCAAAGAGAAAATACCTTTTGTATAATTTTTTATTTTAGCAAAGAGGAACCTTCTTTTAAAGCTAAGAATTAGCTTTTACAGTGGCTATATTCCACGCATCGGTCGACCAGTATACATTAAAAGCTCTAGACTCATTAGTTGTTGAAATACTGGTTGACTAATATAGATGTTTATTGAATAATATGTCAACCAATATAACAACAAACTCTCAATATTTCAAATTTATTTAACTCTAACCTATATTAGTCAACCACTAACTCATATAGGTCAACCACTTACCCCAAAAACATGCCTTTAACAATGTCAAATGCTCAAAAATAATTTTTAAATCAAAATATGATTTAATCACTTCCCAAAATATTCCTTAAAGATTATTTAAAAAATAAAGAGGCTTTTATATTATAAACAAACGCTTTAATGTCTCTTGATGAATGTAAAGACTCGTGCAATGAAGTAAGATGGAATGATTACGTATGGTAAGCCTTTTAGAATATTAAGAACAATTAAGATGAGCATATAATAAGTAATACAGGAAAAGACCTCGATGTATCTTAATCTTCTTCTTGACTTAATCTTGATATGGAAGATTGCAAATATCATATTTTCTACCATAATCTTATGATACGATAAGATTTTGTTTTTATATTTTTTCTTATTAACAATATTAAACTCGTTAAGAGTACTTATTTGTTATCATTAAAACCTCCATTGGAGCCTTACTTGGTTCGACAATCTCCCCCTTCTTAATGATGAAAAAAAGGTGTGATATTAGAAAGTAATATGAGACATTAATTAGAACTCATTTTAAGATAATAATTTGCTCCCCCTTAGATTTATGTACAAAACATAAATCATATTATAACTATAATTCAATATTGAGAGGAAGATTGAACGGAAGTATAAATTGTTAAAAAGTATCAATATGTCCCATCATATTGAATATATAAAACCACTTATACTGTCCCTAAATTATATCATTTCCTTACAATATCATAAAACTTTTATCCCCCCTTTTTAGAAATATAAAGAAGGATTAGGGAAATGAAACTCAATCATCTTGTACAACTTAACAAGGTGATGGATTGTGATGTTTTGGAAAAAAAAATCAAACTCTTCTAGAAACATGGTAAGTTAATGGTCAATGTTCATGAGATGAGCATTCGGTGAGGAGTGATGATGTGGTTGAGAGGCATTGACCTTATCATTCATAGGTAGCTCCACAGTGTGGATTAAGAGGGGCTCATTGGGACCATCATATGATGGAGCCTCATACATTGGGATTAGGTGCTAATTCAAAGTATCTGTGGCACTTAAGAATGGGTCATATCAATCAGAAAAGACTTGACAGGCTAGTAAAGGATGGGA
>JANJEY010000006.1:22233529-22248673 GCA_024703695.1 Erythroxylum cataractarum
TTTGAGCAAGAGATGGAGTGAAAGAGAGTCAAGGCATCACTCCCAATTTGCTTATGTTGTAATTTGAGTTATTTATGTAAAATACAAGGATTTGTCACTTTTCAAGGATTTCTAGTTCATGTAACTTTTATCTTTTGAGATTTTGGATTATTGTTGTAATTGTGGCTTGGAATGCCTTTAGCGCTTCTAAAACTCTATCTATTGATGTTAAGGAATTATGAATTATGTATGGATGATGCTGAGTGGAAGTAGGCATTTGTGTATATGGATCAGGTTGAGTGGAAATTTTGTATACTTGAGGAAGTTATTGATTTGATATGAATATTTTTATTGTGAATTGTTGTTACATACATGTATATATAAGTGAGATTTGTTATGGAAAAAGGAACATAGAAATGGTATGAGACTTTAAGTTTCACGATTTCTTTGGAGTACACCAACGTTTATGGTTCAATGGTTGGACTCCGAAAACGGGGCTTATCATGTTTGGTATCAGAGCAAGAAAAGATTACAAGGAACCACGCTTAAGTATGATGGTATTTTGTTTAGAGTTGGATTCTGGAAACGAGAGCTAGCAATAATCAAGCGACCAACTTGATTATTCAATTGTGAATTAACTAATTTAGACTCTAATAATATAGATGTTTCCCATACATCTCTATGTATATGTCTATTACTTATGAAAGAATCTCGGTACCTTTTGACTAGATACATAATGCTCATACATATAAAACCAAACTCTTTTGTTTCATTAATAATAAATACTATCATTACAAAGCTATAACTGGAAAAAAATTAAGTTATATGTAAATACACTTGCTTTACAGGGCATTATATTTACATAACTCAAACAACCTTAGCCCGATCCTTCAATGTATAGGAAGCATCTCATTTTAGGTTGATGTTCATTTAATCCATCCAACAGAAAGGTTTTGAGAGTGGTATAGAATTCCCGAATAAAGTTTAAATGGTCTTCATTGGGAACCCTATAGAACGATGGAAGCATATTATAATGCATGCTCTTCAATTCATAATTCCTAGCTACCTCTCCTGCACGAAGTGGCAGCACCAATCGTCAGTATAATATACTCCTTCATCACTGACTGCCTTTAACCCATCTTGTGGTTATTCACTTGATCTTCACACTTGGGTTCCTCATGATCGTCTTTAGAGTCCCCTTGAGGTCTTCATCTTCGATGTATGTTATCAATAAAAGGGATGGGTTCACTATCTAAAGATCTCCTTCTTAGCATAAACCAAGTGAATTCACTACCTTAAGGCCTCCTACCTAGCCTAAACTAACTATGGAAAACACTAAATTAATAACACAAATTACAAAACACGTTAACAAAATAAAAAAAATAAAACATGCCCGCATAAACAAACACAAACAATCAAAATCATTTAAGCAAATCAAAAAATCAAAATTAATTCAAGTTCAAAACACTAAACACCTCATCGACAATAGCGTTAAAAACTTGTTATGCGTAAATAAATTCTAGCAATACCTAGGATATCCTACTCGCAAGTGTACTGGGTAGTTTTAGTGATTACCTAGGGTCGTCTCCTATGAAGATAAAATTGGTTGACAAAAATTAATTTTGAATTAAAAATTAAAAAATGCAATCTTAAACACGCAATCCTGAAAATTTAATGAAAGCTTTAAAGACAAACACGACATTAGAATAAAAAGTAAAATGATTCAATTGGAAATAAAGACAATTAGATTAATCAAAGTGAAAGACTCTTGAGAATTAATTTCACTAATTTAATCTCCTATGCATGATTAAAGGGAAAGATTGGATAGTGGTCTAACTAAAATTAACAGTTGTGTTCTAAATTAACTCAAATAATGGACTAATCTAACTTTCATACTCAACAAGCTACACTCAAGTTAATTATGGAAACCCAACTACTAATTACCACTAAGGTTAATATATTTCTAATTCTAAACCTAAGCATCTATAGTTTCTCATTCCATATTAAACTTCTCCTCTCAATCTTTCATTTAATATCAAAATGAGGCAAAGTTTGATCACGCTATTATATCCATTCAGTTTAGAAACTATAGCAAACATAAGACAACAACATAATCCCTCAATCATACATATTTAACTAAAATAGCTACATTAATCCTCAAGAAAAGAGATAAGCCCATTACAGAAATTACAAAATTCATCATCTTTAAACATTTCAATCCCCCGTTGATCAATATAAGAGAAGTATTAAAGCAATAAACTAGGTAAATAATGCAAATAAACTATCAAAAGGTAACAGAGTATGGGTCAGTTAAACATAATAGGCATGAGTCTATAATAGAGGAGTAAATGTAGCAAAAAAATAAGAAATAGTAAACAAAAAGAGCAAACAATAATAGGTAAAGGATTTGCTCTTGCCACCCTTAAGATTTCCACATTAGCTCTTACCCTCTGCTTCTAGTTGAAGTTAAGTCAAAACAACTGACTGCTCATGTTGCCTACCCCTTTATGATGTTCTTCCTTCCTTCTTCTTAGCTAAAGCACTCTATTTCTCTGCCATCACACTTCTCTCTGTCTCCTTTTGTTTCATCCAAAAGAGTGTATGTCTAACCCTTTTGGTTATGTTGCTTTACCTCTCATTACTTTTCCATTTATAGCACGATTTCATATGTGGTTTTAGGAACAATTCGGAAGTGATGGAGATAAAGTGAAAGTACAAAATGCAACAATATGAGCATTGACATAATTAAAAGAAAAGAAGAAGAAAAGAAAATGATAGCATAAAATGCAAAGAATGGGAGCTGTATGATTATGCGTAGAATTTTACATACAATTTTCAGTAATTTAATAACCATACAATAAGTTAATTAATGGACATTGCATAAGGCAACATCCATGGACCTAAGATGCAGCAGGTGGAACGTGCATGTAGTGGAAATAAATGTACCAAAATGCATGCATAATATGAAGAAAACGCAACAGTATAAAGATAAGGAGAAACGATGATACAGTGAAGCATGAAACATAGCAGCATAACAGAAGCAAGCAAGAAACACAACACGTTATTGCAAAAATGTAACATGCAAACACATTCCACAGTAAAACAATGACTCACAGCTGGGTAGGGAGTTTTTCTTAACAAAAAATTACAATGTAGAGAAGGCATGAGATTTTAAGAAGAGTGGCGTGAATAGTAAGATTGACCAAACATTAAATTGTCACATCATAGAATAGTAGGGGGAGTGAGTGTATAGAGAGGAGTGGAGGGGCAGTGAAGAAAGAACCGAGTGGGTTTTGGCTAGGATTATTTAAGTGGGCTGAAGCATTTTATTTGGAGAGACTTATAGAAGACTAAGTTCCCGACACAAATTCAAAGGTGACATTAATGCTTACGATTCAGGTTAAGCATTCCTTTCATATTTTTGTTGTTTCTTTCTCTCTTATTGAACTGATTATGTTATCCTAGGTATATGGATTTGGGTTTTGCGTATGAATGATCATATTATCACCATAGTTCAGTTATTTGTGTATGAACCTATTAGGTATTGTGAAAAGATGATTTTAATGCTTTCAATGAATCATTTATTTACAAACCCATTGCCAAAATTTTGATATAATTTGTAATTGTTATGTTGAAATTCATGTGTAGCAACTAATGATTTGTAATCATTAGGGATAACATAACCTTGGTTAAATGATGCATCATATGTGATTTTTGCCTTGATTAATCAGTTTTCCTAATTCGTAATGCTATTGCCTAATTAAATATAGAGATAGTATCCTAGGTTATTTAGTGGTTAGGTTTAATTAATGATTGTATCTTAATTAAACACTACCTAAGGGAAAACTTAAGTTAATTATTAACCTATGATTAATAGTTTTTACGAGAGATTTAAGAATAACAAATCAAGAAAATTTGTTTAATTAGGGTGTAGGCCGAGATTGAACCAAAGAATTAGGTCCCTACCGAATTCCCCACTTTAATCATTTTTTACATGTTTTCTTTAATTTTTTATTATTCTAGTATCATTTTATTTTCTTTTTTTCCAAAATCCAAAACCCCTTTTTTCCTAAACATTGATTAATTTCATTTCAGAAACTTTACACACCTCTGTATTAGACTCACCACTACTATAGTAGCAGTCTAGTTATTTTATTTTGACTAGTGTTAAGATGCATTGTCATCTAGGTTTAGGGTTGTAGGTTTATTATGTCCTCAATCTACACATTTCATACTTAAGTGAATGCAAAGGAGTAGTCACAAGGGTGAAAATTAAGTTACCTTAGGCAGTTTTCATGGTGGTGATGTTAGAGTTGTGTAAATATAGTGCCTTGAAAAGTAAGTGTATTTACATGTAACTTATTCTTCTTCAATTACAGTTTTGTAATGAAAATATTTATAATTTATAAAACAAAAGAGTTTGGTTTTATTTGTATGAGTATTATATATCTAGTTATTAGGTACCAGGATTCTTTTGTAAGTAATATACATATACATAAAGATGTATGAGAAACATGTATATTATTATAATATAAATTAATTGATTTACAGTTAAATAATTAAGTTAGTCGCTTGGTTATAACTTACTGTAGTGTTGCGATTTATCTCCATATAAGTAAAAGAGTTTACTTCAAGGGAATGATGAGTTTCATATCAGGATAGTAGTCGACTATTGATAATGTCACTATTAAATAACTCTAGAATCAAGTATGTTTTCAAGAATAAAGTAAGTCGTTACGTTAGTCTTACAACATACATTTTAGCATTTGCTTATTATGGACCACAATCTTGATGACTGGTGAACTCATATGTGTTTCATTATAATTCTTGATATGATCAAAATGGATTTTAACAAAGTATTAATCTAGTGTATGCATGTTGGAATTTTTAATTGAAACATGCATTAGAAGACATTCACTCGAATAAAGAGTTTATAGTGATATCATCACTTCTAGATGTTTTATGGAGATTGGTAATTAAACTGGCACCAAGAGTTTGATAGACTAACTACCCATCAAATCTTAATACCAAGATGAGATCTTGTGTGTTAATCATCATATAGAGTAATAGGAGATCTAGAAGGCAAAACCAACATAAGGGTAAAATGGTAATTTTACCCTTTGTTGTGCGGATGGCTATAATAAGATTCATAATAGGGTTTCCAACTGAACATAGTTTTTAAAATATGTGGTCTCATAATATTTAGTAATTCAAGAGTTCAACTAATTATTTTTAGTGGAATAACATTTAGTTAACAAGTTAGAATTAATTATATAGAATTAATTCTAATGAGATTAAATTAATTCTGGGCTTATTAGAGCTTGAACTATCTAAGTCCAATAAGATTCTCCACTTAGTTTCAAGGAAGGTTATCGAGCAAAGTAAGAAATATAGATGGAGGTTTTAGAGCCCATAATTGAATGTTGGGCTTGCACTAATTAATGGTTAATTAGAAGCCCAAATATACATATAGAAATGGGCTAGACTTTAGTTTAATTTAATTAATTATATTAATTATATTAAAACAAAATTTTTTAAAGAAAGGAGAAGGAATTTCGATTTTATTAGGCTAAGTGTGCAGCTACACATTTAGCATTGATTTGTTATATTAAAGATGGTTTTAACATTGCTTTATCATCATCAAATGGACTAATTAATTATATTAATTATGTGATTGCATGTCATATAAAAAATTGTTAACCCTAGGCGTTACTATGCATTCATTATGTATGAGATACATAATAAATTGCATCTAGAGAAGATGGTATTTATTAAAACTTAAAAGCCTAAAAAGCTTGAGTTGGAGAGGATGCTCATGTGAGAGTCCACGGTCTCCAAATGATGGCCTCTTTGCATATAGTGAAGTGTTACTCCATATCAAAGGGAATGAATCTTAGATCTTGCATGGTTTGGGTCTCCTTAAGGATAAGTCCATTTATTAGTAGCAAATGTGACCTCCCCCTGAGGCATAGTTTGTAATCTTTAGTGAATGAATAAAATGGTTAAACACTTAACATATTTTATCAATAACCTACCCACCATAGCTCTGTTGGTAAAAGTATGGACCAAATTATCATGTTTCTTTAAAAGTTAAGCATGAAGATGCTTGGTAGCTTTTTTAGTGGGAGGGTCACAGTTTTTCTTTTAATAGATAAGATGATCCACCATCACTTAATCTGTTATAGATAAGAAAAATAACCGTCATATAATGTTTTAAATTTTCTAAGTTTTTGTTAAATCTATCATCATCCATACATGCATCATGATTTTATACAAATTCCAATATTATTGACCAGTATGCTCATGCTTTAATAATTTATATTTTTAGACATAATCAACCACAAAATGAATCCACTCACTTTGCTCTTAACGAATAACAAATTGGAAAACGAAGAGAATTTTAATGAATAGAGATGTATCCTTGACATTGTTCTTTAATATGAATGTATTTCATGGCCATTAACTGAAAATGAGCCTGTACCACAAGGTGGAGATTCAACTCCTGAGTAAGTCCAACAATATAAGCATTGTCATAATACTGACAAGACTACTAAGTGTTATATTCCAGCTTCTGTTAGGGGACATGTTGCAAAAACAAATTGTTTGTTTGAAAACTACTAGTGTAATGGTCCATTATCTTTATGAGATGTTTGGTCTGAGAACTAGGTCTGCAAGAGTGAAAGCTATCCAAACCTTTCATAATCTCAGACAAAAGCCTAGTGAACCAGTGTGGGATGTTTGGGGCAGATATCTATGTGGACTTGTAGATGATTATGATCATCAATAGCTTAAACTCTGCTTTTCAGTAGTCTAAGTTGGACTATGAGCTCAACAACAAGGATTACACCTTGAGTGAGATCATGAATACCCTCCAGAATATGGAGGAGATATTGAATATCAAGGCTAGTAGGCCAGAAGCTAATGTAACAACTTCTTCTAAGCCCAACGGTAAGGGTAAGTAAAAGAAGAAGGGTCCAATGAAAAAAAAGGCCCAAACAAGGATGAAGGCCCAATGCATAGAAAAGAAAGCCAAAGAAAATACCAAGGGAAAGTGTTTCCACTGTGATGAGATGGGCTACTGGAAGGGAAACAATTCAGTCTAACTTAAATCCCTTAAAAGTAAACAAGGTATAGGTTTCCTAAGTTTGTTAGGAACAAGAAATGTGGAAAATTTATCTGATTCTTGGATATTAGATTTAGGAGCTACTAACCATGTTTGCAATTGTTTGCAGGGGTTCCAGCAAAGAAAAAGGCTACCTAAAGGCTAGTTTTAAGTCAAGATAGCAGATGGATCCTATGTTTTAACAAAATCAGTGGGTGTAGTTATCTTGGACATTCCTAGTGGTCGTAGGTTATATTTGGAGGATGTTTATTACATAACAGTGATTATAAGGAACATGATTTCTATTTTTTGTCTAATAAAATATGTTTGTTCCTTATATTTTGAAAATGCTTTTTCAATATATGAGAATAAGGAATTTATTTGTGATGTGATAATTAAACAAGAATTGTTCTTTATAAAACCTATGATAGGCTCACTAAACACCACAGAATTGATAAAACCAAGACATTCTAATGTCTCTAGCATTAATTCAAAATATCTATGGCACTTAAGAATGGATCTTATCAATCAGAAAGAACTTGATAGTTAAGTAAAAGATGGGATCCGTATGGGTTTGGATAATGATCCATTACCTACCTGTAAATCTTGTCTTGAAGTAAAAATGACCAAGGCCTCTTTTCCTTCCAAAGGAAACAAATCTGAATCCATGTTGGACCTAATACATACTAATGTGTGTGGGCCTATGAACATACAAGCTAAAGGAAGTTATAAATAGTTCATGACCTTTATAGATGATTACTCTAGACATGGCTATTTGTATTTGATGCATTAAAAGAGTGAATACTTTGAAAAGTTCAAAGCTAAAGTTGAGAAGTAGCTAGGCAATCCATTAAAACAACTTCGATCGGATCGAGGGAGTGAGTACTTATTTGGAGAGTTTTAGTAATTTATAATTTACAATGGAATTGTTTCCAACTTGTCAGCTCCTTGAACACCTAAACAAAAGGGTGTCGCTGAGAGGAGAAATAGGACTCTATTGGAAATGGTAAGATCAATAATGTCCTACGCTAGCCTTCTAGAATCGTTATGAGGATATGCTATACAAACGACAACATATCCTCGTAACTTTACTCCATCCAAATCGGTGCTTAAAACACTTAGGGAGTTGTGGACTGGTCGAGCGCCTTCATTATGGCACTTAAGAACTTGGGGTTGCCCAGTCCATATTCTAAAGCTTGAATCCACAAAGATGGAACCAAAGTTAGAACTATGTTTGTTTGTAGGATATCCTATGGAAACTCGAGGGTACTATTTTTACAGTCCTCAAGATAGGAAGGTATTTATGTCGACAAATGCAACCTTCCTAGAGGAAGATTTTGTGAGAAATCACATTGGAAGAAATGAAGTAGTATTAAAGGAGTTAACTATTTCATCTAAACCAAGAGTTGACTTGGATATGACAGAACAAAATGTCGAAGTGGATTCAAAAGTTAAATCGGAAGAGCAACCTGAACATCAAGTTATGCCCAGATATAATGGGAGGGTTATGAGATAGCTAGATAGGTATGTAGGTCTTGGAGAAGGCATAATTGCCATCTTATACTAAAAAGAAATGGATCCCATTACGTATACACAAGCTATTAACGATATTGATGCAGAAAAATGGCTCAAGGTAATCGAATTGAAAATAGATACCATGTACGCTAATGAAGTTTGGTCCTTATAGATCTACCACCTGGTGTAAAATTTGTAGGGTGTAAATGGATATATAAAAGGAAAAGAGAATCAAATGGAAAGGTAGAGACCTTTAAAGTTAGATTGGTAGCTAAAGGCAATATTGCTCATTGGGAATGATGTGGGAATGTTATCTACAGTTAAGGGATGTCTAAATGAACAATTTTCAATGAAGGAGTTGGGAGAGGCTAACTATGTTCTAGGGATCAAACTTATAACGGATCGTAAGAACAAACAGATAGCCTTGTCTCAATGAACCTACATTGAGAATATGCTCAATATGTTTGCCATGCAAGATTCTAAGAGGGGTTTCACACCTACTAGACATGGAATCAAAATTTCAAAGGAACAAGAACCTAAAACCTAAGAGGAGGTTGAACGCATGTGTAACATTCCATATGCTTCGACAGTTGAAAGTTAATGTATGCAATGCTTTGCACTAGACTGGATATATGTTACACAGTGGGACTGGTAAGCAACATTGGACTGCAGTAAAGTGCATACTAAAGTATCTTCATAGGATGAAGAACTTAATGCTTGTTTACTCTGGAAGTATCCTTATTCCAATAGGATATACAGATTTTGATTTCCAATTAGATGTTGATTTAAGGAAATTAACTTTTGGTTCTATATTTGTTTTAGGAGGTAGAGCCATAGTCTGGATGAGTGTTAAAAAATCTTGTATTGTTGATTCCGCTAGGGAGGTTGAGTATGTTGCTTCTTGTTAATCAGTAAAGGAAGCAGTTTGGCAGTTCTTAAATGATTTGGAGGTAGTTTTAGAAGCAGGAAAAGTCATTACACTTTACTGAGATAATAGTAGGGCAGTGGCTAATTTTAAAGAACCTCAGAACCAAAAAGTTGTTAAACATATTGAGTGAAAGTATCATCTCATAAGGGAGATAATACAACATGGACAGGTGGATGTGTTAAAGATTCCCACGGAGCAAAACCTTACTGATCCGTTTACAAAGACGCTATCTCAAAAGAGTTTTGAGGGTTACCTAGTAGGGATAGGAATGAGAGATATGTCAAACTTGCTTTAGGGCAAGTAGGAGATTGTTGGAGTTATATAAATATAGTTCCCTAGAAAGCAAATGTATTTACATGTAACTTAATCTTCTTCAGTTACAGTTTTGTAATGAAAATATTTATTATTAATAAAACAAAAGAGTTTGGATTTGTTTGTATGAGCATTATATATCTAGTCATAAGGTATTAGGATTCATTTGTAAGTAATATAAATGAGCTATATTTTGTCAAAAACTTAAATATTTTGAATAATTAAATATTTTATTTAAAAAAATTTAACGAAGAGCTAGGTCAATAGGGAGATAAGTAAACTGAAAAATGATTGACTGAAACAGTGGTATTTGAGATGGACATTAATCTATCAAACCATAATTCTAGAACAAGACTATGAGAAGTGGTCCTATCATTTTGTAATAGTACAATAATTAATAGAGGTCGATCTTATAAGGATAAGCTGAATTTAACAGTGCTACTGTTATCTGATCAATAATTAATGGAATGATATAGTTAACCCAATTTAAACTAGATAGATCAAAAGACCATTAACCATATAACAAATTGACAACCAAAAGGAAACAAATATGATATAACACCTAAAAAAATAACTTCTCCTAACCTTAGCTTGTACTATTAATTCAATAATTTAGAGATTTTATAACTGAAACCAGAAAAAATTCTTGATGTATTTGTAATGCCCCAACATATACCTTAGAGGTATTATAGCATGTATATGGTGTATTAGGAAGTGAACATAATGAATTAAGTACATCTAAGTATAGTAAGAGATACAATGATACTTAATGTAAAACGTAAGTGTAAATAAATAATTTGTTTGCTTCAACATGGATATACATACTTAGGAGTGAAATATATATATAAATTTTGGATATGTTTTCTTGGATTTATGAATATGATGTGAGGGGAATTGATAAAACAACCATTCCATAATTAAATGGGATGTTTTTGGTTAAATTGGATGTATTTTTTTGTTACACTTGCATGATAAGACTCTAGGTACCTCACTGAATGGATAGGATCCATTGAATAGACTTCTGTAATTTGGCTATATTTTAGCCTATCGACCTCAAAATTGTATACTTTTAATTAGAGATTAAACTAGACACACAGTAAAACTTTCATGAAGGAACTGAAATCTAATTCTACCTTTAAGAGTTTTGACTTCTATTTTCAAGTTGAGTTTTGGCTAGTGTCTTTGTTTTCAAGCAGCCTATTTTGAATTCTATTAACCAAATTGCATGAAATTTATGCCATTAGAAACTTAAGACATAGGGTAATGAAATAAATTGATAAGATTATAGGTCAAAGTGGGAATTAATGGAAGAAGAATGACCAATATGCAATTTTCCTAAACTCAACTCAAGGACCAATAAGATTGTAACACATAGTCTAATATAATTGTAACACATGGTCCAATATAATTTAACATATGGTCCAACATGTGGTCTAATGTGATTGTAACATATAGTCCACTAGTATTGTGACATATGGTCCAATGGGATTAAAACATATGTCTAATACTATAAATTCATGAAAAGGCATATAGAGAGGGAAAATGGACAAAACTTTGATGGCTTAATTTTAAATTTTTCTCCTCTCCATTTCACCTTCTTCATCCCATTATTTTTCACTTGGTGGTTCAAGCAAAAGCCAAAGAGGAAGGGAAGGAAAAGCATTAGAAGAACTACTTTTCCAATTTTAAGGTTTGGGACTTCAGTTACTTGATTTCTATATTTGTGCATGATTGAATGGATATAATGATTCATTTATATATGGATTTTTTCCACCTGAGAGGGAGGTAGAACTATCTATTAAGATTGTATCTGGTACTCCTCCTATTTCAAGTGCACCTTATAGAATTGTTCCTATAGACTTAAAGATTCAGTTACAGGAGCTTTTGGACAATGGTTTTATCCGACCTAATATGTCACTTTAAGGATATAGGTATGGATTTTGAGGAAAAAATCTTTTTAAAGGGGAGAGAAATGTAACGCCCTAATGTATACCTTGGAAGTATTATAGCATGTGTTGCTCATGCATGATAAGTCCAAAGTTAGTTGATTTGGAATGTGTACTTCGCTGAATGGATAGGTTCGACTTAATAGACTTTTCTAATTTGACCATATCTTATCCTATAGACCTCTAAATTGTATCCTTTTAATTTGATATTAAACTAGGGACACAAGTCTAAAACTTTCATGAAGGAACTGAAATCTAATTCTACCTTTAAGAGTTTTGAATTCTATTTTGAAGTTGAGTTCTAGCTATTGTCCTTGTTTTCGAACTACCTATAATTTTTGCAGTATAAATCCTGATATAATTAACCAAATTGTACAAAATTTATTCCACTAGAAACTTAAGAATAGGGTAATGAAATAAATTGATAACATTCAATGTGGGAATTAAAGGAAGAAGAATGACTAATATGTAATTTTCTTGAACTCAACTCGTGGACTAATAAGATTGTAACACATGGTCCAATAGAATTGTAATACATGGTACAATATAATTTTAGCATATGCCTCAATGGAATTGTAACATGTTTTCCAATATGATTGTAATACATGGTCCAATAAATTGTGATATATGGTTCAATGGGATTGAAACATTTGTCTAATACTAGAAAATTCATGAAAAGAAATATGGACGAAACTTTGATGGCTTAACTTCAGATTTTTCTCCTCTCCATTTCACCTTCTTCATCCTAACATTTTTTACTTGGTGATTCAAGCAAACGCTAAAGAGGAAGGGAGGAAAAGCATTAGAAAAACTACTTTACAAATTTTAAATTTTAGGACTTCTCTTAGTTGATTTCTATATTTGTGTATGATTGAATGGATATAAAGATTCATTTGGATGTGGAATTGTTGATGGGATGTTACTTTGGTGTTATTTTGGTGTTACTTTGCATGAACTTGGTTGTATATGAGAAGAGATTATCATGTAGTGGAATTCTGTCTAGGTTAGTTGAATCCATCACATTGTTTGGGTCATAAATCAGCCTACAGACCTTAAAATTGTATTGTTTTAGTTGAATATGAAACCTAATACATTGATCTACATGTCTCCAAAATGGACTCTAACTTAATTCTACCTTTATGACCTTGGAAATTGAGGTCAAAATAGGTGACCTGATGCTGCCCCTATTTTGGAGCAGCTTGTGATATTTTATTTATATCTCATTATTTATAAGTCCAAATGGTCTGCTTGTTAGTTCTATTGAAACTATATACATATAAAAAACATGTCTAGAAGATCTGGCAACCCAGTTCTTAATGTTTCTATATGAATATTAAGGAACAAGTAGTGGTATGAATAGAGAAAGTGTCTATCGCGACTGTGGCATTGCTTTTGTTTCCCATTTTTACTAAATCTTGTTCGAATATTTTTAAATGTGTATGAAACCTTTCAAACACCTACAAATAAATCAAATAGGACTTATCATGTGTGAATTGGATGATTGAACATTGGAATTTAAGATTGAGCTTAATGCATTCTAAAGAAAACTTACTTGTACATAAATGATTGGTATGCATATTTATTACTCATATATGTATAGTATGATTATAAAAGTGTGATTTTGACACCCACCTAATGGTGGTAAGCCATGAATTTCATTTATAAATGCAAATATAGATTTATGACTTGAAATATGGATTAAATGATTTGTCAATATATGAATTCTGAAACTGGAAAATGGTTAAAGTGAATGTTACAATGCCTGCTCTATTATCCTTATAGAGGATAGATAGGCATGCCTATAGGGTTACAGTGTAGCTGCTACAGATTGATACCATCGGTGTCCATAGTTGGATGCCTTTAGGAATCTACAATTTGATGCCTTTGGGTATCCACAGTTCAATACCATCACGTATCCACAGTTTAATATCTTTGGATATCCACAGCGTCCGTTATCCACACCCACAAAAATGTACAGGCTTAGCATAGAAAAATTTTTTAACTGTCATAAATAAGAAATACAGTGTGACAACATGAATAATTGGTATTGATGAGCATTTGTATTGATTGTAATGATGAATTGTAATGATGTGCAAGTATATTGATAATTTGTATCAACGAGTGATGAATATCAATATTTGGCTTATAATTATGCATTTTGGGTATATGGATAATATGTTGAAGCATATTTGAGTTATGTACTTTGTTTAAGTATGCCATCGTTGTTTACATAAGCATTGAATAATATCAATGTTTGGTTATGAAGGTGAATTTATGGTATATGAGTGTTGATATTTCTGAAAGTGTGTGCTTGGTGGATGACCACTGTGAGTGTTCATCCAAACTAAGTGTTTCTCTACTAAGCTTTCAAGCTTAGCATGGGTGTTAATTTGTGTAGGTCCAAGTCATAAAAGTGAGGTACAGAGAACATCTACAGGGACCAAATCCAACAGATAAAAGAAAAAATCTGTACTTTTGGAATATTTTTTAATTATAGATGATTACACATGTAATAAAGAATGGATATTGTATGTTTTTTTTTTATTACCATGTAAGTGTAAATATGTATTTCTATTGTTAAATGATAACGTTAAGCTTTGGAGAGTTTTATAATGTGTATATGTATAACATTAAATAGAATTATATACATTGAATGCATGTACAAGAATTTGGTTGTAATGTCTGTGGATGGTTGTAGGTTCCATAAAAGGGGTGTTACATTTTGTGACACTAGAGCACGATTTAGGTTATGCTGACCAATCAGAGTCTAGTAATGTGCGATAAGGTTTGGTTTTAGTGTTGGTCAAATGCAAATATCCCTGTTTTCTTATAAAATGTAAAAATGGAAAGTGAAATTGATGAGGAGTCAACTGATAGTGTGGTGGTGAGAGACCAATCAGTTTCGAGTCCTTTTAAGCCTCCAAAAAATGTGTCATATAATGTTATCCGTAGATCAAGTAGCCTATGATATGTATGTGATTAGTCCGTTGGGCTATAGTGTATAAATGAATAAAGTGTATAGAGATTGTCCTATTTTGGTCCATGGGAAACAGTTTACAGCTAATCTGATAGAGATACTTGTCTTTGTATTTGAATTGATCTTGGGTAAGAATTAGTTGTCCAAACACCACTATAGTTGATTATGGGTTGAAAACAGCTGTGCTCAAAGATTTTGATCATTTAAAAATGTTAGTGTATGGTATTATGTCTATAACATCCCGTTACCCATGCTAGGGCTAGAATTATGATTTTTGATTAATTGATGAGAAATTAGAAAAATGCACTTCATGCATTATTAATTGTGACATGCACATTTTTGCACATTTATATGATTGTACATGCATTCCTTGACATTTCCGGGT
>JANJEY010000006.1:22503433-22516734 GCA_024703695.1 Erythroxylum cataractarum
TTACTTTTGTAATGAAAATATTTATTATTAATAAAACAAAAGAGTTTGGTTTTATTTGTATGAGCATTATATATCTAATCATAAGGTACCAAGATTCTTTTGTGAGTAATATACATATAACTAGAGATATATGGGAGACATGTATATTATTAGAATCTAAATTAGTTGATTCACAGTTAAATAATCAAGTTGGTCACTTGATTATGGTTTACATTATAGTGTTACGATTTATCTCCGTATAGTTTACTTCAAGGGAATAATGAGTTTTATATCATGATAGTAGTTGACTATCAATAATGGCACTATTAAATGAATCTAGAATCAAGTATGTTTTTAAAGAATAAAGTGGGTCATTACTTTAATCTTAAAACATACACCGCAACATTCTTTTATTACGAATCACAATCTTGATGAGTGGTCAACTCATATGTGTTTATTTATAATTCTTAATATGATCATAATGGATTTTTACAGAGTATCAATCCAACATCTATATGTTGGAATTATTAATTGACACATGTATCAGGGAACATTCACTCAAATAAAGAGTTTATAGTAATGTCATCACTTCTAGATGTTTTACGGAGTTTGGTGATTAAACTAACGCCACTAGTTTGATAGAAAAACTACTCATAAAGTCTTAACACCAAGACGAGATCTTGTGTTTTAATCACTACATAGAGTAAAACGGGAGATCTAGAAGGAAAAAATCAACATAAGGGCAAAATAGGAATTTTACCCTTTATTGTGTGGATGACTATAATATGGTTCAAAAAAAGTTTGCAATTGGACATCTTATTTGAAACATGTATTCTCATAATATTTAGTAATTCAAGAGTTCAACCAATTGTATTTAATATAATGACATTTGGTTAACAAACTGGAATTAATTCTAGGTTTATTGGAGCTTGAATTATATAAGTCCAATTAGATTCTCTATTTGGCTTATAGGAAGGTTATCAAACAAAGTAAGAAATATAAATAGAGGTTTTAAAGCCCATAATTGAATGTTGGACTTACTTTAATTAGAAGCTCAGTTGAACATTTAATATTGGGCGTGAGTTTGGTTTGATTTGATTAATTAGATTAATTAAATTAAAACAAACTTATTAAAGAAAGAAAGACAAAATATTTCAAAATTTTATAGCTAAATGTGCAGCTGCACATTTAGCATTGAATTGCTAAATTAAACATAGTTTTTTATCATGCTTTTATCATCATTAAATGGAGTAATGATCTTATCATTAAATGGTATAGTGGTTGTCTTTTAATGATGGCATGTAATGTAACCTTTTTAACATTCATTTGATTAAAGAAAGGAAGAGGTGCATTTGACGTACTCTCTTTTCCTTCTTTCATCTATAACTGAAAATGAGAAGATCTCATTTAGGTTATTAGTCTTTTCATATAGCCATCTTAAACAAATGAGAAGAGTCTCATTTATTGGCTTCTTTATGATTGATTAAAGAATGAAGTGATGCATTGGACACACATCACGTCTTTCTTTCATGATAACTGAAATTGACAAAGAGAGTAAGGTGTGTTCTTGCATTTTTGACTCACTCTCTCCTATCATGTAAGGATATCCGAAACTTGAATGAGAAGAGTCTCATTTTTGGCTTATTTCTTCTAAGAAAAATCTGCTCAAAATATTTCTTCTCCTTTCCCACCAAAGGATCTTATTAACCAAGTTGTCCAAGAAGAGCAAGTGGTAGATTGGATTGATCGAGGATACAATAATTAGGAGAGGATACATTGACAAAGGAAAGGATACAAAAGAGTTAAAGCTATAGCAAGGATTTAGAGAGGATACAAAAGTGAGGAGTGAAAGCTGTAGCAAGGAGTCGGTATATTTTTACCACCTTGTTCTTATGTAAATTATTTTCCTTATAAAGTATCATGTATGGCTGAAACATTTTGATTTGGTTATGTTATTTCCACTGTGTTTTGATTTCATTTGTTTTCGATCCAACATCTCTAAATCGATTTCATCTTTTGCATTAGATTTAATCTGGTTTATGTGCTCCTCTTCCTTATTATCTATATGATTTTAAGTGATCCATACTTGCAGTGGTGACTAGGTTGCAACTACTTGCTGCACCAATAATGAAGACCATCCTTATCTCGCCTCGTCTGTTTCTCCAAATCCTATGACCTCGTTGTTAGATTGTCAAATAAGACATATTGGAGATTATGAGTAAAGCTAGCTAGTTTCTTCCCCTCAAAGATGTGAATCATGTGTGGCCCAATTAGTATTAGTGGTAGGTTAAGTTGGGCTAGTTGACCTGCTAGGCTTAAGTCCACACCCATTTTGGTTTTTAGCCTCATATTGGATGTCCAAACTCATCTCTTTTTAAATCATTTGCGGCTTTTGTACTTGCATGTTTTCTTTTAATTCCTGCTTTAAGCCATTTAAAAAAATGCCTAAGAGACAATGTTCAGGCTAATTCTTAACCCTAACTAATCTCTTAACAAAGTCCTATCTATGCTCTTATGTCATTCCAGTTTGCTTAGTGTCATAAAGATACTCATATGGGTTCTGAAACTCTATTAGATCATAATAGTCTTATAACACCTTGGTAAGTCCTCCTCATAAAGAATAGTTTACTCAGTGTTAACCCAAGCAAAGAGGTCGAGTGCATCACCCTCCAAATACATGATAACAATGTCCACCTTCATCTCATCTAATGTCTAGTAGTAGCAAAAGTACTTTTAACTTTTAAATTCCACCTCTCAGATCACCTTCTTTAAACTTGGGAAGTTTGAACTTTATGTGGAAGCTTTGATGGATTTTTGAGCCACTAAGGCAAGTCATAGTCATCTTCATCATTTGAAATTTAAACTATTGCTTTGCCTTTCTCTCGATTACTGTGACTTGGTTTAGGCTGGGGGTTACTGTTGAAAGAGGCCTTGAGAGCAACCATGTCAGCATTGAAGGTGCCTAGATGAGTAGCCAAGTCAGAGAGCTGTTAAATAACAACTTTGACTAAGGTTGGATTTGAGTTTTATGGATTAGGCACATTGTAAGAATGTGGGTTTTTGGACCAGTCATATTGGAAGAACATGTAGAAACCATCTTATGAATTGACTTTGATACCAAATTGATAGAGGTTTGGAAGTAAAAGGTAAACTAATAGGAAAAATCTAATAATTTTTTAGGGGCAAGGATCTCACTCAAAGAAGAATTAATAGCCAAGGGGGGATCTCCAAGGCTAAAATACTTGAATTAATTTATGATCATTACTTCATACTGGAAATGGCTATTTATAAGTTAGGATTAACTTATAACTCCCCAAAAATGAGTTAATAGACTTTGAAATCTATGAATAACAGGCCTAGTCATATTTAACATAAATAATTAGTACTCCCTCCTATCCAAAATAAAAGTCATTTTAGAGAGATGCACACTTATTAAGAAAACTAATGAAATGTTTGATATACCCTTATTAATGGTGTTACTCAAATGAGAGAAATTGCATGTTGAATTGCCTTGAAAATGCAATATGTGTAATCAAGATGTGAGAGGAATTAAAGGGTAATTTTGGAAGTAAGATTATAAACATGCATGAAAAGTCACGAACGACTCTTATTTTGAATAATTAAAATCCCTCTAAACCGACATTCATTTTGGATAGGAGTGAGTAATAGACTACTACTCACTAAACTCATACTTAATAGGAACACATGAAACGAATGACACAATAAATTGAAAATAAATTATTCAGATAAGAAGATAAAATTAGGTGTTAGTATCATATAAAAAGATAAGATAAAAGCAAGTACTGATACTACTTGACACACGTGACCTCTTCTTCCTCTAATATGTAATTATGGGCTTATTAGAGGATCTGATGCAAGTTTGAGTTATGCCTTTGTGAAACCTAATGCTTTAAATGTATCATACAATATGATGTCAACAAATATTTATTTACTAGGGTCCTTCTTACTTGATATTTGGCTAAAGTTGTTGTGATGATCATTGCTTCATTATTAGGTTTGGCCACTTCAGGAGCCTTCTCTTCAAATCACATGGTTTATTGCTTTTCTTTTCATCTTTATTTCTTGATGAGAATGAAAAGGATTAAAAATTAAAATATAATATACATGATTTACAATCATGCTTTAAAGAAGCTAAAATCATATTAAGGATAAAACCTTAAACCAATAACTACATAAAATCATAAATAAAAAATTATAAAAGAATCTTAATCCATATTTATGAAGAATTAAAACCAATATTATAAGAAGGTTTGAATGTCATAACAAAATAGCTTATTAAGTTCAAAAAATAATTTAAAGAACCTAAGAAAAATTCTCATAATTATACTGATGATCAAAGATAATATCTACAATTGAAAAGAAACATCCCTTAAATACTATAACACAAAACTAGAGTTTTTAAAATTAAATAAAAATTATGATTTTTGGATTGGATATGGTCTAAGTCAGGCTGAGTTGACTAGAAAAACTTTAATGCTATTAGGCACGATCCAGACTATGCCCCTATTTAGTAAGGAATCCTTCTGTATCTTTAAAAGGTAAGACAAGAATTAGAATATGCCTATAAGTATATGGTATATGACATGCTCGTGGATATAAACTATAGATTTGTATGTAACTTCTAAAGTTAAACATATTATGGGTTATACTTGTGTTGGAGACTGTACCTCACCACAAAGATGTCTAGGAAGTTATATATAATGATAATAACCATGTTGAAGGTTATGTTCACATATAAATCTTCTTTAAATAGTTAGAATAAAGCTAACCAATGCTTATACTTTAATTTAACTTGATTTTAAAAGTGTAGCCACTTCTCTCACCATCCTATTAAGCGTATCTTAAAGCCTTCCTTGTTCGAGTAATTGATCCACTTGGTAAACTTAAAGAAGCAAAGGCAACTTGATTATTATATTTCTCTCTTTCTTTGAAAAAAATTCTTCCTTAAATCATCATCTACATTAAAATGATTTAAATTAGAAACAATAAAAGTAGCACTTATATTATTCTCACTTGGAAGAACTATTTCATAAGCATTATTATTGATTTGTTCAAAAACTTAAGATTGTTCGTCTCTTATTTGTAACTAAGATCATCGTAGATATAGAAACCTTTCCTTCATCATATGAACCTACACCTAACGAATTGGTTTAAAAGTAATTTTCTCTCTCCTTTTGACATCCTTGGATGAATATTTTTTATTTTTCTCTTTGATGTTTCGTTAAACATTTTTATGTAGTTACTTCACCATCTTAACTTTAATTTTACCATCTAAACTATTCCTCTCATAAATAGGTAAAGAAATCAATTCCAATGAAATGAATAGGTTAAAAACAT
Organism: Erythroxylum cataractarum; assembly: GCA_024703695.1. Classification (NCBI taxonomy): domain Eukaryota; kingdom Viridiplantae; phylum Streptophyta; class Magnoliopsida; order Malpighiales; family Erythroxylaceae; genus Erythroxylum; species Erythroxylum cataractarum. The sequence goes on from JANJEY010000006.1 coordinate 22,508,771, forward strand.
AAGTAATCTTAAAGGTAAATAATCATAAATGCTATCATCATCTACATTAAAAGGATTTAAATGAGAAACAATAAAAGTAGCACTTATATTATTCTCACTTGGAAGAACTAATTCATAAGCATTATTATTGATTTGTTCAACAACTTGAGATTGTTCGTCTCTTATTTGTAACTAATATCATCGTAGATATAGAAGCCTCTCCTTCATCATATGAACCTACACCTAATCAATTGGTTTAAAAGTAATTTTCTCTCTCCTTTTGACATCCTTGGATGAATATTCTTTATTTTTCTCTTTGATGTTTCGTCAAACATTTTTATGTAGTTACTTCACCATCTTAACTTTAATTTTACCATCTAAACCGTTCCTCTCATAAATAGGTAAAGAAATCAATTCCACTGAAATGAATAGGTTAGAAACATAAATAATCTTAAAGGTAAATAATAATAAATGCTATGAATATCTCTATTATATGTGAATTCAATTAATAATAAACAATCTTCATAAATTTTCATATTCTTTTGAGCGGTAGTACAAAATAAAATAGTCAAAGTCTTATTTACTACCATAATTTAACAATATATATAAAGGTGACAAGTAGTTGAAACTTAACCTCTCTTTCAAACAAAGTACTCCTAGGAGTATCATAGAGTCATACTATCTTCCTAAAAAACAAATAAGCTATATTGGTTACATTATCAATTTTACTACATATAATAAAAGGTGTCATCTTAGAGAACCTATCAACAATAGCATAGGTAAAATCTTTACTCATTTTGACCTATGGAAACCCTAAAAAATCCATAGAAATATTAACTTAAGGTTCATAAGGTATTGGCAAAGGAGTATATAAATCATGATATAAAACCTTAAACTTAACTTGTCTATACATAATGCAATTAACATAAATTCTTTCAACATTACGATATATATGAGGAAAAATATTCAAGAAAAACACCTAAAGTATTTTTAATGCAAAATTTGAAGTAAACCACTTGTTAATATAGAAATCAGGTATGATATGTAAAATACACAAGAAGGGGGGTTAAATTGTGTAATCTTTTCGAAAATATTATTCTTTTGAGATTTTTGAATTTCTTTACTAAATTCAAATGATTATTAAAACACTTTGCTAAAGTTAATAAGTAATGCAATCGCAAGTAATATTATCTACTCGTCTAGCAATAAGAAAATTAAAAGATAAGGGTTAGAGAATAGACGCTGCGATTTTATATTGGTTCATCCCAAACCTTGGGCTACGTCCAGTCCTCAGAGTTTGTCTAAGATTTCACTACACTCTTCAACTTTACAAGTATTCTTTCTACACTTACAAAGCCTTTTCAGGTCTCTCTCATAAAGTATTCTTTATCTGCGATTTTATCCTTTCCAGGCTTTAGCCTTTCTTTCTCTCTCTAGGAAAGATATTTTTGAGCTTCACGTTACAGATGTATTCACTCTCTTCTTTAACACTTTGAATACAGAGTTTATCTAAGTATTGTATAATCAAAATTTTTTTCTTATAAAAACATTATCTTAGTCTTTGACTCGAAGTAGTAGTATTTATAGCCTAAGTCTCCAACTGTTTTCTTGAGAAACTGCTTCTTAAATCTTCTAAAAACCATTATTAGTTGAGTCCTGTAACTAAGTCCAACTAAATAACTGACTGAAGTTTTAGAATATCTTCCTTTTGTATCGTCTGGAATAATACTTCTTCTGTTATTACGTTTCGTTTGTTATTTTGCTTCGTCTAGTGTTGCGCTTCGTCTGTTGTTGATGTATCGTCTGTTGTAGATATATCGTTTGGTGCTGACCATGCATCTTTTGGGTTGACGAAGTGTTACTTACATTTTTCTGCACACTTAACAAACTCATCAAAACCGTTTATACATTTATAAGATTATTATTATTTGATTGTCATTAAAATTAATAGAAGTGAAGCCTTCTTGACTTAACAATCTCCCCGTTTTTTATGATAACAAATGATCATAATTTTAGAAGATAAAATGATATTTATAGACGAATAGATGGATAGTATTCAGGCAAATAATAAACAAACCAAAAAATGTAAGAAATGCATACAAGATATACACAATGTTTTCTATCTTCTCTTTTGTTCCACCTCTTTTTCTCCCCCTATTTGTTATTAATAAAAAAGATAGCTCATTGTAGACACTTCAGAATTTCAAAAAAACATATGTTGCATGTCAGTGTGGATCGTCTTAAGGTCTTATTCAATAGTAACCTGTAGTAGTGCTACTTCCTTATGAAGATCACACACTGAGTCAGCTAGTTCATCAACCTTAGTGTGAATTTCCTTAATTTCTTTTTGCTAAGGCTTCCTAAACTTCCTTCTATTTGTGACTTGCCTCTGTCGAATTTATAAAATGCTTCAAGAACTCTAGAGTGGATGAAGGGTTTCAACAACAGATGGTTCTGAAGATAAAACATCTAACTCTATGATTTTGATTGAGGGTAGACTGAAGGTTTGTTTTCCTTTTGGGAGATCAAGATCATCAGATCTAGGTAGTTTAAGAATTGGTTGCCCAAGAAGGTGTAATACATCTTTGAATGAAGGTATGAAACCTAAAGGTCTGAAATGCATGATCAAATGCACAAAGTTTTCTAAGTAGAAATTGATACCTTCAACCGTGATACTTCTGTACTGTCCTTCTATCACTTTGCCAACTACCTTGAAGCTTTCATCTATGATTGAAACTCCAAATTGACTTCCTAATGCTTTTCAAATGTGATGTGAGACATAGATACCTTTAGGTTGAGCTGCATTACATGCATCATCTATGTTCTTCACAGCTACTTGAATATGCTCTTCTGTAAGATCATCTTCATTTCCTTAAGGAAACATCTTCTTTTTCCCTTTTTCTTCATTTCTCACAAGGGTTGAAAATCTTGGTTGTATATTTAGCACAATATTTATCGATGTTCTGCTCGTAATCGGATAGATTGTATAACAATCCTTTAAAATCTTCATTGGATATAGTTCTACCTTCTCATCTCGCAGAATACCGTATAGTCTTCGTTCTTCATGACTAAGAAGATGTATTGTCTGATCACTAATTGGTATAGGTTCAACTTGTACCTTGACTAACTTTTTCAAAGGTTCTCTAATAATAATTAAGCTTCTGCTTCAAACAGGTAATGATTCTTCTATAATCTTCATTCTCAAATCCTTTTTGTTGATTGGTTAAGAAGGATTGTAAGGTTCCCATTGGTGTTTAACTGTCATTGCCTTCTGTTGAACATCAGATGAAGAAACCTTTTTTTGACTGGGCTTTACCTTCTTTTGTTCTTCTGCCGGTTTAGAAGAAAGTTGTTGTTGATGCTGCTTCCTCTAAAATACTAGCTTCCTTTTTATTTCTGTCTCTCCAGATGATTTTGTTGATTGACTTTGCGAAATAAAGACAATTGATCTGGTAGGCTACTGTCTTTTCTCTTTCTTTTCAGACTCTCTATCAAGAATTAGAGATTTCTGCTTCTTCCATTCTTGTTGTCGTAAGGTTAATAGTCTTGGTGTCCTTCTTGATTGTTTGGATTTTTCTAATTGAAGTGTCTCTGCCTTCCTCTTCAATGACACTTGTTGTGATGATTGTTGACCTCGACTTTCCTCTTTCTATAGAATCGTCTTAGCTTTTATTGGTACATCAGATGATTTCTCATTCTTTTCTTTTATGGATGTTCTTCCTGTTGATCGAGATTTTGTTTTTCTTACAGACATACCACGTTTACTCATACTCTGTGTTATTATAAGCTGCCCCTCAGATCTTGCTTTCGACGTAGAACCTGTATCTGCCTCATCTTCAAACTTTATTCCCATTCTGTGAAGTGGCATTAATAATGCTCTTCACATCCATCTTTAACTTGTTACCTTTGTTGAGAAAGATTCCAGATTCTCTAAAAATCCTTGTCAATAGCATACCATATGGTAAAGAGCTAGAGTCTCCCTTTAACTTCATCATGTACTTCAAAATCAAGTACGGAAGATGAATAGGATGGTGATTAAGTAGGTGAAACAAACAATGTTCATCGTTTATTGTCACAACGTCCTTCGAGACTAATCTTGATAAAACACAGTGAAAAAGCAGTGAATATAGATCCCTAGCCTTCAAACAAGGGTTGAAGCCTTCTTAACTTCTGGATCACTACTTCCATATAGCTGTCGACTAATGTGCATTCTATCTACACAACCTTCAATAATCCATTTTGTATTGTTAAATAGCTTTACTCCAATACTAGGACACCCATTGACCCTCTCGGTAGTATCTTGTGTCACGATAATCAACAATCCATCTAACATTGATACTAAGGTGTCGTCTACCACCTTTGCATTCTTCCAAAACTCATATATCTCATTCAACTGCTCCCATAGATAACAGATTTCTCCATTTGTGATTTGTAACAAATAAAAACTAAACACACAAATGTATTTCACCCAAACTAGCGATGTTATATCTAAAAGTAAGAATATAAAATGAAAAGAATTTGAAGCTTAGAACAGAGTATTCAATCGTCTTGGTTGAGAGCACTAAATAAGTCGGTTTCAAAGTATTTAAAGAAAATTCTAGAGTAGAAGGTATTTTCAAATCTTAAGAAGATTTCCTTCTTATACCTACTCTTGAAAAGTTACCGTTCATAACTTACTGTTACTATTTACTTAAAAACTTACGACTTTTTATCTTCTTCTTGTATGAATCGTCTGGGTCATGACGTGTTAAACGAATGGTCATTCAGCTTTACCATATTCAAGTTCCATATGATTTCCTTGAATCTATCTTCACACAAAGGTTTAGTGAAGATATCCACCCATTGTTAATTCGTCTTAACAAATTATAGACTGATGATTCCTCTTTGTACATAGTCTCATATAAAATGATGTCTAACTTCAATATGCTTTTCCCTCAAGTGTTGTATTGGATTCTTTGATAGATTGATATCACTTGTGTCGTCACAGAAGATTGGAGTTTGATCTTCTTGTATGGAGTAATCTTCTAACCGATACTTAATCCATAATGTCTGTGAACAACTAATTGCAGCTGACATGTATTAAGCTTCTGCAGTAGATAGAACAATTGAACTTTGTCTCTTGCTTGACCAAGAAATTAGATTATGACCAACAAAGTGACAACCTCCACTTATAATCTTTCTATCAATTCTATCAACAGTATAATCAGCATCACAGTAGCCAATTAACTTGAAATCTTCACCTTTCTCATACATTAAACAAAGATCAGTAGAACCTGCCAAGTATCTCAATATTTTTTTGACAGCAATATAATAAGATTATCTAGTATCTTCTTGAACTTTTGCACACAAACAAACACTAAACAGTATATTAGGTCTGCTTGCAGTTAGGTAATGTAAAGAATCAATAATTCCTTTGAAAAGGGTTTGATCAACCTTCTTACCTACTTCATCCTTAGATAAAAGCATTGAAGGATGCATAGGAGTTAACATAGGTTTGTCCTTCTCCATTTTATATTTGACTAACAGTTCTTTGATATATTTCTATTGATGAATATTTTTTTTTCTTTGGTTTGTTTAATTTGTAAACCAAGAAAGATTTCAATTCACCCATCATACTCATTTCAAATTTACTTTTCATAAGATTTTCAAAGCTGGAACATAGCCTTTTAGAAGTTGCACCAAAAATAATATCATCTACATATATCTGTACTACAATGAAATCATTTTAAATAAATTTTCTAAACAGAGTCTTATCTACTTGTCCTTTAATAAAGTCATTTCTAATCAAAAATGAACTTAGACGATCATACTAAGCACGAGGTGCTTGTTTTAATTTATACAAAGCTTTATGAAGTCTATAGACATAATCTGGTTTATCAGAATCTTCAAAACCAGGAGGTTGCTTTACATAAATTTCTTCATCTATAAAACCATTCAAAAAGGCACTTTTTACATCCATTTGAAACAGTTTTATATCACGACAAATAGCATATGCAAGAAAAATCCTAATAGCCAGGAGCATAGGTTTCATTATAGTATATTCCTTCTTGTTGGTTATAGCCTTTCGCTACTAATATAGCTTTGTTACGGTTTACTCTTCCTGATTCATCTAGTTTATTTTTGAATACCCATCTGGTTCCTATGATAGACTCATTAGGTGGCCTAGGAACTAAAGACCAAACTTTGTTCCTTGTAAATTGATTTAACTCCTCTTGCATGGCTAAAATCCAAGGTTCATCTTGAAGAGCTTCATCAATTGTCTTAGGTTCTAATTTAGAAACAAAAGCTACATTAACCTCTTTTCTAAATTTATACCTAGTTCACACTCCATTTGAAGTTTCGCCTATAATCAGGTTTTCTAGGTGAGAGGATTTATACTTCCAGTCTTTTCTAAGACTAAAGTTTTTAGGAATATCTTCTACCTTATTAGGTGGAACATTTGGTGGTGACATGTCTAGGTTATCAACTAAGGGAGCAAATAGAGTTTCATCATCAGAATCGTCTCTTCTATTTAGATGAGAATCATCATCAAACTTAACATGCATAGATTCTTCAACAGATTTAGAAACAAGATTATAAACTTTATAAGCTTTAGAAAACATCGAATATCCTATAAAACTTCCTGGATTGATCTTAGAATCAAATTTATCCAATTATTCTCTTGTATTCAATATAGTGCATTTGCAACCAAAAGGAGCGAAGTAAGAGATATTTGACTTTCTTCCTTTCCATAACTCATATGGAGTTTTATTTAAAATAGGTCACAAAAATACTCTATTTTGAATATAACAAGCTGTATTTATAGCTTCTGCCCATAAGTACTTAGGAAGATTCATTTCACATATCATAGTCCTTGCCATTTCCTGAATCGTGATGTTGTTTCTTTCTACAACTCCATTCTATTGTAGAGTTTTAGGAGTAGATAAATTATGGAAAATTCCATTCTCTTCATAAAACATTATGAAATTTTCATTTTCAAATTCTTCACCATGATCACTCCTAATTCCAGCAATAGAAATTTCTTTTTCATTTTGTAACTTTTTGGATAGAACTTTAAAGCACTTAAGAGATTCATCTTTATGTGATAAAAACAATATCCAACAAAATCTAGTGAAGTCATCAACAATTACGAGACCATACTTCTTTCCATTAAGACTTAATGTTCTGGTTGGACCAAACAAATCTATATGTAACAACTTTAGAGGTCTAGACGAAGTTACAACATTTTTAGAAGAAAAGGTGTTTTAACTTGTTTTCCTTTTTGACAACTCTCACAAAAGAAATCTTTGATAAAACTTATTTTTGGTAATCCTCTTACCAAATCATGTCTAACCAACTTGGAAATATGTTTAAAACTAACTTGACCTAGCTTTTTATGCCAAATCAGTTTTCCCTCATCTGTTGATATAAAACATAAAATATTTTGACTTTTCAAATCATATAAATTAATCTTATAGAGATTGTTTCGTCTCTTGGCAGAATAGAATATGGAATCATCCTTATTTTTTAATACGCAAGAGTTTTGATTAAAAGATACTTCAAAACTAGAATCACATAATTGACTTACACTAATTAGATTATGCTTTAATCCTTCAACTAGCAAAATATTATCAATAGATGCAAATGAATCTTTACCAATTTTGCCAATTCTAATTATTTTGCCTTGCTAGTTGTCTCCAAAAGTTACTGATCATCCGTGCTTATTTTGGAGGTCTAGGAACATAGACCTTCTTCCTATTATATGTCGCGAGCATCCACTGTCTAAGTACCATTGGTGCTAGTTGCTTTTTCCAAGAAGGGGATCTGTAGTATATATTATGGCGAAACCCCAAATCTGTATAGTGATGATGATAACATTCATGGTTATACGGATGAAACATTTGAGGAGGAGGAGTTGCTACAAGATTTGGTATTTGGTGATGATAATGAAAATGCATGGGATTATTCTGATAATGTAGATATTAATCAGCCAGATGTCCTACTAG
>JANJEY010000006.1:22624960-22636849 GCA_024703695.1 Erythroxylum cataractarum
ACGATGATGGAAAGAGGAAGAAGAATCAAGAGCAAACCTATGATTTCTTTCAAAATGGAGGAGCATCGTGGAAGCAAGATTCAAAAGCTAGGGCTTTTATAAATTAATTGATTCATAAGGCTTGTTTGGCAAATTCATTTGCCACAAGTCCAATCCGAACCACCTCGAGTCAGTTTCTAATTCTAATTTCTCCCGAATTCCAATGGCTAAACCCTAATTTCTCAAATCAAATTTCTAATCTATTTGTGCCATTGGATAATCAATTTCGGAGCCGAAAATCCAATTAACCAGTCATTGATAAATTTTCCGGTCCAGACCTAATACTCCGAAAATTCCAGAAAAATTCCTATAAATCCTCAAAAATAGAAAACTCATAATTGTATACTCCAATGTCATAATTCAATTTCCTAACTTTCATTTCTAACTCAAATTTCATTCTCGAGCCTAATTTAACCTGATTATCACACATGTCCTAATCATGTCCAAATCCAAATTATCCAAATCAAACCAGAAATATGTCATACATGTATGTACGTACGAATACCAGTACAATAATTGCCAATTATACATAATGCGATAATGCATGCACATGCAAAAATTCGTATGCAGTGAACTGTACCCATCCCATCGGTGACGGGATGCTACAACATTTGATCACTACATTCACTTCATATGGAATCATAACATTAATCTCTTATAGGAATCAAAAGAAAATCACAATATTTTAAAACCAACCTTTTCCTCATTCCATTGTGTAAAATTGAAAGTTTACATTGTGTCTTTCAACCTTTACTACATGTGCATCCTCAAAACCTAGTACAAAACTACTACATGAAAGAGGAAAATATATAAATTGCACTTTACATTAGTATCGCATCTTTACTTAAGCATAGGCAAATTTGGCATTTCAATGCAGCAAACATACTTAACAAAATGCATGTGAAATGCTCATGAGACACTTTTCCAATTATTACATTGTTGAGACTGAGTGCTTGAACTGTCCCATATCCATTTTGGATAGCGAGCTCATTACTAACTGTCCCTTATCTGAAGAGGATACAAGCTTAGTTTACGTAGCGAGCTTTAGGCTCTTCATCACTGTCTGAGCTCGAGGTTCTTTTCCACGTTGAACTTTAAGCTCTGATCGGTGTCTACTTTGATCAAAACTATCATTATCTAATTGTGCATTCATGTATAGGAAGCACATAGTTCTTCACATTAACATTCAAGCAGCACTTTAATATACATTCTACATTTCACAATCATCGGACCTTCTATCCGGAAATCAACACAAATCAATTCTCATCCATTTATCAGTCAAAACATAATTTAAGCAAACAATAATTGAGAGAAACCCTCTAGGTTACTCACAAGTTGCTCCCGAAGCTAACGCCTGGAAATTCCGGTAATGTCTGGAGGTTGACGTTCTAGTTGCTCCTCTATATCAAAATAACACATACACATCCATCACAATTTGTGCAATCATAAGTGTTTAACAATGCACATGTACGTAATAAAATGTATACAATGCATGTTCATGACAATCCCAAGTATTTATCCATTAGCTTTATCACAAAATCATTCTCATATCAAAACCCATCTAATTATAATTTATACTTAGGTTTATGCTTCACTAACACCATTAAACTCACAATTTATTTCTCATTGAATCACTTCAGACTTTTTTAGACACACTTTCGGGTCTACTGTTCATGTTCAATCAAAAGGTGAAACAGATGTAATTTAGTCACACTCTCTTCTAGAAAAGTGTTCCTCTATGTCTTATGTTTCTATTGACACCAAAATCACTCAATTTGGTTTAGTAATTTAGAAGATATGCCTCAAACATTTTCAGACTGCTCTTATCCAAAATAGTAGACTATATACAACTTTCAACTAGAAATTGAACATCTTAGAGACATAATCACAATTAAAATTTTTCTTATATGATTTTTAGCCTATTTTATCTAGTTTACTTCAAATCAAAAATTATCTCATTTGGAATCCTATAGATCCAAATATAATCAAAATATTGAAGTGTGTTCAGTAAGATAATCCTATTTCACTATTCCAACAAATTCCACACTTTCATTTGAACAACCTTTTTCAATTCAATTCATAATGCTACCAATTTTTGTGGAGAGATATAAAAATGTGTTAGGAATCTATTGGTCTAAGAATCACTTCATTTGGAGGTTAGGTTGTGAAGTTATGGCCAGAAGAATCAACCATGATCATGTCCTCAATCACGTTGTACCTATCTCGGAACAATTGGCATAACTTTAACTAGAGATTTCATATTAAGGTTTTCTTTGAATGGTTTCGAAGAGGGCTTCTAGATCTACAAATTCTATGAGATCTCGAAGGCAAATTCTATCATCTAGAGGGTCAAAAATGGGACTAGATGATAGGATCAAATGAATCGTGCAACAGACGATATGACGTCATCACCAGACAATATAACATCATCAGACGAAGCGTCCTCACAGGACGAAGCGTCTTCATAAGACAATCCGTCCTCACCAGCTGAAATGTCTTCATAAGATGAAGTGTCTTTACAAGACGAAGCACCTTTACCAGACAATGCATCTTCACAAGACGATCCGTCCTCACCAGATGATATGTCCGATACTCCTGAGTATCCTCATTTATAAAGACCTTAACGTTTGACTCCGATACCCAAAAATTCCAGACTTTCATTTTCTAAAATCCAACACTTCCAATTTTTATTTCTAGTCTTTCACTCCATTTCATTCAACTCATTCACCATAAATTCATACTACGTCTAAATATGCAGATTTAATCAAGAACCATCCAAAAGCCAAAAGTCGATGGTTTATCCTCTGCATATACTGCCATCATTCTCTGCATTTTCAACTATTATACATACTGTCTATCTTCTTTCTAACTTTTATTTATAAATTCATTCTCATCTCATACCATCATTTTACAACTACTCTTCAACTCACAAATCATTTTCTTGATCAAATCTAAAGCTTTCATCTACTCACGTACATACATACATACATATATATACGCTCAGTGAAGAAACAGGGCATACCCCCTTTTTATATATATTCTTATACACAAGCTCATACACCATTTTATTTATCTATCTAACTCCAAAAATCATTTTTACATCACCTGATCACTAATAATCAATCAAATACTAAACAACACTATATCTATATTTTCCATCCCATTAACACTGTGTTCATGAATATATACACATAAATGCCATGATTATGAAGCTGACAGTAATTCATCAAACTTATTTCATAGATCCCCAACTTTAAAGGATTTATTCACTACTTACTTATTGAAAACTCCAAAATCTTCAATTATCTTCAAGCCCTAAACTCAATGCAAATTCACGTATTCAACTATGTAAAATGATCAGCTTCTGGTTTTTCTTAGGGCAGAAGAAACAAATAGCTGTGGGGAAGTGGTGTGGCATAAGGAAAAGTAAAGTAATCTCTTGGGAGGTATTTGATGAAAAACTCTGTGTATTGGGAGAAAAGTTGAAGAAGGTGACTACAAAGAAGGAAACTTAGGAAAATTATTTAAAGTACATCTTTCAAATCACGTAGTCTTTTAACTCTCAAAGATCATAACTCACTCTCAGACAAAATTATAAAGGCAACTTACTAAGTTAGTGACACTTGTCACTTTCATAATGTCTAAGCTCTAACTATGTCCCTTTTGAACTAATTCCTTCAATTCTCATCTTTGCAATCCAATTACCTCTAATACCATCTTGATTCCTTTTCCTATTTTCCATAATAATCTATAATTTCTGGAAATTATTCCTAAATTCGCCAAAATTCACAAATACTACAATTCCACTAATTAATAAAATTTCCAATAAGAATAAATTTCAAAATTCTCAAAAATAACACAACTCGATTCAATTATACCTAGAATTATCCATGGATGCATGGACAATTATTTTCATGTGCAAAATTTCACTATTCATATGTATGTGTATGACATTTTATGCATAAGCATGAAAAATGCATTTCCAATCTCTCATTAATCACTCAGATTTACTATTCTAGCCTCCCCACAAGTAATGGGATGTTACATATAGTACTCCTCTTCAATCCCTACATCAATCTTCACTCCTGCCACCTCATCTACCCATACTAATTTCACCTTAATCGTATCATATGGTAACTTGAACATGAGGTCACACACATAGTCTATGAATTCTAACTATCTATGTTACCTTCCATACCTCAACTTTCTCTTTAAATAACCTTAATCTGACATCACATACCTACGTAAAGAAGTTTTCTCATTAGTGCCATATGATGTTTAATAAGTTCAAAGCTTTCAATAATAACAACATTTGGAACCTTGATCCACCTCCACCTAACGTCAACGTATTTGGTTTAAAATGATTTCTTCAAACCAAATGCAATACGATAGCTCCTTGGATGACTATAAAGTGTGACTAGTTGGCAAAAGCAATCGTTAATGACCTAGTATCAACTATACTGACACCTTTACCAGATTTTCAAATCTACAATCATTTGTATAAACTTGGCTTATTCTACAACTTGAAGTTGATAATTCCTTTGTATATGGTAATATTCAAGAACCTATTTATGTGATTCATCCCCTAGTTTTATAGATCCTTAACATCTTTAATATGTATGTTGTCTTTAAAAAGGCCTTTAAAATTTTATTCCTCTCTCTTTGTCCACCAAACCTGCACTAATACCATAGTCGTTTTAGTTTATATGGATGACATCTTAGTCAAGTTCTTCACAACTATTTATCTCACCTCTTATTAGTGATCTCAATGACACCTTCTTTATTAAAGATCTTGTTCCTCTTCATTACTTCCTTATAACTGATGCATGCCAGCCTCTTACTCACCTAAACCAAATACATAGCAGACTCCTCATCTATACTCACCTAGACCATTCAAAAAATGTTCTTACACTCATGACACCTATCCCATCTCTATCTAAAAACCACAGACTTCCTCTTTCAGACCCAATTGAATATTGTAGCACGGTTAGATTTCTTCAATACCTTTGCTTACCCATATGGATGTTCAATTTATATAAACAAAGGAACATGTATTTGACATTCTAATAAAGGCTCTTACTTCCATAACGTTTCATTAGCTTTGAGACGAGCTTATAATTCATGCATGATTTTAAGGGGAAGTGATAAATCCATAAATATTCACTAGGATATTCTCCATAAATTTAGTGATATTAGCATAGATCTTTCGTAATCTCTCATCATATTTTTATCATATATATTATACCTATAATATTTACTTTCATTTCTTAGACCTTGGCTCCTGTAAATTCATTTATTTACTATTCTCCCACTAGTTCCTTCTAGTAATATACCAAATAATTATTTTAATGGTAAAATAAAATTGGAACTCTTTTGATTAATTTTTTTATAGAATTTTGAAAAAAAATGCATAAGAGAAAGTATTATGAATTTACAAAAAATAAATTAAATTTAAGAATATGAAAAGAAACAAATGTACACTTAATTTTATGAATCATTCGATTTATTTCATTTTTGTCATTGTTTTAAATTTTTGTTCTTTGATTTTAGTATCTATGTCATTTTAGAAAATATTTAGTTGTTAATCTCAACATAATTACAATTGTTTATATTATCATTTTTTATAATTAGTAAAAATTAGTCTAAGATATTATAAACATAATAAATTTATAGATTTTCTACTACTTTTCTTTCTAACATATCTAGGATGAGAATTTTTTTTCTTAATTGTCCTTTTTTATGATGTTCCCGAGTTGGTCTAATTCTTGTATAACAAATTACCTTTCTCTTTTATTTTTTTGAAATTTTAGTTCATAATATAATTAAAGTTTTACAATTTATCTCTACTATTAATTATGAATAAGTGACTCATCGTATGGATTTGTTCGACTAATTTATGTTTTTAAACTGTTTCTTACTTTTTCAATCAAAAGAAGAGGTAACTTTCTACTTTAAATTTTCATTCCAAAAAATATTATTACAATTATCTCTCTATATTACTCTAATTAAGAAAACATTTTTAGATTAGAGATATTTTATTTAATTTTTATTTTAAATTTATCCATCATCATCAACACCCAGCTGAAGTCCTACTAAGACATGGAGTCTGAGGAGATTTGATAATACGTAGCTTCATCTCTACTTAGTAGAAAGATTGTTTCCGATAGACTCACATGTAATACATGATGATATTACAAAAAGATAAATGGATGTACATACATATATAAAAATAAAATAAGTAAATAGTTAAATCAAATAAACATAAACAGATGATAAAATAGTAAAAATAATTAAATACAAAAGTGCAAAAAAATAAGAAATAGAAATAGAAATAAATAATAAATAATAAAGAGAAACAATAAAAATAACAATAAACTAAAATAAAAAGGTAAGGCAATACAAAATAATGATTCATACAGAACATGTCAATGATTAACAATAAATGGTAAGATAAAAAAATAAAATCAAAATAAAAATACCATAAACATACAAAAAAACACATACACTAGTAACTTCGACTAGGCAGTACATTAATTATGCTATGTAAGAAACTAACTAAGCTAAACTAATTAGGAGGCAAGTACTACGCAATAAATGCAAAGGATTGGGTTTAATAGAACCTACAAAAATGTGAATGCCCTTTTTAACAGAGATCCTTTACCTGTATCTTAGTATGTCAAATTTTCCTATTGTGAGTGAAGTTCTCAATAAGATCCAACCTAGCCATATCATTATTTATCATTTCCCTCCTGTTCTTTCTAGGTCTTCCTTTTTTCTTTTACAATCTAAGTATTATTTTCTCAATCTTCTCACTAGAGCTTCAGGATGTCTCCTTTTAATGTGTCTGAAACATCTAAGCTTTGTCTCTCTCAATTTATGATTAATACTAATCGCCTCTCTTCCAATTAGATTCTTGACCGTATCTCTTCTAGTAAGATTACATTGTATTTTAAATTTATTTTTTTGTTAAAAATATGTTTTATTCCTCCAATTTTTATTCTATATGTGCTTAAATTTATAAACTTAATTTTCACCAAATAGATCTTATTAGTTTCCTAATTTCTAAAATTTTAAGAAACTTTTCAATTTTTAATTGCCATGTTTATAGTAATTTTTTCAGAAAATTCACATTTTGTTTATTAACATTTTATTAGAATAAAATATTATATCCCTTCTCATCTTGGAATATAACATTTCAAATTATGGTATCATTATTTTATAGTATATTCTATATATCAAATCTATATTTTGATAACCTTGTACCATGTCTAATCTTAAAATTTTACATTTATTGTCATAATATCTGTTGGGTCCATGTTTTGTGTACCGGGGTGTGTTGCCCCGCATACTTCAAATTTGCACGCGGCCACAACCTTAATCAGTATTGTCCTCTTTGGTACTCGAACTCGAGACCTCAAGGTTTTGTTGCATCTAACTGCAAGCCTCTTACTTATGTTGGGTCCGTGTTTTGTGTACCGGGGTGTGTTGCCCCGCATACTTCAAGTTTGCACGCGGCCACAACCTTAATCAGTATTGTCCTCTTTGGTACTCGAACTCGAGACCTCAAGGTTTTATTGCATCTAACTGCACTCCTCTTACCATTGAGCTAAGTTCTCTTTCGAGGTAGCATTTTCATTCCTTCAATATCAAACCATTAAAAACCTTAGTTCAAGCAAAACAATTTTCAAAGTATGTAAAGACAGTTCAAATCATGTAAAACAATGCAAGTTATTCATTGAAAACAATGCAATGCAAACCTGGACCTAAACCTAGTTGCTTTGATACCACAACATGTTAGACCCCGTTTCTTGAGGCCTTGGTGCGTGAGGGGAGGCCTTGGATTTGATACATATAAGTTAAAAGAAGAAAGGAATCCCTCGAAAGCACAAGCGGGAGTCGCCGCGGCGAAACCTCTCGTGTAGCTACGCCGCGGCGAGCAATTGAACCCTCACTGCGGTGAGCGAAAGAATCCTCGCGCAGCAAGCGAAGCAACACTCATCGCAGTGAACCCGCGCATGCAGCTTCGTCGCGGCGAGCATACGGCCTCGTCGCGGTGAACGCCTCCTTTGGCCCATAAAAAACAAACCTCAAACTTTTTCTCATTTTATTAAATTAACCCAACCCAAAACTTAACAACATACACTCAAGCAAACTTCTAAATAATTCAATGAAAAAGATTTGGAACAAAAACATCCATACCTCATTAATAACCAAAAGATGAGTTTACAAAGCTTTAATATCATTTCAAACTAAAAAACAACCTTTGAGTTCAAGAGCTAAAAATACAAAATACACTTGAAACAATAAAACTTGAAATGTAACTAAAGCCTTGACTTCCAAAAGTATAACTTGAAAATACATAAATATGACAACTTGGAGTGATGCCATAACTCTTGACTTACTCGGTCTCTTGCTCATCACCTGAATGGGGGAGGATAAAGGGGGTGAGCTATAAAGCTCGTGGGAACATATTTATAATACAGAAATAAGCAAAACTATTTTCAAAAGATAACTCATTGCCGTGATACACTTTTGAAACCATAGTAATTGAGCATGTAAAAGTCATTATCTCGAAATGCTTGATTTTTAAACAATTCATGAGTAGAATTTAACACACTTATGCATGAAACATGATAACAGATCATAAGCACATAAGCATAGAAGAATTGTTTGGGTTAGTCCGGGTTCATGACGCACTACACATTCCCATCAAAATGGTCCTGTGTAGTCATAGTTTCTTGAGGGAGTCCTTTGTGGGGAGCTCCGTGCCACTAGCGGGCAGGCGGGAGAAGCCTTTACATGGGTCAACGTGAACGTGACAGTTCTTGAGGGACTACCACAAACCCACATAACATGCATGATTCAAAATCTTGTATACTTGTTGTCAAACTGGCACTTGCTTGTAAACTTGCTTTTCATGAACTTGATATCCTTGTATAAATCATTTCGAAAAATATGATTTCATGTGCATGTATTCTTTGAAAAGAGAAAACCCTTTTTGAAGCCTTTTTCATAAATCATGAATGCAAATCATATAACAAACATATAATCATTTCGCAATAGCAAATAAGGCAACATTGATGATGCAATTTAAATCATTAAATTTTTCTTGATGTAAATAAAACAATGAGTGACTTATTTACTCTATTATAAACGTGTACCCACCTTGAGTTCCTTACTTATAAGCTTGCCTAGGAATGTATTTCCTCTTGTTCCTCTTGCTACTCTTGCCTCACTTGATTTCATTCAACAATAACTAAAATCCCATTCAATTTGGTGTAGAAATCGGAAAGTCATACTTTAACAATTTGAACTATAACTAAAGCTGAAACAAAAATTTTATGCTTAACTTCCATCCAAAATTTCATATCCTTAGAGACTGATTCAGAACTGCATCCCTTCACAAAATTGTAGCTCTAAGTCTCTAGTTAACAAAAATTCAAAAATCACCTTATTTAGACATCTACATCAAAAGTTATGCTCAAATTACCAAAACACATACATGTAGAAACTAGAGCTTGCCGCGGCATGCACACTTGCGTGCACCGCGGTGTGCACACCTTCGCGCGCCGCGACGTGCAAGCCCAAACAACTCTCCCGAAACTCGATTTTTCCACATTCTTCAACCACAATCTTCCCATTTTACTAACATAACACATCTAAACCTTAAATCATGTCTTAAACTTCAGTTCTAAACTCATTACAAACTTAAAATCAACCACAAACACCAGAAGATCATCAACCCAAAGAGATTTTACCATTTTTCATAAACTTCTCAACAACCAAATCCTACACATGCTAAGCTATTCTAGGGTTTCATCCAACCCAAACAAGAAGAAATAAGTTTATACATACCAGATAAAGCTTCAATTCCTTCGAAATCCTTAAAGATTGCCAAACCCTATTTTCTCTTCTTCTCCCTTAAGCCACCAATGACACTCACTTCTTTCTCCCTTCACTTTCACTCTTTCTTTTTCTAATTCTTTCACTTAAGCCTTAATGGATGAACAAGGACCATGTTGCCCCTCCATGTAATGTCTTAACCTCTCAAACTTAAGTGATCTTCTCATATTGCCCTATACATTTTTACTATTTCATTTCCACTTTCACCATACTATACTTAAATTAATCTAAATTTTCCATCAATACTTCCAATTCAACCACACTAAAATAATAATCAAACAATCAAAATCAATTCATACGTAATAACATCAATTAAAAAAAAATTGGAGCCCAACAGGAATTTACTAATACTTCTTGTAGAAGATCATTAATGTCATAGGTGCAATAAAATGCTTCCAAAAGTTTAGTTCATATTATGCCTCATATTCAAACAAAGGCTTATGACTTTAGATAATATGAAGTTCATAAACACTTCCTAATCTTACTGGCTTTGTAAACAAAATAGGAATCCTAGCTCATCTATTTTTTTAACTGAGAGTTCTCTTCTTACATTTAAAGACGCGTCATGGATCATTTTATCCATTAATTTCCTTAACTACCAAGAAATATTCAATGATATACATCATAAAAGATGCATTTATCTGGGTAATAAGATGATAAATATGATACCTTATGGGAGCACTATTACTACATCTAGCATAAAAGAAATTATAGATGTTTTCAAGCTAAGAAGAGATCTAAACACTAGGTAGTTTGGGAAGTAACCTCATAGATTAGATAGCAAATATTGGCTAACTATCTATAAGAATCTAGATTTTTTATTAGGTTAGCCTTTAAAGTAGATGGTTTATTAATGTCTTTATGATGTAATTTGGTACTTTGAATGTTATAAGGGTTAGGTTGAATTGATAGGATGTTTGATGTTAGAATTGAATCCAGGTGTAATTACCTTGTACCTTCATTCTTCTGTAATTAATTAATTACTTAACTTCCAAAAAAGAGTTTTAGTGAACTAAATTTCTTAAACATATGTTAGGTTTGAGAACAACTCTCAAAATAAAAAGGAAAGTTATATGTTCATTATACAATAATGTTCTTAATCTTTGTTGAGGATTTTAATGACAAAATTTTATAAATATGTCAATATCATATAAATGATAAATTATAATGACATTTTGAATTGACTATTATATCATAAACTTAATGGATACCTATACCAAAATAGTACAATGCAATTTTTAGCTCAAAGTGGAGCTAAAAGATATAGTATCTTGATGAAAGTACTTCACTTAATTTAGCCCACTAAAAACATAAACATGGACTAGAATTGAAAGAATTTATTATAGTATGTTAATATTTGTTATTAGAAGAAGATAATTACATGAATTTCTTGTTAATACATGATATGATATAAATCATATATATTTCTAATTCATACTTTTGAGTATTTGATATTGAATTTGGATTCAATATTACCATGTTCAAGGTATAATTTGAAATAGATTATTGAGTTAAAAGTAGTTGATCTAAATTTATACAAATAGTTTATATGTGTTGCATCAAAGAACACTTATGCTTGATATAAATAGCAAGTTATAAAAAAGTTAGATAATTGAGACTATCTTTTTATGCCATATTGGTTAAATTAACATAATGATAATCATATAGTTATATACAAGGATAAATGTATCTGTTGATTATAAATCAGATGAAACTTGTAAATTTTTTAGGTTAAAGAATAACCAAATCAAACTTTGATGAAAGGATGACTATGGTATTGAATTGTTAAATCTTATACATATGATGTATGTGATATAATAATACTTTTTAAAATGATAAAAACTTGTGTTGGGCCCGAGCCCCGTAACCCGAATCCCGAGGCGACTCCTCGGACTGCGCCCCAACGAGCGACCCGAACCGTCGGACCCGATCCCAACATTTCACATA
>JANJEY010000006.1:22707998-22720338 GCA_024703695.1 Erythroxylum cataractarum
GGTTTGATTGTTTGTACATACACATGGATCCTGGCTTTCGGGAATGTCCCGGGACTCAAAATTTTAAATTCCGCACTATGTTCATGTGATGAACACCCCGGGATTTTCCTACAGAAACACCTAATATAGCGTTGGGAGCTGCGGGGTTGATCCCATTCAGCACCCTCAGGACAGAGGGTACAAAGGACATCGTCCCACGGGTAGTCATTAATGAGTTGGTCAAAATGGCAGTTAATGATAGGAGGAAGGTGGTAGTGGTCTCGGATGCTAGCGAAGGCATGGTGAACGGTGAATCCTGGGAAATCAATGGCCAAGGTGTTGTAGAAACGGGCATAGGTGTAGAAATGACAGATAAACTTGTCATTTCCCTGATCCCTAGGTTGCACTAAGCCGGTAAGTTGGGACTGGACAAGTTGTCGCACAAAGGGGCTGGTAGAGGGTGTAAGAGGAAAAGGTTGTTCCTGAATACATGGCCTAGAATCGACTTTCTCCGTCAGGGCAGTGTACTCAGGATCAACCGGAGGGGAAGAAGAAGCAGAGCGAGTGGGGGATGCAGGTGGATGAGAAGAGCGGGAAGGATGAGAGGAGTGAGAGGATTCAGAAAACCTGGAAGAGAGGGAGAAACTAGAAGAAGAGGTAGGAGTGGTTCAGGTAGCATTTTTGGTTCAAAACATTTCCTGCACAAAACAAAAATAACAAAGGTTAAACAATTTGCCTAACAGAAGAAAATTTGTCGCGGCGAGAGTTCTATCGTCGCAGTAAAAATGAGACCTCTACGCCGCAGCAAACTGATGGGTCGTCGCAGCGAAACCTATACGAACCACGCTGCGACGGCAGGCTTCTTCGTCGCGGCAAGCTATCCTAGATTGACATAATGTGAAACGAAAATGAAAACGAGATATGAAGGAAAACTTACAAAACGAGGGGGGGTAAAGATGAAAAGATTGAGCTCCGTGCAATGGGTGTTGAAGGAGGCCGAAGACGAAGAGGAGGAGGCGATTCCACAGGAGGAAACCGCGGCATACGTGAAATGAGAAGGAAGAAGTGGAAGACAAGGGAGAAAGAGTCGGATGGTTTAGGTTAAAAGGGAGGTGAAATGACAAAAAGTACATAGGGTAAAAGAGAGGTCCGAAGAACAATAAAGGAAAAAAAAAGTTTCACTGGGGAAAATTTGCGCAGAAAGATCATGTGCCGCGGCAAAAAAATAATTCACACTGCGGTAAATTCGTGTGAAAGAGCTGCGCCGCGGCGAAAAGATTAATTCATGCAGCGGCGAAAGTTGCCCGATGCACAAAAAGAAAAAGAAAAAAGGATCCTTAGCTCATCTGCAATGCTCCCATTACAAAACAACATGCAATGCACTACTTACACCAATTCCTTCCACCATTTAAGATGTATCATGCATCCACAAAGATTTAGAATTCAAAAGGAAATTGAATTATTGGAACAACTAAACTTAAATCCTACTAAAGCTAAACCTAATCCTACTGACGAAGTTTCTCCCCCCACACTCAGTCTAACATACTCGTGCTCAACAATATCATTCCATCTTCAATCAATAGGCACAAATATATTTTAAGTGAAATAGGAGAAACAACCTGGTGCTTAAGGTGGGTCCTTCAGCTCTTGAGAGACGTTTGGCTCGTACCTATGCCTTGACAGGGCAACTTGACTTCCTTCTAGCTCCATGCCAATGTTCGCACTCTGTAGTCTACTTGAAACATCAATAACAAAAACACCCTCCAAGGAATCATGAGTCGAGGCATTCATGGCTTGTTCAAAGTCAATACATGCATCATCAACAACCATATCAAGCATATTAACTCCTAGGAGAGAATAATCCTCATGGGGATGTTTTATAGCTTCATACATATTGAAGCTCACCTGCTGGTCTCTCACCTCCATAGTGATCGTACCTTCTTTTATGCTAATCATGGTACTAGCAGTCCTTAAGAAGGGTCGACCAAGAATCAAAGATGTATCCTACACAACTTTAGAAGACATATCAAGCACATAAAAATTAGCAAGAAATGCCAAACCTTTTACCTGGACCAGGATGTCTTCAATAATGCCCACTGGATGCCTAAATGATCTGTCAGCCAATTGTAACACAACAGATGTGGGTTTCAAACTTTTGACTCCTAAGGATTGATAGACAGACTTTGGCATCACATTAATAGCTGCCCCTAGATCTAACAAAGCTCTTCCTACAGTTATGTTCCCTATAGTGCATGGAATGGTGAAAGATCTAGGGTCTTGACATTTCACAAGTATTTGAGGTTTGAACAAGGCTGACACATTCGAGCTCACTTAAACTTTCTCATTGGGCCTAAACTTTCTCTTATTTGTGCATAAGTCCTTAAGGTACTTAGCATAGGTCGGAACTCTTTTCACTAAATCAAGGGAACATTCACCTCAACTTTTTCAAACAACTCAATGATATCTTTTTCATGCTTAACCTCAGTCATACGCTTGCTCATTAAATATGAATTTGGAAAAGGAAGGTCTTGAAGATTTACCTCCTTACCTTTGCCTTCAAGCTTGCTTGATTTCCCATGCTCAATTTTGTCCTTGGATGCAAACTTCCTTTCTTTCAGTAATGATTCTTCTCATATTTCTTGATGCTTTCCTTTTGTAGAGGTGCTTCTTCATTCTCAATCTCCTCATCACATGCTTCCTCTTCTTGATGATCCAACCTCACTTGTTTCCCACTTCGCTAGGTAATGACATTGAGACTTTTGGGATTCATCACAGTATTAGAAGGAATTGTGCCACTACTTCTTGCTTGGGCCTCACTCATGTTGTTGGACAACTGAGTAACATAGGAATTGATATTCTCTACTTTGGTCTCCCATTGTTCCATTCTCTTCTCCAAAGCATTGAATCGAGCAGCAGTTTTGGAGGAATCCTGCTGAATCAAAGAAGCTATGACATTGAATTGATTGTTGTTTGAAGTCCTCTCCTCTTTCATCAAAGTCACCATGATGTGAAGCAATTGATTGGTGTCCTCTTTGGGTGGGACTGTCAATGCTTGTTGTTGGTTGGGGAACTGGTTAGTGGAGGTACCAGCTCCCCCTCCTTGCTGAAATATGTTCTGAACTCTGCCCTCTTCATTTCTCCAATTGAATCTAGGATTAGCCTTCCATCCATCATTGTAAGTGTTGGAGTATGGATCCCATTTCTGGTTGGTCCTCCCTGGATATACTGCAGACACCTCTTCATACCGACCTGGGTATACACAAGATATGTGCATAACCGACCCACAAGTATCACAACTGGGTGCGATAAGATCCATTGAAGATGATGGACGATGCACATTCAGGTTCTTCAATTCGGCAGTGATGAAAGATAGTTGCGATATGATCATATTTTCCAAGGAGTCCACCTTCGACTTTATACTTTCCATCCTCTTAACTTGAGTTGTTGAAGCTCCTAGTTCATGCACTCCTCTAGAATCTCTCACACTATACTGTTGATGATTCAAAGTTACCTTCTTTATCAAATCCCATGCCTCCAAAGCCGTAAGATCAATCAAAGATCCTCCAGATGTCGCATCCATCATACCCTTATCTTGACTCTTCAACCCATCATAGAAATATTGCACTAGTTACTCATCAGGAATCTGGTGATAGGGGCATCTTGATAGAAGATCTTGGAATCGATTCCAATAATCATAAAGAGATTCATCATAATCCTGGAGAGTTGAATAGATTTCCTTCCTCATGAATGACGTTCTTGAGGATGGAAAATATTTCTCCAAGAAAGCTTTCCAAAAATTGGCCCAGCTATGATAGGCATTCGCCACATGCCTTAGGAGGCTCATGTACCACTCCCATGCCTTTCCTTCTAGGGACAAATGAAAAACTTTCCATAGACCTTGGTCTAATGACGCTCCCACTGGCTTCATACTCTGTCAGATCATAGAAAAAGCTTGTACGTGCATGTAAGGATCTTCTCCTGCCAAACCATGAAATTTAGGAAGAGAGTTAATAAGTAATCCTTTCACTTCAAAATTAAGGCAAGCAGTAGTAAATGGATCATAGTTCACATTAAAAGTTGTCGCTTCCCTAATGGTTCTACGTCTTTGATTCCCATTATTCTCTCCTACTCTCTCATGCTCACCATTTCCTCCATTATCTCCATTTCTAGGTTGGTTTACTTGAAAGTTGGGATTTTGCAGGAAAGCGGGGTTCTCAGCCATGATCACTCTCTCTCTAGACTCACTCTTACTAGTTCGTTGGCTTGATTCCTCTTCCACAACTACCCCTCTTCTCTTTTTTTCTTTCCTCTCTTTCCTAATCTTCCTTAAACGTCTCTCAATTTCAGGTTGGAAAGGAACAAGTCTAACTCTCTGGGGCATGCACAAAAACAATTCAACTGAAAAAAATTGTAACAAAATTTACCCACCATCACACAAAGTCAAATAAAAGGTGAAATGTGAAAGATGTGAGTGTATCGAGTGTAAGAGTATGTATGAAGATGGTATGTGTGGCAAAATGCTAAGTATGGAATATCAAAGCATGAAAGTATGCTATGCAAAGGAAAATTAAAAACTATGCTATTGACAAGTATGAAATTAAACTATCTAAAATGAAATGTAAAAGAAAAGGTTCCTATTATCAACGACAGTTGAAAATGACAACGGCTAACCTAAAGAAAACCAATTACTTGGTTCCCCAGCAACGACGCCATTTTGATCGGCTCTCGTTTGATCTGAAGATCAAACCCTTGGAAATCGAAGCAAAATTTTAATTCCAAGAATTGCAATATAGGATGCAACCTCAGGTCGTCTCACTTAATCAGAACCTAATGCAAGTGGTCTAAGCTAGCCTAATTGTCGAAAATGCAAACCAAGTTGATAAAAAAGAAAAGGGGGTTTGGATAATTTGTAAAAGAAATTTAGAAGATTGAGCTAAATGAAAGAAAAATGTATAAAAGGGTATTTTTGGATTTTTGGGGATGTGAAAAGTGAAGAAACTCAAACAATGATCAAATATGATAAAATCCTCTTGAAAAAGAGCATTGGCTATCCTAGTTCAAAACAAATCTTTCGGGAGAGAATTCACTAAGTTTTCGAATGATAAATCTTAAAGAACTCTTTAAGTCCAAGGTTTTAATCAATGAACTCCATTTTTTAAAAACCTTGTTAAATGCATCTTAGTGTGTATTAATGGATGAGCTAATGCAAGTGGTCAATATGGATCAAGCTTAATCTCAATATCAAACACAACTAGGCAGATACAAGAGAGTTAACACAATCACCACAAAGATATATATGAGACTTCATATATTAAGCATCAAAGTTCTACATTAGCAAATCCATAACAAAAGCATTGTTCAACACTTAATTAAACTCTAATCAAGCTAATCTAACTACACGGTCATAAACCCTAACTTAGAAGTTTACAACTATGCAGTCAAACTTGATAATGTAAAACAATTCCCTTTTGAAGCCCATCGAACTTAAGCCATCGCTACATCTTCAAGAGGAATCGGTGTTCTAGCCAAACATAACGTCGAGAATCCTCACAACCACAAGAGCTTCGATGTCACCCATGGCAACAACAATGGCAAATGGTGAAGTTTACAGTGAAGGTAGTCGGAGTTGATGGATGAAAGTCGAGAGTGAGATGATTTCTGAGGTGTTGGTCGAAGTGTGTTTGTGTTGCTGCTGAAAAGTCGTCTCCCTTATGACCTAATTTGGCATGATTTTAAATGTTGGTTCGCGGATCGGGTCGGAATAATGAGAGAATTTTTCAATTTTAGTCTGGGTTTTCGACAATTCGCTGCGACGACAGGCAAGTTGCACCATGGCATGCGCTTATTGCATCCTTCACCACAGTGAATTGATTAATTTACGCCACGACGAGATTTTCCTTTTGCGTCACGCTGGACATCTTGAAACTCACATACTCATGTTGACTCCATTTCAACCCGTTGACTCCTTTTCCTTGAGAGGCTCCTATAATCAAAAATAGCAATTTGCAATATCAATTGTCCTTAGAAAAATTTATAATGCAATTAGTGTAAATTTATAACAACTTTTACTATCAAATTGCATTAAATAAAAGTGCATACTCAAGGATCAATTTAAGCATAAAATCAAGAATTATGAGTCAAAAAGTGTAGTAAAGGCCATGAAAGTGTTGCCAATTTAGATAATAAACTTGGACTCAATCAAGAACTTACGAGGTACATTTCATTTACGTACATAATATTAGTATACACATATGAATCATGATTTAAAAAACATTGCAAGATATTATATGCACTTAATTGACATATTCTAGGGTATGGAACAAAAATAAATGTGATATGAATGTACATTCCTAATGTTTGCATTTTGATTTACCAATAACATGAATCAATGGATTATAACTAGTGAATTGGGAATTTATTGTTTCAATTGAGTAATTGATGAGGTGATATGTGCATCTAGTGTAAGAAAGATGTTAAAGAACAAGACAATTGATACATGGGAATTTTGGTTGATTAGGCCAATGAAATGGTGACATGTGACATTGGGAATAAGTGACAAATGGGTCAATTAAATGGATGACAAGTGGCTTGCTTATAATTGCGAAAGGTGGCCCTTTAAGTTTGTGCAAATGGCTTTTTAGACTTATGAAATATAGAGCAATGTAATGGTGACATGTGTAGCTTTACAAATTGTGACTTATGTAGCTTTATAATTGGTGACATGTGTAGCCACACAATTGGTGACATGTGTAGCCTTACAAGGAGTGACATATGGAGGCGTAAATCAGTGACTTGTGGAGCCTAAAGTAAGTGACACATGGACCAATAGAATAGTGATATATAGATCAATAGAAGGATAACATATGTACCAATAGAATGGTGACACATGGACCAATGAAATGGTGACATATGGATTAGTTTGACCATCTTGAATTTTCTAGAGAAAATGGACGAAAAGGCAATAGAAGTAAGAGTGAAGGTCTACCATAAGGTTAGAAGAGGGAGAAAAATGAAAATAAGAAGAGAAGGAGAGAAAAAGTGGAAGAGAAGAGGAGAATGAAAGAAGTTAGCAAGGTAAGTTAAAATTCTGGTTTCAATTTCATCTTGCTCTTTTGATTTTTTTTATATCCTTAGAGCACAAATTTGAAGCAACTTAAAGAATTGAAGTTGTAGATATAGGTCTTAACTTGACCTATGTGGAAGTGGCTTGATAAAATAATGACTAGAGTTTTATTTATGCTTGTTTCCCTAATACTATCAGTGATAGACACCTGTGCAAAATCCTTGCATTATTTTCTAATTTTTGAGGAACTTAAATTCCTAATTAGTGAAAATAAAAAAAATAAAAATCATTATTGATGTCTTATTAATGCTTTTGTGAAATGGTTTTGTTAGGAGATGTGCTGATAATGATTTATTGTGGTTTGAGTATTGGTTGCCAGTCTTTTTCTTATCAGAAACACAAATTTTAGATAGAGATTATATTTTAAAGGGAGATGCTATTTGTGTAATTTTTTGATATAGTAAGACTAATGGAAGTCTAGTTTTGGAGGGCATAAGAATCATGATATTTGGAATTTTTTAAAGAGAATTATGATTAAAAGAAGACATCTTATTCATAAAGGAACATTAGGAAGAAAAGTATGTAAACATTGCATATAAGGTTAGGTTAGCTTGATGGTTCAGGAGACATTGAACTGAATTAGTAAGTGAATTATTGACCTATTGACATATGTTAGAATGACATTTTTTATGATTGATTAGGGATGAATTTCGTTGGGGTGGTGTAGGACTATGAAATACATATTTGAGCAGTAAATAAATTGTATATTTGTATGCATAAAGGCTTCGGAGTTGTGGATCAAGGAGCCCATACATAAAATTGTCAAAGTCAAGGAAGTTTACACCTTCTTTTGAGGTTAATTAGTTGTGGAAACCATATATCTCAAATGAGATTAGGACATCCCAAGACATGCATGATGACTTGTATATGAATTTTGAACCTAGGTAATGCATAGTAGAATTGAATCTCAAATAGATGCTAGTATACTTGTGTACTTAATAAATGACATTTTTTGAAACTGTTGTTTTTATTATATATTTTGAGAAATAATATTATTTTCAAAAAGCCTATACTTGAAGTGCAAAGGACAATGTTTTATTTTCTAAAACTACATTTTTGAACAACTTTGCACTAGGAGTGCAAAAGATGACTTTTATTGCATAAAATAATTTTTTGAAATTTACATATGCATAACCAAGTTACGTATGCTGCGTGTATGTGTTTTCTTTTAGCTTAGAGCTATGATAAGGTTCCATTTTATCGATTAGATCGACAAATTATAGCATGGAGTCTTACTTGATTTTTGTACTTAATATTTTTATATGATTTTTTTGTGAATGGTGAGGTAACGATTGCCCAATCATGTGCAGATTAAGCAACCCACGTTCCCTTAACGTTGGTACATAAAAGTCGAATCCTTGTATTGAAACCTTTCTATGGGACTTGTGGGTGATTCCACACCTAGAGTTTGGGCATTGACGAGGTCGTCGTCTAGGGTCGTGATACTCTTGTCGACTATAGTACAAGCTCACTACGGATGAAAGTCGAGTCAACACTGGAAATCGGTGGGTGTACACACTAATTTGACTGGTGGTGACACACATGATTGTTTTGTATATTTATTTTCTGACAAGATTTGATTTATATATGTGATGCTTTCTGCTTTTATGTACTGAAACTAGAGCCTATACTCACTAGAAGAGTGATTAATAGGCTAGGCTTATGTGGTTCCTAACCAGTATCCGTTGAGTCATAAACTAGGCCTATGTGTTTCTATGTCATTTACGTTCACTTCATAGGTTATTTACATCGTCTTGGTGTGTATCGAGCTCTATTTGCGATGTATGTTTTTCCTACTCACTGGGAAACATAGTGTACTCACCCCCTCCGCTTTCCAACCATGCAACTTGATTTGGTAACCTGGAGGCTTTAAGTGTATAGTGTGGTTTTTTGACATTTTCGGGGCATTATTGCATGTGAGTAGTCTCTGTTTGTACTTTTATTGTATAGTGGCTCATAAACTATTTTTTATTAAGTTGATTAAATTGATATGTTTTATGATTTTGTAAATTAACTTTAGACTATCTTATGGTTTGTAAATGACCTTATGTATAAACCTTTTGTACTGTTGTTGAGATTGCTTTTGAGTGGACTTAAAAGTCCAGAAGTTGTGATAAAATTTTAATATGAATATATAAATGCGTTTAAAACTATTTGCAGGTGTTTTGATTGAGTTTGGGATTTTAAAAATACAACCGTTGTACTACCCAAATGTTTTCAAAAAGGTATTCAGTTAGCCTTGCATAGTTGGATTAAGGGTATCGTGAGTGTCCTTAGCCTAGGTATGTGGCGGTTGTCATATGTCCGATGTGGTACCGGGTCGTGACAAACCTATTAGAAACATTTAAAGGAATCAACTGTGAAGCATGTATAAAAATCTTAATCAATATGTTTAAACATATATGAGATGCCTTAATGAATCAGATTTATTAAAAAAGGGGTATGAAACTCAATTCTTTAATGATATTTACCCAAGAGTGAGGAAGCAAATAGAGGTTTTATAACTGGAAGCAAGGAAATTTATCACTAAAATTAATGGAAATTTGAAACTTGAAGTCACTCACTTTGTAAACAAGTTCATTATTGATTTACAAATACAATTTTGTTAATATAGACTTTGGGATTTAGCAAGAATTGATGTAAGCATGCAGTGACTTGTATGTCATGTCAAAGAGAGAATATTAATGCTTATATAAGTCAATACTACAAGTGGAATGTTGTTTAAAGAGCTATTAGTATACTATGAAATCTATTAGGCGAGTAAAATTTTGGTTGAAGATTGAAAACCTACAACCCATATTATCTCATTTGATAAAAAAGATGCCTAGAAAACTCTAAAAGGCTAGAAAATGGATAAAAATGAAGAAATAAGAAATCCAAAAAAATTGTTCAAGGTAAGAGTAGCTGTGAGATGCAATCATTGTTATGAAGTTGATCATACATAGTTAGAATCTACAATGACAACTACTACATCGCTAATCTTAAAAAGGGAAAAGAGGGTGGCTAGTGGATGTTCACCTTTAATTTCAATTAATTTACATCAAATTGTTTAATAACATAATTTTTGACATGTCTACATGAAACTGAAGGATACAGAGAAACATTTGGAGAAGTTAGAGAGAACATTTATTTTATGATTTGTTATTTAAATATAATTTTATATTGGTTATGTGCAAGTATACTGTAAGTAATAACATTATGCTTTTTGATTTTGATGTTTCATAGATGGGTAAAAATCAATTTCAAGTACTTGAACCTCTAAGGAGCATTGCAAATACGACTCAAACTTCTCAAAATACAACTTCCAGTATAACCCAAACCAAAACGAGGATCGAATTAAGGGCAAAATCAACTCTAAAAAAATTTTAAATTATTAATGGCGAATCACATGTGATATAGGCCCTGTTTGGCAAGCAGCTAATTGCATTAACTGTTAGTTGATTATATCAGCTATTAGTTGATAGCTAATTATATCAGCTGATTTGATCAGCGGATTGCATTAGTTGTTTGTTAGAGATGTTTGGTAAAATTAGTTGTCTACTACTAGCTGTTTATGTGTAAAATAACTTATAAGGACACGTTTTTAAAAACATTTTGTAATGTCCTTTATGATGTCCTTCAAGGCCAACAATGAATTCTTTATTTAACTTTTGAAAAATAACTAATATTTAATTTAATTATTAAAAATCAATAATATTAATTAACTAATTTAATTATTTACTTATTTTAATAAAATATAATTCATAATTTATAGATAAATATTGTATAAGAGATTAACATAAATCTATTTAATTATTTTCCTTACAAAAAGTTAGAATTATGGTCAATAATGAAAATTAATTGCATTTATAAAAAAAATTACTTTTAAATTTATTTATTTTACAACTATTATCAATAATAAACATATAATTTCATTTATATTAATATTAAATTATTTTATATTTTCATTTTAAAAATAAAAACTAAAATTTAAATTAAAAAATAGAAGTTCATTAATATCTCTTCCCAAAAGTCCCAAATGAGCAGGAATTAGAGCAAAATTTGTATAAATGACGTAAAACACATGAATAATAAAATAAAAAGATATCAATCGTTCCCAACTGCAAAACCTCACCATTGTGCATAATTGTGTTTATTATGACAAAGGGTAAGACTGTTATAAACGAATCAGCTAACTCTAAGCATTGCATTCAATGAGCTTGTCAAAAATTAACTGATTGTGTTCAATCAACCAACCCCACTAACTCTTATCCAAACAAATAAAAAGCCTTTTAATATGGATCAAACAACTTATTTGAGTCAAAAAACTGATAAACAACTGAAAAGCTTTTCACCAAACACGGCCATAATTTATTTAAGAATTTGGATATTGTGCTATGTTTTAGTTGAGAATTTAGACATTGTATTTTTGTTGATTTTGTTGAGACTTCGGATATTGTATTTGTTATAGTCTGATTGATTATTTAGATTTTGTATTTGTTATGGTTTAGTTGAGAATTTGGGCATTGTACTTTTATCCTTTATATTGAGAGGGAAGAGCATCTTGTCTATAAAGAACATATTGGTGAACTTTCTACCTCTGTGTAATGATCCTTATTCCATGCCAGTTTATACACGCACTAGTAAGTGTAGTCATGGATGCTTTGGTTCTTTCTCAAACTATATAATGTTCGTCAGGAACCTATCTCCATATAAAAAGTTAATAGGGCATATTAACCATATATAAAGGAATAACCAATTAGATTTGATTTTATTGAATCAACATATTGTCCTTTGGGCATTTTCAGAGAGCATGATGATGTAAATTGAGGGGTTTGGCCAAAGTGATGAATACCGTACCGGGCTTAGTACCGGATTGTGTTCTGAAAAGGAATTGTACCGGTACAGGTCAGTATCGGGTATCATTTCGGACAATTTTTTAAATTTATAAAATAGTCCCTAAAATTTTTAAAAATTGCAAAATAGTCCATAATAATATATTGTACAGTTGTATTGTATACTTTACTAGTTTATTGTTTACATCAACCATGTTTTAAAAAATTTTAATAATAAATAATAATGACAATTAATATGAAATAAGTCAACAACAATAAATTTTAAATATTTTACATATAAATAATGACCACAATTAATATAAACAAAGACAATCATCATCATACATACATCAAATTAAGAATAATACAAAGTATTTAAAATATTACAAATTACAATAATACAATTTCATCATTTTAATAAATA
>JANJEY010000006.1:22733473-22745260 GCA_024703695.1 Erythroxylum cataractarum
CCTCAGCACTCACTCAACCAACTCCTCCTTCTCCTCCGACACCGACACCGACTCCGACTTTGACATCGACTCTCCTCTTGATCTCGCCACCATCTTCACCTCCCAACGCTTATTCTTCTCCTCTCCCGGCCAATCCAACTCCATCATCGAGTCGACGGACACGCTCACCTCAACTCCCAAGCCTCAGTCGATGCTCAACTTAGGTATAAATAAAAACCGGACCAGACTGGATTGTTCGATCCGATCGAAAAAGGTTAAACCGACCAGTTTTTATACAGAGAGATTAGTAGGTAAAATCAAACTGGACCAATGACCGATTCAGAAGTTTTCCAGTCGAACCGAAAAGTCCGAACAGGTTTTTAAAACATTGGCATTTAATACGGCTGAAACGAAGATAATGCACCTAAACACTGGCACAACCATCTTGTTTTACCATGTTCAAACTATGTTCTTTTAATATATAAAAGAATAGTCCATCTTGAGTATGTATATTATAAAAAATATTAAAACCTCATCCATAGTACTGTCACAAACCTTTGCTTCTACTCCAATCAAAGCAACTTTAAATGTAATTAATTATTGCTGATTGTGCTCATTATTCAAAAGGCCAGCTGGGAATTCGGTCACAGATTTAGGAAAATCCAGCTCCCAGAATCCAAGTCCAAACTACCATGTAAACTAATTCGTTTCAACAGAAACGTAAAGGTGCGCTTACCGTTTTCATTACCTACCTTTGTTATAATAATAAAAGTTCATTTCAGGCACTTAAACGTCGTATTAGTTGGCTACCATTTTAATTTTAATTTATTTACTGATGAGAAGGAGGAGCACGTATTCTGTACAGAGAAGCCATAATTGGACATGGAGAAGAACTTCAGTACCGTTTGAAGGTACACGTAAGTGCCTGGTTTAACCTCGTTCAAATGCTAAAATACTATTCAGAAATTGCCCAACAGAGAACTACACTGAAGTGGACTCTGATAACATGTCCCAATCAGCTATAGCTTCAAACCAAAGTCTGTCTGATGTCTGAATCAAAACGCCCCTCCTTTGTCAATTTTTCGAGTTCAACTTTTATTGACAAAAAGGGTTACATTCGATCCGAAGACAAGTTAGTTTTGGTTATTTTTCAAATATTTATCTAGTCAAATGTTAACTAATAAATACATTTATTAACTGATAATCAAAATATAAATATTTAAACACTGACATAATTTCCTTGGAATATATATGGTTTTTAATAAATTAACTAAAATAATTTATCAACTTGAATAAACTCATGTTGTCATTAAATAGTTCTGATAAAGCTCTCTGTTCATTATACAGCAGGCTCCTTTTATATGATAAGTTGATTAAATTTAATTATTTCTGCCTTTTAAATATAAATCAATTAATGCACTGATTTGACCAACTTTAAAAATTTTAAATTAATGTCTACTAAATAAAAAGAGTTTATATTATCTTTTTGTAAATTCTAATTTATGAAAAATGAGAGAGTCTGAAGTCATTGTCCATGCAAGAGTAAAAGACACACACATCGTGGCTCAATTTATTTTTTAAAAACAATATAAAAAAGTGATCAATTGTATTATTTTTTTAAACTGAAAAGGAAAACAACAAAACAAATAATAATACAAAATAAAACAAAAGCACCCTAGCTAACGCAGGGTCCTACGATACAATGTGTCTTGCTGATCTCGAAGGAGGAGTTCCTGGATGGTCGCTGGGGGTTCCTGGAGAATGTACAATCCTGGGCTTAGAAATTCTGCAAGAGAAGCTATCTGATCCACATTCTGGTTCCCTTCATGATACACGTGCTACAATTAAACCTCCCAATTGCGATGTAGAAGTCTCCGAGTACCTATTACCAAAGGAATATGATCAGTTAGAACTGGGTTGGAAGAGGAGAGGAAGTTAATAACATCGAGAGAGTCGATTTCCTTAATGACCCTCCTATATCCAAACGCCAAGCCAGGTTAAGATCGGAGTGGACTCCTCAGAGTTCCGCAATAAGAGGAGATCCCTTTCTTATGTTGTGTAGGAATTCGTCGTACGCACCGCCCTTGATAATCCTGAATTAGCACGCCTGTCGTAGCAATATTATCTCCCGCTTTGACTGTCCTATCCAAATTAATTTTGACCCAGCCCTCCGGAGATTTTGTCCATCCAACTAATGTGCCTATTGTTTCGTTCTGATTACGTAAAATGCAGCTTTCCGCTATTCTTGTTTCCACAATCCACTCGACATACTCTAGAACTATGCGATTGTCCCCGTTTGCCCAAACAAAACCTGTTTCAAAAAGACTTCGGTTTCGCCATAGCCAAATAAAGCAACAGATTACTCCATAAATCATAGCCTAATCACCATGGTTGACTGGCGTCTGTGCCTGCAAGTTGTGGGCCACCCATCTATCCATATCCTGTTGGAAAAAAGTCGTGTTCACTACCTCACTGGAAAATGTCCTCCAGAAAGCTTTCGCTCGTGGGCAATCACGAATGACGTGGATCGTAGATTCTTCTTGCCCACAGAAATGGCAACTAGCATCGTGGTAAGCTAATAAATCACCCATTGCTGATTAGTTAGTAGTTTTCCTTTAACTAGAATCCACAGGAAGGCCCTAATCCGTTGTATCGGGGATGGGGTGGGGTCCAGTCGATATTTGGCCCTGAGGATTCTGACCCAAAGAACTGTAGGCTAGTGAATTAAAGCTCAGCCTAACTTAGTCAATAAGGCATCATTTAAGAATCGAATACGTTTGAGGCCCAGGCCCCTGACTTTTTTTGGCTGGTAAACAATTTTCCATTTAACCAGATGTGTTTTTTGCTGCTCACCCGTTGTGCCCCATATAAAGTCTCGCCTTAGTCGTTCCAGTTCATCACACAAGTTTCTCGAGAGTCGCACCGTCTGCATCGTGTAGATAGGGAGTGAGGAGATAACTGACTGGGTGAGAGTAACCCATCCTGCCAGGGATAACGCTTTAGCGCTCCATCCTATGAGTTTCCGTTGTGCTTGATCTGGGATGTACTGATAAGTGCGCCAGTTTGTGCGCTCATGAATCAACGAAACACCTAAATACTTGCCCAAATTGCTAGTACACGGGATGTGCAGTGACTAACTAAGTCGGTGAGCCATTTCGGGACTAACATTTTTAGAGAAAAAATTCTCATTTTGTCCTTGTTCACTTTTTGACATGAAGCTTGACAAAACTCTTCCAAGGTCTGGGCAATGACATGTGTTTAAGAATCATTGGCTTCCGCCAACAGAATTAGGTCACTGACGAAGAACAGGTGGGATATGGCGGGCTTGCGAGGACTTAGCTTGATCGGTTTTCAATGCCCTTGTTAAACAGCTTGAGATATGAGGTGACCCAGGCATTCCATACACGGGACAAACAAGTAAGGGAGAGTGGGTCCCCTTGACGAATGCCACGAGAGGGGTGAAAAACATCCGTCAAGGAACCTTGCCAGTCCACTTGTGTAGACACTGTCGTCACATATTGCATAATGACCTAGAGGAGAGAAGTTGGTAGACTGATGTCCTATAAGGTCTGGTGGAGGAAGTCCCAACTAATCTGATCATATGTTTTCTCCAGGTCAACCTTGATCGTCATAAATTTGGTATTCTCGAACTTCTTGTGCATTGAATAGATGATCTCCTGGGCTATAATAATGTTCTCAGTGATCTATTTACTAGGGATAAAGCTGCATTGATGGCTTCGATCAGGTAATCCATGTGGGTTTTCAAGTGGTTCACTATAATTTTCGATATGATCTTGTAAAGCACCGTGCACAGACTAATCGGACGAAACTAGGTGATATTTTAAGGGGATGGGATTTTGGGAATTAAGACCAATATTGTATTATTTAAATCCCTGTCCCATCGGTCAAGGCAGAACACTTGTTGAATGTATTCCACCACTTTCGGGCCTATCTGGCTCCATTTCTTTTGAAAGAACAGTGCGTTGAAACCATCAATCCCAGGTTTCTTATTAGGGTTCAACTCAAAGACTGTCGTCTTGATTTCCAGATCATGGATGGGTTGGGAAATCATTTGGATTCTGGCCTCCGAAATCGACGGGAACGCTCCAGTGATTGGGAACCTTTGAGCTAGTTGAGCATCATTAGAATAAAGTTGAACAAAGTTCCTAGCTACAGTACCCAATTTACTCAAGTCCGAAACCAAAGTACCATTGGACGTAATGATGCGCTCAACCCTGAGTTTCTTACAACGGGAGAGAGTGAGGGTATGATAATATTTGGTATTTCGATTGCCCTGCAAGATTCAGTCGCAACAGGTTTTCTGGTGCCAATAAATTTCCTCCTCACACAGGACTTGTTGTAGCTCCCTACTAAGGTGTTCCTCCAAGTCTAAAAGGGGGTCAACATTGTCGGTCGCCATGCGTCATTGAATGCCCTCCAGCCTAGCTAGCAATCTTTTGTTCCGATAGAAGATGTTGCCAAAATCAGATTTATTCCAAGCTTGGAGGTGCTTAGAGAACTTTGCTAACGCTTGGCACATCGTCGCTGCCTCAGGTAACCAGTGCTGAGCAAACACTACTTCGAATCCTAGATGAGTGAGGCACGCATTTTGAAAACGAAACATAAGGTTGGCAATATTACTCAAAGGAGATCAATGGGTACGAAATAAACATAGGGCGATGGTCAAATCCCAGAAAAAAAGGTGGTGATTAACCGTGTGGGGATAAAGTTGCAGTCATGAGGTTGAAATGAAGGCTCGATCAAACCTGACTTGGGCCCCTCCACGCCTCCATGTATATTTGGAACCCACATAGCCCAAGTCATGAAGGTCACTCATGTGCACCCAATCTTGGACCTTTTTATTCACCACATGCGTGCTCTGGGCGCCCCCCTGTTTATTTGAAAATTCCAACTTAGCATTAAAATCACCTCCGATGAGCCAAGACCGTTGAGTGGATTGCCCGATCCAAGTAAGAATGGGCCACAGGATGTTCTGTGTTAGGACTTGTGGGCTTACATAGACAGCTATAAAATCAACCATCCCAGAAGCATGACTAATTGTGGTGTGAAGACATTGGCGATGAGCTATAACGATAGAGACGTCAAATTCAGCCTTCCATAAAAGCCAGATCCCGTAAGAAAAACCTTCGGCTGCTTAACTACTTTGGTTGCTCGAGCCCCGCTAATTTTTGAGTAAGACAAGGATACCAAGCTGATAATGCCTAAGGTAGTTACGCAGGATTGTCTGGAAACGAGACCCTCCGCCCCTTGGCAATTCCATATGATGATTGACATAAAAATCCAAGAAATTCTACTCTAAATGTGAGTAGAGATGGTACCTCCTAGGTGCTCCTCACTGTTGTCGTTGCCCTGTTGGTGCGAATCTGGGGTCTGCTCTGGAAGCTGAGTAGGCATTGCTTCGATCTTTGCTGACTCTAACAAAATATCTGGTGGGTCATTAGGATGTTGGCTAGTGCCCTCCTCGATTCCGGGTTGGGCTTCTTGGGCCTCAACCCCTTCCATATGCTGAACCCGTTCCTTTGCTTGCGAGCCTCTAAGATTTGACTATCGCAGACCATTTCCGTGTGTGAGGGGATAACGATCGCTAGGTGGTTTTCGGTGGTTGTGGGCTTGAGGGGAATTTGTGGGCTTTGGGCCGAACCCTGACCCGGGGAATTTTTCCCCCACGAGCTTTCTCTCAGTTCCTTCTGGATCGTGCCTAGTTTCTAATTTTTAAGGCCCTTCTTAGAATTTCTCCTGGGCCCAGTAGAGGTGAACACTAGCCCAGTAGCAAGTTGCTTACCCTTTGCAATTAAACTGGATAGGTTCATTCATAGTCGTTCTCCAAGGGAATCACTGTGCGTGGTTCTCCTCCTGGCATGCCTCCCCATCACCCATACTGTCCTGAAACGAAAGAGGGGTGAACCACGAGCCACCCTTGGAGTTGCTCACCTTTTGTCATCCCATCTGCGTTTGAGGAGGTTGGGAAGAATGTTGGGGTCGATTCTGCACTAATGTCCACGGCCCATAGCCGTTAGAGGTGGGAATCATTGTGTTTCTGTCAGTTGTAGCGTCAACGTTCTTTTGGCCATTCATCACTCCATCGTCACAGTCGCGTGGTGGAGGGCTTGCAGTGCAGTCTGGAGGATGTTTTGGACATGTCAGCGTGGCCAATCATGTCGTAGGTGAAGCACAACTGTGGTAACCCCTCATACGCCACCCGTAGCTACTTGCCATCCAATTCTACCGTGCTCCTCAGCGGCTACTCAGGTCGACATCGACAGCTATTCAGACATATTTGCCCTGATGGATCATGAGAGTTGCTTCGTCAATCTTCACAGTGTTACCGACAAGATTACCTAAGGCAACAAGGATACGTGGATGGTATCTGGCGATGGATAACTCTGGGAAACGTATCCACACCACCGCCCTGGTGAGTTTGCCGTGTGAGGGCCGGAACTCCGCCGCCCACCGCTGCATGGACAAGACCTAGCCGAAGATCGTCCATGGTCCTTGAGTTAACGCCTGCAAGTAGTCCGCCTCATCCATGAATTTCACAAGGAAAAAATCATGCTCTAAGTCGACGAGTTTCATTGCGCTGCAAGGGTTCCACAGCGCCTGCAACCTGGCGCTAAACATTTGGAAACCAATCCTGCGATCGAGCGCTTTCACCACCATTGTCTGCCCCCATTGACTGTCTAGTTTCCTTCGAAGTTTCTGGGAGAGGGTAATGCCTCCTTCATCGTCCCCTGATAATTGGATAATGTCCCCCTCCTCGACGTCAACTGGTTCCTCATCTGGTCAAGTGGAGCTCGTCGCTGTAACCGACACCTACAGTGTCCCTATGATAGTCGAACTATAAGGCGGTTTCTAGTGTGGAGCTGGATCGTCCTCTCTCTTTCGAGTACAGACACGTTTGGATTGATGCTCTTCGTGATCAAGAAAGTTCTCGAAATGAAAGGCGAAAAGCTTTATGGTATTTAAATAATATGCGAATATGTGATATATGTCATTTAGATCAATTTATTTATGAATTCAAGAGATATTATTACAAATTAACTAGGAAAAAACAAAACATTTATATTCAAATATTTATTCAAAACTTACCTTTTCTTATGAATCAAAAAGTAGAAGCTAAATTTAATGAAAAAAACAGAATCTATAGTTGTTGCTTTTAATTTAGGTGGAGCTATTTTAATTGGTTTGGAAAAATTAGCTGAACAATGTTTTGAATCAAAATTGAAAAGAACAGTAAGACGTAAAGACATGCAGAGTTGTTGCGCAAAATATGTAAAAATATCACAGCAGTATGGATGTGAAACCTAAAAAACACATTATAACAAAAGCATAATGCATTCTAAGAAACGATAACTTGGTCAACCTATACCACAAAAGAAAATAGATTTTTCCGAATCCAAATTTTATGTCATTTTTAATAGATCCATGTCTGGCATCTACGAAGAATGACATAAGGCAGCATTACATATTATAGGTAAAAAAAGTATTCTACACAAAAAAATTTCCACTAGATATGAAGCCGAAAAAGTACACAGTGATTTTAGAAATCCACCACTGGGATAATCAGGTTCTTACGTCCATTTCAAAGACAAATCTACGTGGATTGGAAAAGTCACCTAACTTGATTGCACCACATAGTGTGAAGTTGGATGGTGTCAGAAACGTTAAATCTTAGATAAGCCCCGGGTACGGATCCTCTGTACCCTTACCTTGTGCGTATTCTGTCCCCTTTTGATCTCAACCATACAATACCTTGTACTCGTCCCGATTATCTTCCTCTCGCTTGTGCGTATTGTGGATGTGGAGGAGATCACATATCTGCCCGTGAGCCATAGCTCTTTGAACATTTCTTCTAGCCAAAGTAGCAGTAATAAGTCTGAGAAAATAAATCTAAAATAATTGAATCTTTTTCTGATCATCGTTAGTATTCTTTTAATAGCAAATAGGAGCAAGTCAAGATAGCCACCCCCAAATGGTCTTAGTTAAGTTTCACTTTCAACTGTTTATACGCCAATATATTTAATGATGTTCTTCTTCAAGCTGATTGTCCTTTGTCAAACAATCTGTACAAACTATTAAATATAGCCGGTTTGACAAAAATATATCACTGCTATTTCTTCGTTGAATGGGTTCCTTTCAAGCGTTTACTTGTGGCTGTGGACGAAGCTATCAATCCCAGTTCTTCAAGCACAGCAGAAGATGTTAAGAGAATTAATGATAGGTTTCTTTCTTCCTCTTCTCTTTTTTCTGAAATTATGAAAAAGGTGGAAGAATTACAACTAATATAAATTCGAATATTTGGTTGAAAAAGATGTCAGAATAAGAAATGAAGGTTTAGAACTTTAAACCAATTTCAATTTGTTATTTTAAAGTAACCACACCACATGGCAATGAATAATTTACTAATAAACAAACCAGGAAGGAGAGCAAAGAGCGGCCACCAAACGTTTGACAAAAAGCCTTCCTTTAAATGAACAAATGTTCTTGGAATCATAAATACACGTGAAAGTTGATAGATATGTTTCCCACTTCCCAGCCCAGGGTCGTGTCGAACACGCAAGAAGATTAATTGTTACTTTTTCTTATGATTATATAAATGCCAAGAAACAATTGTAATTTCATTTCAATAACCAATAGCGTGCATGTGCATTAAGAGAATTATAGTCAACATCCAACATCCAACGCACTTTGAATTGAACCATAAGTAACCAAAAGGGTCAATTTTTCCTCCCACATAATTCTACTTCAAACAATTGCAGTCTTATTGTTTCCTCGGGAAAAAAGGTTAAGACTTAAGAATCTCCATAACTAAGCGCAGCTAGCCTTGGCCCTGGCCCTGACCTTGACCCATTTCAAGGTTGAGTTGTGGTGTGGTTCTATTATGTGGATCCCATTCCCAATTTATATTCGGTTCCCTTCGAGGAGAAAAAGAAAAACGCATAATCATAATCCAATCCAAAGATACCAACAAAACGGAACGTCCCTTCCTAGGAAAGACAGCCGTGTAAATCTTTCCCTCAAAAGTCTCCTCTCTAGCCCAACTTCAAACTTTGCAAAATTAATCCACCCTCATCCTTTCCTTCAAAGTCGTAGAAGAAACAGCTCATAATTTTTAAATTTTATATAATTGGGCCTAAATAAATTAAGTACATACAAGCTCAAATGAGGTTCCATTCAAAAACCAATTGATATTAGGAGGAGTAACTCATTAAGCTTATATGCATACTTAAGGTCATATATTCTTTCAATGTAGGACAAAGTTTTACTTATATTTCAACACGTCCCCCCTCACGTGTGGGCTAATTTATAGCCCAACACGTGCCACAATTTATCATGACGAGGTGGTCACGAATAATTCAAGAGCAACCCGCTCTGATATCATGTTAAATTTTATATAATTGGGCCTAAATAAACTGAATATATACAAGCTCAAATTAGGTTCCATCATAAAATCAATTGGTATTATGAGGAGTAACTCATTAAGCTTATATGCATGCTCAAGGTCATATATTTTTTTCTTATATTTCAACAATAACCCTTTAACCTCCGACTGGAAAACTATAAAAAGATTGCTTTCTTCACCACAAAATGCTATTCATTTCTTCCTACTTCTTCATGAGTTTATATATATTTCTGGTTTCTTCCCCAACCTCTGTCACCCTTTTTTCTTTGTTTCAATTGAACAATCAACAAGAATATGAAATACCCATCTGAACTTTCACGTGTGTCCACCGAAAAACAATGTCTTTGAGCCCACCAAGAACAAGAATCAACAATGGTGTTCATCTGTAGTGGTGCTACTGATGTCCCCGTATTGTCAGACTTGCCTCCTCGAAGTCATAAAAAATAGTATGTCCTCAATGTTTCGGACAATTCCTTTTTGAGATTGAGATGAATAGACGCAGACCCGTCGTTGATTTCATTGCTTATGATCCTTCTCTAGAAGCTCGCTTGCTCGAAGCATTGTCTCTTATGCTTGACCCACCTATTAAAGGGTAAGGAAATTATCGTAATGATGTGCTTTAAGTTTGTCATACATTGTTGTTTTAATTCTGATCATTATGAGAGGGAAAAAATATTTTTACAAAAACATATATATGTTTATATAATATATACAAATGTGTGTATATATATATATTGTCCCTTCTGATAAACCATGGTACCGAGAACCAGTTGGGACACGAATCGCATGGCAAGTCCTATTTTTGATGTCAAAACGAGTAGGACTTGAAACCTCATCACCGACGACGTTGGCATCAGAGTTTTGATAGAGAGAGTGAACTTGGAACTCTATTTAGGCCACCAAGATGGATCTTACTACGACCAATGGATGACCTGGTTTTGCGACCCAAAAACCCCATTCTTGCAAGGTTTGATCCTAGGACCTACTCTTAGGGCCTGGAATAAATGAG
Source organism: Erythroxylum cataractarum (assembly GCA_024703695.1). Taxonomy (NCBI): domain Eukaryota; kingdom Viridiplantae; phylum Streptophyta; class Magnoliopsida; order Malpighiales; family Erythroxylaceae; genus Erythroxylum; species Erythroxylum cataractarum. The sequence continues at coordinate 22,743,883 of JANJEY010000006.1, forward strand.
TTGATTGAGCAACTGTCAGAAAATGATCGACAAGGTTCGCCACTGGCGTAAGAGGAGGTCATTAATTCACTACTGATGGTAAAAATAGAAGAAAGGCATTTGGTGAACGACACAAATTGTCTAGTTTGCAAGGAAGAGTTTGAAGTTACTGGAGAGGCAAGGGAGTTACCACGTAAACATATATACCACAGTGAATGTATTCTGCCATGGTTAAGGTTGCACAACTCTTATCTAGTTTGTAGACAAGAGTTGGCAATTGGTATTAGGAAAGGAGGAGTCGGTCAAGCAGTGGAAACAAAGTAACCAAAACCAATAAACATTTCCATTTATGAATAACCACAACTAATACCAAAAGAAAAATAGCAGCCAACAAACTCACAAATGCAAGAAACTAAGCAACAAGAAATAAAGAACATATGCAATTTTTTTACGTGGAAAACCTTCTTTAATGTAAGAAAGGAAGAACCATGGGGCTTAGTCCGGTAAAGAAAAACTTCACTTTTACCAATCAAGTTACAAAGAGTTTTTCACTTTTAGATATAACTAGAGTCACTACTCAACTCAGGATACAACAATAATCATCAATAAGATGAAAGAATCAAAGAATTGAGAACAATATCACCCTTAGAATCTGACAACAACTTTGACTAAAGATCAGTGCACTTTGGAGACCTCCAAATCCAATCTCCACCATCCGATCGAAGGTTAGAAGAAGACTACACAATGCTAAAAAAAAGAAAATTCCTCTTTTTTTTTTTCTCTTTTCCCTCTCTTTTCTCTTCCGACTGAACCTCTCATCTCTTAACTTATTTAGGGTTAAAAATATCTTTTTATACTTAGGCTTTGGGTTCCATATAGAAGTGATCCAAACCCAATAAATCTCCCCCTCACGAATAAGTGGAGGATCTAGTCATACCGGCCATCAAGCAACAAGTCTCAAGCTTTTCCTTCGGCAATGTTTTAGTCATCATAACAGCACCATTATCATTTTTATAAACTTTCTCTAGCTCTAGCAACTTGGAATTCACCACATCCCATATCCAATGATACCTAACATCAATGTGTTTCGACATTGCATGGAAACTAGTATTCTTACCAAGATGAATGACACTCTGGTTGTCACAAAACAACACATACCGGTCCTGCTTGAAACCAAGCTCAAGAAGAAAAATTTTCGTCCATAGCAACTCGTTGCAAGCCTCTGTAGCTGCAATAAACTCAACTTTTGTGGTTCATAAAACAACACACTTCTGTAACTTTGATTGCAATGCTATAGCTCCCCCTACAAACTTTATCATGAAACCTGATGTAGACTTTCGAGAATCAACATCTCTTGCTATGTCTGCATCAGTAAAACCAACTAGCAAAGGCTTATCAC
>JANJEY010000006.1:22782678-22796439 GCA_024703695.1 Erythroxylum cataractarum
AGTTTAGTTCCCGTACCTGTTTCCAACACAATTGTCCCAATGCCAACCACTTTAGAGATAGTTTCATTTCCCATATTGAATACCCTATAGTCACCTGGAGTATAAGATGAGAAAAAAATCCTTTCTTGATGTAACAAGAGAACAAGCACCAGTATCTACATCCCAGCTTGATTCATCACAAACAACTCTAACTAAACCTTCATCAAGGACTATCACAAGGTCTTCTTCAGTGGCAATAACAACACAATTCTCATTGTCATTCTCTTTCTTTTCTTCCTTGCCTTTGTTTCCTTTCTTCTCTTTCTTTAACTTTCAACAATTTTTCTGCAAGTGCCCTTTCTTATCGCAATAAAAGCACTTAATATCTTTGTATCTACCTCTGGATTTACTTCGACTTTGCTCTCTATTTTGAGAACCCCAATTGTTATTTCTCCCCTAGAGGTAGTCACCAAGACATCTGTCGAAAAGGAAACCTGAGACTGTCTTCTCATTTCTTCATTCAATACATTGCTCTTGGCAAGATCTATATATATAACACCATCCAGAACAAAATTTGATAATGAAGATCTAAAAGTTTCCTAAGAGTCTAGTAAGGAGCCAAGGAGAAACAAACCCTTTATTTCTTCATCGAATCTAATCCCCATTGTTGATAACTGATTCATAATCCCCTGAAAGTTATTCAAGTGATCTGTCATAGGAGTCCCATTACTGTACTTCAAAGCTAGCATCTGTTTTATTAAGAACATCTTGTTATTCCTAGTCTTTCGAGTATACAGCTTCTTAAGCTGTTCTCACAAGTTTCGATTATGTGTCTCACCATAAATATGATTCAACATATCGTTATCAACCCAATGTCTAATAAAACCACAAACCTGTTTATGCATTAGAGTCCATACTTCACTCGATTTATCATTAGGCTTTTCAGTGGCAAATACGGGTAAGTAAAAATTCTTCACATAAAGTAGATCCTCTATCTTGCCCTTCCAAAGTGCATAATTAGCGCCATTCAAAGTAACAATCCTAATAGTGTTGAAAACTTCCATTGTTCACCACAACCACAAATATCTCGAACCAAAAAGCTTTGATACCACTCATTAGGAAAGGAGGAGTCGGTCATGCAACGGAAACAAAGTAACCAGAACCAATAAACCTTTCCCTGTATGATCAACCACAACCAACATCAAAAGAAAAACAAATGCCAATAAACTCACAAATGCAAGAAACTAAGCACCAAGAATAGAGAACACAGACAATTTTTTACGTGAAAAACCTCCCTCAATGTGAGAAAGGAAAAACCACAAGACCTAGTCCAATAAAGAAAAACTCCACTATCACCGATTAAGTTACAAAGTTTTTCACTTCTAGATATAACTAGAGTCACTACTCAACTCAAGATACAACAATAATCATCAACACGATGAAAGAATCAAGGAGTTGAGAACAATATCACCCTTAGAATCTGACAGCAACTTCAGGGCATCTTAGAAACCTCCAAATCCAATCTCCACCGTAGAATGAAAAACAACAAGAGAGGAATCTCTGGTTAAAATTTCAGGTCGTCTGACAATAAATCACCATCCGATTGAAGGTTAGAAAAAGACTGCGCCATGTTGAAAAAAAATGAAGATTCCTCTTTTCCCTCTCTTTTCTCTTCCTATTGAACCTCTCCTCTCTTAACTTATTTAGGGTTTAAAACACCCTTTTATACTTAGGTTTTGGGCTCCACTTAGAAGTAACTCAAACCAACAATTGGTTGTGAAAATGAGACTGAATGCAAGGATGGAGTGGGAAGGTGTGGAAGATATTTGAGGTGGAGAAGAAAACTTGCATCTTGGGGGCCGTTTAAGGCAAGCTGTGAGAGAGTTAGTCTTCATCGAGATAACCTTGATACTGGTTATGCAGGTTAGAGTCAATCAAATATTTCCTTTTCTCCTTAATGAACTATAGCTGATGAATCAGACTTATGTTCAATGCTTTTGTTTTTGTGTTGAATCCTTTTTTTCTTTCTTTTTTTTCAATAAAATTTTTGGGGTAGTTGATGGTTCAAGATGGTGTTCTTGCAATAATCTTTAGCACCTAAAAATGGTGCTGCTAAAGCCAACTTTTTACTTGAGAGAATGATCAAATTCGTATTATTATATGTTTGTCAGGAACATAAGCGCACAAACTAGTTGTTGAGAAGCTCTTTGTAAAGGGCAACCCCTGTATAGCCCACACCAAAACCAGTATGTCACACTTCCCTTTCTCTGTGTCATTGTGTGTGGATCCTAATGCTCCAGTAACGTATGTACCTATTTCTACTTGAGAACAATTTTGCGTGTTAGGATCTGTTTTTAACTTTGTTCTTTTTTTTTATACCAGTAGCAAAATAAAAGCATGTTTTATGATTTTATAATTAAAAAAATAATTTGTAGTATTAGAAATATCGAAAAAAGAACTCTTACCTGCCTAATACGTCGTTTCAAGTATATAATAATTTATAAGAGTTTTTTTAGTATAGAGAATAATGGTTCCTCATAATTTATATATAGTTATAAATTTTCAACATGCTATGTGTCAAAAATTGATGAAAATATCAGTAAAAGCACAAATTTTTTTGAAGATATTAAATTATAAAATAATTTGTAGGAACACGTTAAATTATAAGTAAATGTCTTTACCCTTATTTTAATATGAACTTTTAAATTATAAAAATATGTGGAAAATAAATGAAACTAAAAAGAAAAAAGAAAAAGTTGGCCTTCTTTTCTGAAAAAACAGGCGATTAGCTATAAACGTGAGCCTAGGAAAGTCAAGTGTAAAACAAATGAATATGGTATCTGGAACTATTTAGACTTGGGTTCTGCAGGACGGATTGTATTAGTGTTTTCTTTGAGCTATAGTATCAGGGATTGTTTAGACTTGGGTTCTGCAGCAAGGATTGTAACATGCTTTCTTTGAACTACGTACATTGGAAATATATCACTGTGAAAACTAATGATTTGATTGCTATCTAATAATGATAACCAATTCCAAGCAAAGTTTCAATCCAAGACTTTAATGACAACATAATTTAAGTATATTCTTTGTTTTATATATACTCAGAAGTATACGATAAAATCATAAGAAAAATATATATTGCAAATGAAATTATAATGAAATCATAATTGTGAGATTTATATTACATTTGTATATTATCCCTAAATTATTTTATTAAGAATGGAAATTAACAAAATTTAAAAAATAACACACGCTATATTTTTCTTATAAAAAAATAGTCGATCTTATAGATTAAAGTATATAAATACTCAAATAAATGGGTGGTGCTTGTTAAAGAACAAGTTCACTAGATTGATCTTATATGAGAAATCCATTTGGATCATTATTTGTATATCTATGAAAATTTTTATTGTGATGATTGTATAAGTTATCGTTTGACTTGAGATATCTAACGTTATCTTATTTAGAGATTGCTAGGTTTAGAGATATAACATCAACTATATAAAAGTACTTGAGTGATCAAGATAAAATTCATCACCTTAAAGTAATTAGGGCGAATGTTTCAGTGTTCTCGATTAATATTGATTTGAAAAATCTTTGGCCAAGGTGGAATTATCTTTTATAAATAATTTACAAATGTCATTAATTAAATCAAAAACTAATAGTATAGAACTAATATGATTATAGTCACAATAGAGTAGAAATTAATTTTATGTTTTATATTTAATGAGAACACTGTATGATGACATAATTTAAATTATACGCAAAAATTATACACAAAAAAAGTTAGTTAAAACTACTTTGTCATTCTTTAATATTTGGATGATCATGATGTGTGCTAGATGCCAAATTTAATCTATGAATATAAATTATTTAATTAGCGAATTAAAGATAAATTAAAGGAGATTAATTTATCTAATCCTATATATGATATAGGGTTATAATTTGTATCTATTGTTAACATATTTAAGAGCCTAACAAGTCACGTATAAAAAACAATTTAAAGAGAAAAATTTATTTTAATCAAATTGGACTTAATTGTAAAGTTTGAGAAACTTTATAATTAAATATGAATTATTTAATAAATAAGGATCAATACGAGATATTAAATTTTATTTGGATGTAACTAATATTTAATTAAAATTATTTGTACTTCTAATTAAAATTTAATTGAAGTTAGAATTTAATTTCAATTAAATTACTAAAATGTCCAAAACCTATTTTAAATAAACTTAAGCTCTAAAAGGGTTAGCAGTCCTTACTTAATCCTCTCTGCAATAGTTGCAGACTTCTCTCAACTCGTTATATGAATATCGTTAAAGGCTAGACATTTATTCGGCTACGGTGGTTGAGATGAGCTAATCTCAGAAACGATTCGAGGGATAAATTAAGAAAAATGATCAAGCTTTAGAATACAACACGAAATAAGATTCATAATTTATTATGATTTAATTGTTAACCATTTTATAAAATTTTAATGATCTTGACTTTTGAAAAATAAAAAAATTGGTAATATTCTGCTAAGCTTGGAATCAAAATTTGGCTCGATTTTCCGGCAATCCTTACCCTGAACAAAAAACAACCTTCTAAATTAGGGATTAATAACTTAGGTCCACACTCCAGATTTCTTTGCAAAAAAGTACTTAATAAATTGTTCTCAAGGAAGGCTTTTGTAATTGTCAATCTGGTCTCTTTTTCTTCTATTTAGTGCAGTATTAAGAGCTTAAGATCAAGTTGGTGTTGACGATGAATCTTGTTGTTTTATCTAGTTTTTGTAATTGTCAATCTAGTCTCTTTTTCTTCTATGTAGTGCAGTATTAAAAGCTCAAGATAAAGCTAGTGTTGATGAAGAATCTTGTTGTTTTATCTGGTTTCGGCCTAGAGAAGGGCACTAATGAAGGCAAAATAACTATACCTAAATTATGCTTTTCTCTCTCCCTCTCTTTTATTGTTATTGAAGATTTTTCCTTCTCTTGACTTCCTAATTCCTTCTCCTCACTCCATTTAAGGAAGTTAGTTCATAAGGAAGAAACCACTTCACACTTACATGTAGTTAAGTTGCTCTTAGATCTTGTAAAAAGCCAACTAACAATGATTTGAGCTTTTGGGTATTGATTAGTGAAAATATTGGGAACCCGATAAAAGGGAAGTCAAAACCAAGGAAAAGGTGAAGAAATGAGAAGTGAACTCACCCAATAGTCATTTAGATAACAAGCACTTTCTCTCCATCTTTAGTTATTTGTTTTAAATTCCAAATATTAGATAAGGTTCTTATCAGATTTGGTGTCAATTTACGGTTTCAATTGATTTACTGTTATAAGTTTTAATATTTTTAGTTTAAGGGTTATAGTTCACCCTGCATCAAACATTAGGAATTTTTTTAAACCTATAAGCTAAACTGGCACAAATTTTTCCACATAAGCCAATCACACATATCTAACTTACGAGTCAACGTAAGACTTTTGTTAAAAGGTATTAATGGAAGTATTTACAAGTGATAACATGGTTGAATAACCAAATGCAAAGATTAATAATTCAAGGATTAAAATAAATAAATACACTAAGTTAGAGGATAACAATTATGTTTATCCCAACTATAAAATAATGTAGCTAAAGGAATGCAGGAGTTGTAGTGCTATGAAATGATTCACTATAGCAATAAAAAATGTTATATTTAAAATCAGCTACTTAAAATTGATATAACAACAACAAATTTCATAAGTTATAAACATAACATTAACCAATTTTGACATCTATCATCTTGTAGCTTGATAGAAAATACTTCTAGACTAATGCATAATCTCTTCACAAAGTTTTGTTGTCTTTATTGAAGAAAGCGACACACTTAACATTCATTGTCATACAAAAAATGTATGGCTATTGATCACTTTAAAGAATTTATATGTGCACAACGCATAATTCAATTATGCTCCACCTGATTCAAGATAGTCCCACAAGCAATTGATACAAGAAAAACAACTTAGTGGAAACAATTTGTTTCTAGTTTAACATATTAACCAGGAGAGGAAGAAATTAAAGGAATTAAACATGTCTAGTTCATGTACTGAAAACAAGCTTAATATAGAAAAACCACATAACATTATCATCATCATCATCACACCCAATCTGAAGTACCACGATATGTATAATCAAAAGCTAACTCAAACCTGATATAACATACAAAAAAGATGTTTTTAAGAAACATTTTTCACACAAAACAAGATGATTAGACAAAAAAAACATTGTTCCAACTAACTAAGTATTTACATCAACATTTGTTTATAAAATATCTAAAACATAAACAATCACATAATCCTTTAAATTATATGTATTATTAATCAAAACCACTTGAATTTGATTGTACTCCTCCAATTAAAGGACTTTTGTAAGAAATATTTATTTTTGTTTGCATAAATTATCTTGTATTTGTTTTTTAAAAGAATTTTCATCAATACTTTCAATTGATCATTATTTATTTTTCTAGTAATACTGTCATTAACTGTACTTTAACAGTTATCATTTAAAAGGTCACACCTTTTAAATTCATCAAGTATGTCCTTTTATTATCATCTCTCACTCACGCATTGATGAGTTTAGTTAATAAGATTTATTTGTATTCTTATACTTGTCGAACAACCTATGTGACTAGAATATGTCGAGAGCATATTATCATACATCTATTAGTAATATATGACTTCTCAACTAATAAATCGATCCTTAAGTGAATTTAGTACGTTATACCCTAGATTATTTATTGCATCAACAATCGTCTCATTCTTATTATATAAATACCTTGTATTTGTATTCATTCTATATAGAAGGTGAGCCCTTTTGAATACATCTTGATATAAACTTCTAGTTGAAATGATCTTCCTTATTTCTTAATCTTTTGAATCAAATTAAGACGCTTTTTTAGAATATTTCATTATATCAAATAATTCATGATTTTCTAGTAACATTCTAAGACAACACACATTTATTCATTTCTCTATAATTAGAAACCACAAAAAATGGTATTTTAAAATTGAGGTTCACATTGCCTCAAATGATCCTCACATAATATAAGCTAGCTGAAAACTATAGGTGTCATTTTTTACACATTTAGTTGCAATTTTTTTGTAGCCCAATGTCAATTTTTTTTTGTAGTGAATAAGGATAATATAAGTAATATTCTCAACATATATTGTGTAAGGAGTCATCAAAGTCCTATAGCTGAAAAATATAGGTGACGTTTTCAAAAATCTTCGCTAATGGTTTTTAGTTTTGTTTATTTTTCGTTAAATACCATTGGTTGTGCTTTTAGACTTGTAGCCAACAAATGTAGCTAAATGTTTTTAGCTAGATTTTTAGAAATGTATCCACATATTTCTAGTTACATTTTATATAACATAGCCAAATGTTTTTATTAACGTTTTATGAAACATTGTCTAATATTTTTAGCTATGTTTCCAAATGTTTTTAGCTACGTTTTAACCAAATGTTATACAATGTTGTGATAAATTATTTGTTACATTTTAATCCATATTATTGAACAATATATTTTGCCTAAGTCTATACGGACCTTCAAGACATCACCATCGCCTCCATTTTCATCTACGTTGTCTAAAAGATTCAAGCAACCTTTACACAACACATAATATAAATAATTACACATTCGTTTAATATCTTCTTACTAGAAAACGAGATATAGAGAAAAAATGTCGGATCCCAAATTTTTTCAACTATTATTGATTCATTTGTTTCATTATTTTTAGAATTGAGTCATTAATTTGATGGCCATAAATAAAGATTTGAAATTAGATGGAAAGATTTGAATTAAGTTAGAGTTAATATGGTGTTTAAGAAGATTAAAGGAGTCAGGAGGTAAATGAAAGAAGAGGCAAAATAGGAAGACCAAAGGAGAGGAGGGGTATTTTTGGAAAGACAAGACCAAAATGTGGTCTTATATTTAAGAGAAGGAGAAAACATGAATGGGGACAGAAGAAGAGAAATAAGAAAGAGAAAGAAGATAGATTTCAGTGGTTGAGAGAAAAGAAGAGAAAACAAGCTAGAGTTTCAATTTTCTTGGCCATCAAGAGAGATTTTGAGGTTGTTCAAGAAGAGAAAAAGATAGAGGAAGAGAAGAGCTCCCATTTGAGCCAAAGATCTCTTCATTTGGTGAAGAATCAAGGGGATCAAAGAGGCAAGAGGAACAAGAGAAGAGACATTTTAAGCAAGGAAATCAAGGTAGGTAACATGTTTATAATAGAGTTATGAGCCACTAATGCTTTTCCAAATCAATAAAATAAAATGATTTCAATTACTTTATAAATGTTGCTTTAAATGTTTTTGAGTGATTTGAAAATTTTTTATATGTTTGGTATATGAATTTTGTTGATGAATTTCAAAATAAAACATGTCATGGCATTTTGTATGAATGAAAAGATGTGAAAGCATGAAAGTATGAACATATGATACAATGATTTGAGCATGATTACGTGTTTTTGTTTGAACAAGAGAGGAACCATTTCATTCGTCATGTGCACGTTGACAAGACCCTTCTCCCAGCTACCCGCTTGTGGGATATGAGCTCCAAAATTGGACACATTTGTTCATGGGGAAAACTTCTGTTTCTCCATTTCGTACCCATAGGACCCCTCGAGTCATTTGTTTATGCATTGCATCTTTGATTTGTCAAGTTTGTTGCATAATTTGAGTGTACTGCTATGTTGATGTGATGATACTTTAAATATGAGTTTAAAACAAGAATTGTAAGTTTGAGAACGAAGCGTTTCATAAATTCACTATGATTTTTGTAAGACAAATGAATGGTTCAACGATTTTGCTTATTCTTTGTAATAAACTTGTTGCCCACGAGCTTTTAAGCTCACCCCCTTTTATCCCATCTTCAGGTAATAGTTAAGATATCAACCGACCACTAGCCTAAGGGAATTTGTCAAAATTTGTTTATTTTGTATTTTGAGTTGATTTTGGGAAAACAACAAGTTTGTTTGTTCAAGGACCTTTTGTAATTTGAGATTTTGAGATGATAATGTAATGTGGCTTGGAATGTCAATAAATATTTGTAAAAATTTATTCTTTTGATGTTAATGAAGTGTGAATGGTGTATGGATAATGTGAGATGAAATTAGACATACGTGAAGAAGTAATCAACTTGAGTTGATGATTTTGGAACATAAATCGTTGATATATACATGTATGCACAAGTGAGACGTTACGAAAAAGAAGATAGGAATTATAACTTATCAGATGTAGTTGAAGATGATAAGATAAATGAGTTGAGATTTGAGAGTTTAATGAAATCATTTTGGTAGATGAATGGTTATGTTGAGAACATTCCAAGTTTGCATAGTGCAAAATTTCAAGTCTTCCATAAGGGAAAAATATGTGTTCTGACTTTAGGGAGAAATCTGAAATGATCTAGGTTGAATTTGACAAAGTTGTCTTCATAGAAGTTGTAGATTATCTTTCTAGCTTTCCAACGATATATAGTATGGAATTTTTGTACATTGGAGTCGAAAGGTATGATCCTTATAAGTGGAGATGCTTAGAAGTATATTTTGTATTGTGTGATGACGTCATATCGTCTGGTGATGACGTGTCATCTGGTGAGGACACTTCGTCTTTTGAGAATGCTTTGTCTGGTGAGGACATATCTTCTGGTGAGGGACATTTCATTTGGTGAGGACGTATCATCTATTGAGGGACTCTTTGTCTGGTGACGTCGTATCGTCTGGTGATGACGTCATTTCGTCTGTGCACTGTTCATTTGACCCTATCATCTGGTCCAAATTTGACCTTCTAGACGAAAGACTCTGTCTTAAAGGTCTTCATAAAATTTGTAGATCTTGAAGTTCGCTTTCAAACCGTGCAAAGAACACCTTAATCCGAGCTCTCTTGTGAAAGTTATAGCAATTTTCTTAATTTGTCTGACCCATCATCTAGCTTCATTTGATCCTATTTTCTGGTCCCACTTTTGACCTTATAGATGATAGAATTTGTCTTCAATATCTCATGAAGGTTATAGGTGTTGAAGTCCCCTTTGGAACCATCTAAAGAACTACTTAATTTGATATCTCTAGAGAAAGTTATGTCAATTGTAAGATATCTTTTGTATACTGTTCATAACCTTCTTCTGGTCACTGTTCATAATGTATCGTCTGATCCAAAGTCTGATCCTTTAGATGAAAAAATCTCACTTCAATGTCTTCATAAAAATTGTAGATATTAAAGTCCTCTTTTGAACCCTTTAAGAATGACCTTGACCTGATATCCCTAGAGCAAGTTATGTCATTATTCCCATTAGGTTCAACATGATTGAAGACAGAACCTTGTTTGATTTCCTTCGGCCCAATCTTTGTTTTATGACCTCTAAATGAGATGAATCTTGTGTCTAAACAAACTAAAAACATAGAGTTACAAATGATCTGAAGGAATAGAATTTTAACTCAGTCTCTAAGATGTTCAATATTTGGATAGAAGTTGAGCATAGAATATTTGCTTCAGTATAAGAATAATTTAGAAAATAGGACCCGACACTTACGGTATCTGAGAATGAAGATGAAATGATAATGAATAATGAGGGCTAACTGGAACAAGCCCTAACTCTTAGAATTCTAAACCACATCAAATGATTTTGGTGTCATTAGAAACTTAAGACAATGGGGGCAAAGGTTTTGAAGAATTCAATTTGTGATTCCAGTTTGAGGTTTTCCAAAATATGTTCTAAAGTTGAAGAAATGTGTTTGCTCACGTTCTATGATTCAGTTCAGCACACATCTTGTGACTTCGAATGTTGGGCTCCGAAGTGCAGGCCAACAAAAAAGGACGCTTCGTCTTGTGATAATGTTTTATCTAGTGAGGATATATCTTCTGGTGAGGGACACTTCGTCTTGTGAGGATGTATCATCTAGTGAGGGACTCTTCGTCTGGTGACGTCGTCTTGTCTGGTGATGACGTCATTTAGTCTGGTGCATTATTCTTCTAACCTGATCTTTTGGTCCAAATTTGACACTATAGATAATAGACTTTATCTTCAAGGTCTTCATAAAATTTGTAGATCTTGAAGTTCTTTTTCAACCCGTCCAAAGAACACCTTAATCTTACCTCTCTTGTGAAAGTTATGACAATTTTCCCAATTTGTCTGGCCCTTCATCTAGCTTCATCTAATCCTATCATCTGATCCCACTTTTGACCTTATAGATGATAGAATTTGTCTTCAAAGTCTGCATGAAAGTTGTAGATCTTGAAGTTTCCTTTAGAACCATATAAAGAAATACTTAATCCGACATCTTTAGAGAAAGCTATTTCTATTGCAAGATATCTTCTGTGTACTGTTCATAACCTTCTTCTTGTCACTGTTCATAATATATCGTCTGGTCCAAATTCTGAACCTTTAGATGAAAAAATCTCACTTCAATGTCTTCATGAAAGTTGTAGATATTGAAGTCCTCTTTTGAACCCTTTAAGAATGACCTTGACTTGATATCCCTAGAGCAAGTTATGCTATTGTTTCAAATAGGTTCAATATGATTGAGGATGAAACCTTGTTTGATTTCCTTCGTCCCAATCTTTGTTATCCAACCTCCAAATAAGATGAATCTCGTGTCTAAAAACACTAGAGACATAGAGTTACAAATGATCCAATGGAATAGAATTTTAACCCAGTCTCTATGATGTTCAATATCTGGATGGAAGTTGAGCGTAGAATATTTGCTTCAGTATAAGAATGATTCGAAAAATAGGGACCGACACTTACGACATCAGAGAATGAAGATGAACCGAGAATGACTAATAAGGGCTAATTAGACCAAGCCCTAACTCTTAGAACTCTAAACCACATTGAATGATATTGGTGTCATTAGAAACTTAAGACAATAGGGGACAAAGGTTCTAAAGAAGTCAAATTGTGATTCGAGATTGAGGTTTCCCAAAATCTGTTCTGAAGTTGAAGAAATGTGTTTGCTCATATTCTATGATTCAGTCCAACACACGTCTTGTGACTCCGAATGTTGGGTTTCAGAAGCGAGATCCAATATTGTTTGGTATCAGAGCCCAAAATTGAGATCTTACATGGACATTTTTTGAAGTATGTTTCAAGTAGAATTAGTGAGAAAAATGATACTCTTTCATGATATGAGAAAATGAAAGATTGCGGATGTTACATAGTCCAATATGTTAGACATAGATGTAATATTTGTGATTATGTTAGTGAATATGGTGACGAAATTTTGTTTTGGAAATGTGCTTGAATTGTTATGGATATGAAAGATATTTCCATGAATTGACTGAGAAGAAATAGAAACATAAGTGGAAATGACAAGATTTAAGGTGTATAAGTATAGTGGAATTGAAAGGTTGAACTTGGAAGTTAGAATGATTGTTTAATTGTTGTGATAAAAGTTATGATCCAGTATAAGAAGATATTAGAGGAATCGAATATGACATTAATATTGTACTGTGAAGGTGTACCCTTGAATGTGATATGGATGTGAATATATTAGCACAGATTGTTTGAGAAAAATAGGGAGACAAGTAAAAATGATGAGATTAAAGTGTACATGTAGAATGTAAGGAAAATATAAATTGCTATGATCTTAAAAAGATGAAATTGGAACCTAAGTAGTTGTTTGATTAATATGACAAGAGTTATAATCCTCCATAAGAATGTGTTAGTGGAATTAAGATCAGAATTTTATGATGATTATACAGCTATAATTTTGAATCAGTGGCGAATATTCATATGTAAGATGTAATGTGAAGAATAAATGGAAGATGAAATGAATGATAGTGATATATGTACAAGTTCAAAAGGTTAAGTTGAATTGTTATTGTGAGTACCTATATGATAATGAGATGATATAGGAAGCAATCTATGACTTAGTGGATATTTGTTAGTCAGAGTTCGCATAGTTTAAAGTCTAAGAGGAACTAGAGTAACACATGAAAGTGTTTATAATGATCAATCGGGGATAGATTGAGATTGTTGTTGATGTTACAATGAGTAATGAATTCGAAGATAAAAAGAAGAATATCATCTAGGATCAATGGAGAACAAAGTATCAATCGTGTAAGATATAAATTTGTGAATTGATGGAGATAAATATATGGACAAAATGGGATGATTTGATGATGCACATCTAAGCATATACAACAGTAATTATGTTCATTACTTTATTGAGTTTTGGTGATTATAACATTATGCCCTTGTAAGAATGATAGAAATTGGTCCTCTTGAGGTGTTAAGGATAGCTGATAATGTGATGATGATAACAGATGATTGATAAAGATTGCATGAACAGTATAGATGATGGTAGCAAGAAATCCTCTTTCGAAGAAGAATTTTATTGAATTAGGTTAAACAGATCAGATAGTTTATGTAGCATCCCACTCCCGTAAGACCAGAACCCGATATCGATGGTGATATCCAAGCCCGTGCCTTACGAGGGTGGTATGCTAGAGCAGTCAAAACCGTTCAAAAACTCAGTAAGACAATTTTTTCTTTTTGAAAAACAATCGAGTGCGCGGAAATCAGTAAACAGTTTGGGCCCACTAATACAAAAGCATTTCGATCAAAACACAATTTCAGTAATCAAATTATAATACAATAATAATCAATTCGGGCCCTCTGAAATAACAGTGCTATCCTGTAGAAATTGTAGAAATACAAATCTTATACAAAAACAGAACGATACTAATGCAGACATGAACTGATCCCGACTCGAACTCTGACTTGCAAGCGGTAGACATACTCCCGTGCCCAACGGGGTACTCTTCAATCCC
>JANJEY010000006.1:22805288-22816930 GCA_024703695.1 Erythroxylum cataractarum
CAGCATGAGGAACCAATTTAAGCACAAAAATCATCAATAAGGAGTCAACACATGCATAAGTAGCTATGAAAATGCAGTCAATTTATAGTATAAACTTGGCTCAATCAAATCTACAGATGAAATGAAGGCAAGAAAGACTTTAAAGTAACATTGAAGTCGAAGTTTTATTGAATAAATGCACAAAGAAGAAGTGAAAGTATATGAGATACAGTGGAGGCAACATAATAGAAAAACAATCCCTAAAGTAAAAAAAAGCAGAAGCAGTTGTTGCCTTTTTGGTGAAACAAAGATGTCTTATAAACATGTTTGAAAAGTGTTTTGCCAAAAGAAAAGTGTTTAGTTACAATTTTAAAAATCCTCGCCAAAGGGTTGCTATCACCATTTTTTGATGATTTTGAGAATCTTTGCAAAAGGGTCACCTTTGCCAACAAATCTAGAATTCGTCACCATTTTGTGATGATTTTCATAATCATCACAAAGTGGTCACCTTTGGCGACGATTATGGAATTCGTCACCAAAAGGTCCTTTGACTTATAAAAATGCCAAAGATTTTATTGAAAGTTAGTGAATTCATAATACTTGGATATGATGAATAAATATTTATTTTTGACAAATTTCTAGCTGAAAGGGTATAACAATTTATTATACATAAGAAATAAAAAGTGTTAAATTTTGTGTTATGTTTGAGTTTCTAAATTAGCTAAAAAAAATTCTTAGCTAAAGGCATTTGGATACCAAAATATATTTGTAGCTAAAAGAAGAAGTACCAAATTTTTTTAAATGGAAATATAGGATCTGTGACTTTTAACTACGAAACTTAACTGATACTTAAAGCCTCTTAGCTATGAAAATACATTTAGAACCAAAATAAGAAGACAAAAAGAGAAATTTGCATCAGCGTGAAATGCTATTTTTAGCTACGATTTTGAAAAAAGGAGCTATAGGTGCAAATCTTAGTTACGATTTAGAAAACACAGCAAAAAGTGTGATTTTTGGCTACAATTTTGAAAAATATAGCCAAAAGTGCAACTTTTGGCTACTATTTTGAAAAAGTAGCCAAAAATGTGACTTAAGTCATGTTTAATTTATTATTTAATTTTTTATTTTCTAATTCAATTTCTAGTTTTTTTCTCTCTTAAATCATGACTTAAGCCATGTTTAATTTATTATTTAATTTTTTGATGTTATATTTTTTAGGGTTATAATATAGTTAGATTATGAATACTTGAACTTGTCTAATTTTAGTTAGATGTTTTATTCCAATTCTATGCTTACTATTTCATTTTATGACTAATGCTTGTGCTTGCCAGATCAGGAATTGCATAACTTATGATTCCACTTGAGACTAAAAAGTAATAATTGAAATATCACATTATTGTCATAAGATAGAGATATTTAAGAAATTGTATGTACTACTATGAATTTCTCAGCTTAATGAATTTCATAAATTCATAGTTATCACAGGGAGTAGTCGTTAATTGATTATATTAGATAAGTCAAGTGGGATTAATCTTGGTGAAATCAAAAGCCCTAGATTCGTTTAACACGAAATTTTTGTTTTTAATTATTTTAAAATATTTTTATTCATTTATTTCTTTTTATTATTCAAAAAATTTCAATCAAATTAATTTTTGTAATTAATAAACACAATCCTTGTGAGCTAATACTATTTTCCTTATTGTATTATTTGATTGAGATAATGTATACTTACATTAAAAAGTTTACAATATACTTTTAGCTATGATTTTGAAAAATGTAGCTAAAAGTGAGACTTTCAACTATGATTTTGAAAAATGTAGCTGAAAGTTTGACCGTTAATTATGATTTTCAAATCCTCGCCAAAAGAAACATAGCTAACATTCTACTTTGTAGTGTTTAGCTACCATTTTCAAAATCTTCACCAAAAGATGACCAATCATCACCAAAGGTTGACCTTTAGCTATGTTTTTTTTCTACGATTTGGAACTCATAGCTAAAGATCAAGCATTGGTGATGATTTTGAAAATCATCACCAAAGGATCACCCTTTGACAACGAATTTTGTCGCCAAAAGTTAACCATTTGGTGACATTTTTCAAATTCGTTGCCAAAGCTTGACCTTTAGCTATAATCTTCAAATTGTAGCCAAAACAAATGTCCCAAAGGTCAACCTTGTTGTAGTGATTAGTCAAAAATGTACACATGGTATGATTCATATGTTATAGTATTGACTCTCTTTTATTAGAGCATGTGTCTTTCCCCAATTACTGTATAGATGATAGTTCAGACATACCTAATTCCTAACTTGAATTCACTTATTTATTTATTTAATCCCCCTTTAAAACTCATATTTGACATATTAAGGTAGATTGGAAAAACATATGATTTCTTTATAACATGTCATTACTAATAAACTTTTACACCCTTTAATATACTTCACATTAACATAAGTGTTTTAAGTCTTGAATTCTCATTTATTACCTAGACAAATCATGTAAAACTTGCATAATCTCCATTCCTAAAAAATAATAGAAACAATCACTGTTATGGAAGAGCATCTCGTATTTATCTAACATACTTCTTGTATCCAGAACTAAATGTTCAACACTCATTTTACGTTCATTCTAGAACATAACGTTTAAATAAAAATCAATTATTGTCATATATCTAGAATTAAGATTTCATTTAAAATTCATTTTATAAAATATTTTTAATTCTTAGTTAAAATATATTGCATCAAATATTCGATGGCAAACAAATTATCATCATTGATAACAAGTATTATGAATAGTCATTAGACATTTTTATCTCTTTACTCTACTATGTCATTGATGTAATTATACTTTATATCTATTTGTTTGATTTAGTAGTGATATTTGAGTACTCTAATAACGTCTTTTCAATGTACGTGTTCATACACAACATATTATGCATGAGACTATTGATTTTTTTGAAACAAATAATCATCTTTATCTTTGGTTCTTCTTATTGCATCCATGGATTCTACATTTTTCTTAAGTGTTTGCCTTTAGAAATAAATATCACAAAAATGCTTTAGTTTCTTGCATGCAAAATTGTTACAATATTTCATCGATATATATATTGCTTATAACAATAAAAAAATCTCTAATTAAACAATACTTAGCAATCTTAACCACAAATATGCATGTAACCTTAGTTATATTCTTCATTTTGATCATGCCTAATAGTCAATTTGTTTGTTCTTATTACAAACTACTTACTATCACTAACTACCAAAACATATCATCTACATGAAATGATAAAATTGCTTATTTATCATTGAATCTTTTATCATACACTAAATTGTATTTCCCAATCATACTAAAATCATATGATATGATTATATCGCTAATGTAATATACCACTTACTTCAAGATTGTGTTTGATGATAGATTGATTTTAATAACCTAAACATGTAATGCTCTTGGCCTGACTAAATGAAACTAATTAGTACTCTATTTCTTCGTTCAAGAACATGGTCTCTACGTCTATTTGATGTATGTCAAGGTCCATTCCAATTATTGAAAGGTTAGAATAAGTCAAAATAATGTTAACCTTATAAAAAAAGTGAATTTCTTCTCATAACCAATCTCTTTAATTGTGTTTATCTTTTTGCCACTAGATATGCAATGTATCTTTCAAAATTGTCATCATTGATCCTATGAGGAATAATTTTCTGGTAATATAGGTATAAAGAAAATTCGAGAAACAAATCTCTGTACATTCATATTGATCCCACTCAAATTAAGTAGTAATAAAGAGCTCCCACTGGGTTACAATTGCCATTGAACAAAAATCAATTTATCATCTCCTAAATTGCTCCCACTTAGATGAATACCATTCAATTGGACTTGTCTTACAAGATCGTTCTAATTCAGTCTCTCATATAGAGATAAATTTTGAACTATCTTCTTCTTGCTTTAGAAAATTATTCTTTAAAAATGAGATCTTTGTAACATAATTCAATTTCTAATTCATTACCTTGCTCGTTGTTGAGTATATACCCTTCGAAATGTTCAAAAATATCTTTTAAAGATATTGTTCATCCCTTTGGAATCTAAATTCCCATACTTATAGGACGAACAATGAATATAAGTAACATAATACCATTTTAAGAAATCAAATATAATTAATTAGGTCTCTTACCTATCCATATCTTATATAGTATTTTAGGTTATGATTTAATATGCACCTTATCAAGTATATATATGATCATCAATGACTCATCACCCTTTAACTAATATAAAAATTTGCATGTGCTATTATATACCTTACTATAAGAAGAATTTTATTTCTCCTCTTTACACTACCATCTTGTTGATGGATCCATATGCTAGTCATTAGCTATCCTTTCAATTTCTATTACATGACCTCTTAAATTAATCAAATAACTCTTCTTATACTTAATTAATTTTTGAAATCATTATCAACTTTATCTTATTGATTCTCAATTAAAGTCGTATACTTTTTGAAATGACATAATGTTTCAAATTTTTAGAAATCAAATAAATGTAACTATACTAAGTATAATTATTAATAAATGTGATGAAATAAGTACTTTCGTGTCATGCTCTTATATTCGTTTAGCCATATATATCTTAGTTAGTTACTTGCAATTGTTTAGCAACTTTTTGTCCCATGTTCAATAGTTTTCATGCTATTTTGTTATCTAGATAATGTTTACAAGTAGACTATTATACTTTATGTAGGTCTTCTAAACAAAATATGCTTGACCAATCGATTTATTCAATTTTTTCAAATATAATAAAGTCTAGCATGCCATAAATTGGCATAGATATAAGAACTAGCTAATTTTATTAAATAAAAAATATTTCTTTGTTTAATAAAAAACATCTAATACTGCAAAAATCATCTAACATAAAACCATGAATACTATAATTCTAAGAAAATTATCCTTTTCACTATTATAGAAATTAATATTGAATCAAAGGCTAACTAAAATATGAAATAAAAAAAAGGCTTTTTCTCTGTGGGAGGTCCTTTTCCTTTCCCATTTTATTTGGTGTTAGTTATTCTTGGAATCTTAAGAAGTATAAAAGACGTTCTTTCCACTTTTTCCTTACACTCGTCATAATGTTTTCTCTTTTTAGTTTCTAAATCCTTATGAGCTTAACTTAGCAATGTATGGCTCAAAAGCCTCGAGATGTCTATTGATAGGTGCTTCACAACATCCTATACCATCTTGATATTCATATTATGGGTTAATTGCATTTTATATGTTCTTAACATAGAGGCAAGAATGTGTAACAACTTACACTAGCTCAATATAAGATAAGATATGACTAACATCTCTCGGTTCGCTATGTTTCACTTTAGCTTCGTATGCCTTAGTATTCAATTATCTTATCTCATATTCTTATTTATGATTTATTTATTATGGTATATATATATATATATGGTCGTTGGGAGCCACTATAAGACATTACTACTGCGGACGATATGTTCTTGCACAGTCATACCTCTTTATCTCTAGCATAACATCATTATATATGTTGTATAAGGCAAAGAGATAATCTTCTACATAAGCTACACGCCTCACAATTTTCCTATGCTGAGTCATAGTGTCCTTCTTAAAGTCTATTATGATTTCATATAATGAGCAAGTGCCTTTTACTCTTCCAATACATATTAGATTTCATACTTTCAAATTTCTAAATTGTCACCGCTAATTTTTTTTACCTCTAGTGACTTCTACGACAAAATTTTATATACAATAGTAATTTTCCTGAAACATATATGTCTATAATGACACATTTAATATGTGATTGTTATCAAATTTAGTCAATTTTATGCAATCTTCTAAATAGAAACTTTAATTGTTTACATAATTATCTATGGAATCAAAAGGTCACTAAGTTTCCTATTATCAACCGTATAATAGTTGATCAAAAATTAATCATTCTATTTAGGTGTATTTATTTACGAATATGTAATACACCTAAATAGAATGATTAGTTGTTGATCAACTATTATATAGTTGATAATAGGAAACTTAGTAACCTACACACACACACACACACACACACACACATAATATCCAAAATTTAACAATTATTATAAACAACAAATGCTACATAAGTATGATGGCTAATGATGTTTAACTAAAATTATAAAATTTGATGAACACTACAAATATGAAATTCGATGAACTCTACAGGGAATTGAGTCAATTAGTTCTTTATATGAATTATTAAAATTCATAAGCACTATAAGTTCTATAATATTCTTTGATAGGCCACTAAAACTAAGACATCTAAACACTTCTCTTCTCCTGTGTTCTTTCAAGAAAGTTTGCACCACCCAACTATATGAATGAATTTGATTTGATTAAGTATTCCACATTATAATTAGCAAATCTGTATATAAGGGCATGCGATAATGCTGGAGTTCAAACATTGGGGATTTTCATTATAACCATTTTCCTATAATGAATTCAAGGGAAAAACAATATTCAACACTTTCGAATAATAAGTTGAAATGTGTCTCATAATATAAGCATATCATAATAGTCGAAGCTCTTGAAAGAGCACAAAAGAAATGATTGTTTTTGAACCACTAAACCTATAGATATTCAAGGCATACAACTCTTGTTTAATTTTTAAAGACTAGATTTAAATTTTGCCACCAAAAGATTATGCTTGATTTAATTAACCTAATTTAGTTAAAAACTTATATCTAATTTATTATTATTAAACTTATAAACTTAATAATTTAGATTTAATTATAAACTCATTTCTTATTAAGATTAAACTCATTAACTTTAAATTTACAATTCAATTTAGAAACTTATTTCTCAGTATTATTAAATTTTTTCATATTTTCAATATTTATAAATTTAGAAACTCTTTCCTAAATAAATAAACTTATCATTTAATCTATATGCCATAATTTATATTGTTACTTATCAAATCGTTTAAGCCTATAATAAAATTTATTTAAGTCCAATTCATTTTAACCCATTTATCTTGTATTGTTTAACAACTCAAAAGCATTAAAATACGTGGCCTATATGTTATCATAATTAGCTTGTTTAAATGGGTTCAAAAAGAGCCCAACCTGTGAGCTAAGAAAACCTAACTTCGAGTAGTTTTGTTTTTTGCTATCTCAAAGTCACTAAAACTCCATCAATTGATGGAAGAATTAGCCACCATGGAAGCAACCGCCTTGGCAGGAAAGTCAGTGAACTAACACTGCCTCCCTCTCTACAACCGGTGGAAGTACTCACATTCCATGAAATCAAAGACAACGGTGAAGCTTTTGTTCCCGTATGATCGCGGTAATGGAGCAAAACATGATTGCTTTAATGGTGCTTTTTTTTTGTTTTTTTTTTGTTTTGGATACAAAGAGAAAGAAGAAAAACAAACTAAATCATCGTCCTAGGATACACTGCGCCTAGCGCATCACGTATGAGAAGCTCCTGGATGCCAATAAGTGGCTCTTGGAGAATATGGAGGCCTAGTCTGATCAAGCCAGTGAGGTGAGCAAGACTGTCCGCGCACTGGTTGCCTTCCCGGTACACATGTTGGAGCTGGACCGTCCACTTCTGTTGCATCAGCTGCAGAATACATGTCACCAAAAAGGACAATTCAGTCAGTAGCACGGGGGGAGTAGAGAGAGTGTTAATGACCTCAAGGGAGTCGACTTCGACCACCACTTGGCGGAATCCAAGGTCCCACGCCAGCTGAAGGCCCGAATGAACCCCCCAAAGCTCAGTAGCTAAGAACGAACCCCTACCGAGGAGCTGCTGGAAACCCCCCTGCCACTCCCCATGGCAATGGCGAAGTAGACCTCCCGAGGAGATGGTGTGGGAACCTGGGTGCCACGTGCCATCCAAATTGACTTTCACCCAGCCCGTTGGAGGTCGAGTCTACCCCATAAATGTACCCACCGGGATGCCTTGCGTGGGGAAACACACCACTCCAACGTCCTGGCTCGGGCAATCCACCGCATGTAATCCATGATAAGGTAGTGTGCCTCAGTCGGCTAGACGAAACCCAGCTCGAACAGAATGCTGTTATGCTATTTCCTAAGGAACCAATAATTGACCCCAAAGATTGTGGCCCACGCTTCCTGGTACACCTGGGTAGGTTGTGTCAGGTGCCAAGACAACCACAAGTCGACTTCCTACTGGAAGAAGCCCATATCCACCACGTCCGGAGGAAACTGACGCAAGAGAGCTTGAACCCGCGAGTAGGCTCGCAAGACGTGGTCAGTGGTCTCTTCCTGCCTACAGAAGTGGCAGCTACTATCGATGGCAATTTGGCGAGCCACCTGCTGTTGGTTCGTCAGCAATTTGCATTTAGCAATGAGCCAGAGAAACGACCGAATGCATTGGAGGGTCGCCCATTTCCAGATGATCTCCCATAGCTTGTGATGGCAAACGGTAGAGTGGTCCGCGAGGAGGCTATACGCCGACGCCACAGTGAACCTGCTGCGGGGGGTAGGGATGCCCACTGCAAACTATCCTCTCCCATAGTCTCGACAATAGAACA
This sequence comes from Erythroxylum cataractarum, assembly GCA_024703695.1. Taxonomy (NCBI): domain Eukaryota; kingdom Viridiplantae; phylum Streptophyta; class Magnoliopsida; order Malpighiales; family Erythroxylaceae; genus Erythroxylum; species Erythroxylum cataractarum. The sequence goes on from JANJEY010000006.1 coordinate 22,813,801, forward strand.
GACTTGCGCAAGAGCCAGGCAAACCGAGGTCGGGAGGTAATGCTGAAACTCATGCCAAAGCCAATCTCTGTTGGTATTTGTAAGCTCTGCAACAGAGGCCAGCTGAAGGATGTCGAGGACCGAAGAAGACGCCACTTGAATAAGAGGGCTCCAACTTGCCAGCCAATTTTCCATCCAAAAGAGGGTCCGCATCCCGTTCCCCACATTCCATTGGAGCCCAGTTCGCATCCATCCCCAAGCAGCCGAAATCCCTCGCCAAAAGATCGAAGTCTTGGCCCGGGAGAGTGTGAGGGGCCGTTGCGTAGTATAGAGGTAATATTTAGCCTGTAGGACCTGAACCCATAGGGCGGTAGGTTTAGTGAAGAGGTCTCAACCCAATTTAGCCAGGAGCACATCATTCATGGGTCGAATGCGTTTAAGGCCCAGCCCCCTGTCTCTTTTGGCTGACACACCGACTCCCAGTTGACCAGATGCATCTTTCGGTGGTTTGGAGAGGATCCCCAAATAAAATCGCGCATAAGTTTTTCCAGATCATCTCACAACTGGCGCGGGAGACAAACCGTCTGCATAGTGTAAAGTGGCAGCACCAAGAGGATGGCCTGGGTTAACATAACCCTGCCCGCAAGGGAGAGCATCCTAGCGCACCACCTGGAAAGTTTTCGGTGAGCATTATCTAGAATATGTTGATAAGTTCGTCTGCTCGGTCTCTCATGGATTAAGGAAACTCCTAGGTACCTGCCGAGATTATGCGTGCGAACAAATTGAAGTCCTTGGCTAATGCGCTGCGCAGTAGCGCTAGAAACATTCTTAGAGAAAAAAATCCGTGTTTTGGCTTTGCTCACTTGCTACCCGGACGCTTGACAAAACACGTCAAACGTATGAGCAATAACTAGAATCCGACTATCCTTAGCCTTAGTAAAAAGCATGAGATCATCGGCAAAAAAGAGGTGGGAGATAGGAGGGCCCATGCGTCCCAGCTTGAGCAGTTTCCATACCCCCTGGTCACCTTCGAAGAAATGAGATGGCCCAGTCTCTCCATACAAAGAACAAAAAGATAAGGCGAGATGCGGTCGCTTTGCCTGATTCCTCACGCAGGTCAGAAGGGCTCAGAAGCGATGCCTTGCCAGACAACTTGTAGAGAAGTCATCGTAACACACTACAGAATCACCCAAATGAGGTTTTCGGGAAGGACAATATCCTCCAGCGTCTCCTAAATAAACTGTTAGCAAAGGCGGTTGTATGCCTTTTCAAGATCCGCTTTGATGGCCAGGTAGCCGGTGTTACCGGTCTTCTTCCTCATAGAGTGGACCACTTCCTGGGCTATAATAATATTATCCGTAATATGCCTGCCCGGGATAAAGCTGCACTGGGTCGCTGCAGTCAAATGGTCCATGTGGGATTTCAGCCTGTGCACCAAAACTTTAGAAATAATCTTATACATTACATTGCATAGGCTAATCGACCGAAATTGAGAGACCTGCGTCAGGGAGGGGGTCTTCGGGATAAGAACTCGGAATGTGTGATTTAAGTCGTGGTCCCAACATTCCTTTCTAAAAATTTTCTGGATAAACTCCACCACTGTCGGCCCAACCGTGCCCCATTGTTTCTGGAAAAAAAGGGCATTAAAGCCATCACCCCGGGGGCCTTGTTGGGATGCATCCCAAAAACAACACTTCTAACCTCATTAGCCTAAACAGGTCTAGCAAGCTGCTGGACATAGGCCTCAGTAAGAGACGGGAAGGCGCCCGTGCGAGGGAACTAGATGGGCGGCTCCTCGACCTGAGTGTAAAGTTAAACAAAATAATTGGTGACCAGGTGACGAAGCTAGACTAGATCGGAGATACTATGCCCCTCTGAGTCGAGGAGGCACTCGACACTCAGCTTTCGCCACTTGGAGAGGGTGAGTGTATGGTAATACTTGGTGTTCCGATCACCCTAGGAAAGCCAGTTGCATCGGGCTTGCTGATGCCAAAACATCTCCTCCTCGCACAGAACCTGTAACAACTCACTACTAGGCTTATCCTCCAACGCCTGCATCGAGTCCATAGGACCGGTAGTCATGGAATGCTGAATCCCTTCCAATCTGGCAACGAGCTTCTTTTTTCAGTAAAAAATGTTCTCGAACACCTGTCAGTTCCAGTGCTAGAGGTGGGTGGAGAACTGGGATAGGGAGTGGCTCATTGTGTCCACTGTCGGGTTTCAATACTCAATAACGACCCCCTGAAAACCGGAATGTGTTAACCACGCATTCTGGAATCAAAACGGAGGAGGGCCCATAGGCCTCGGCAAAGATGGAAAAAGCTGGAGGAGGATAGGCTGATGATCGAAACCGAGGAAAGGAAGATGCTAGTTGACCGTGTGGGGGAACCACTGGACCCAAGCAAATGATCTAAACACTCGATCAAGTCGAGCCTGTACCTACCCTCGCCTCCAAGTAAATTTAGAACCTACATACCCTAAATCATGGAGACCGCAGTGATGGACCCAATCCCGGAAACGTCGACTCACAGCCAGAGTCCCGAGGGCTCCTCCCCATCTGCCCGAGTTCTCCAGCTTCACATTAAAATTCCGCCCCCCTCACAAGCCAAGGACGAGTAGTAGAGCTGCCTAGCCACGTGAGCGTAGTCCAAAGAATAGATTGCAAGGAAACTTGCGGGCTGACATACACAACGGTTAGGTCAAAGGAAGAAGCCCTGTACTTCACAGAAGCATGCAAGAATTATGTTGGGACCCATTTCCGAAACCCAACCTTTCGGAATCAAAGAAAACAAAACCCTTAACTCTGACATCCGAACGTTGGAAACTATAAGGACACACCTGGTTTAAACCAATCCAATTCGGTATAATTTTTTTCATCAACATCTCTCACATTGCTATATACCAATCAAGCTATAAACAAATAGCACTTCAATATTTCAAATTCATCAACACAATCATCGGACCTCCTGTCCGGAATACAAACTCAATGAAACACATTCATACCTATAGCACTTCAATAATTCGGATCAACAATCAAAATCATCGGACCTCCTGTCTGGAATCCAAACACATTTAATCACATTCATATACAATTTATATACAAATCCATAACTCCCTTTTCTATTCCATATACAAAACTATATCTCATACA
>JANJEY010000006.1:22991626-23003929 GCA_024703695.1 Erythroxylum cataractarum
CATGGAGAAAGGGAATATTGATTAAAATGAAGTTGAAATGAATAAGCTCAATTCTAAAATCCCAGTTACTTTGAATAAAGAAACATAAGTGCAATATGAGCACCTAGGTTAGACTGAGGAATTCATAGTTCAATTTGCTAACTCTAAAAGAAGATCTGCAAGGAAAAAGGGTAAGAATAAAATAAAAGGAAATTTCCCCTAAATGTTAGTCCTATTATGGAACACTAAAGGGATAAATGACCCTCTTAAAAGGTCTATGGTAAAGGAGGTTGTGAAAGGCAAGAAGCCTTGTTTAGTAGGCCTTGTAGAAACCAAAATAAAAGAACCTTAATTACTAAATGGCCTTAAGTTTTGGTTTCAAAATATAAACTTATTTTAAATCATCAATCTCATTACAATGGGAGGATGATTTCGCTCTACAATTTAGACATGATTGGAGTTCAAGTTGTTAAGGAAAGTGACCAATACATTCACCTAAAATGTCAAATGGGAGCTAAGATTCCTAATTTTGATTTGACACTAATCTATGCATCTAAATTTGGTTTTCAAAGAAACAAACTTTGGTTGGGTCTACAAAGCTTACAATATAGAATTTATAATCCTTAGCTAGTAGTGCGGGATTTCAATTATATGTTATATTTTAAAAAGGCTGGAGGTGATAAAAATTTACTCTGGGAGCTACTAAAGAGCTAACAAATCTTCTTACCAAGGTGGACTAGATGGACCTTAGCTTAACTTATAGGCTCTTTACCAGGTCGAATAAGCAAAAAGTTAGTATGCATATTAGAAAGAAACTCGAAAGATCATTAGTTAACTTATCTTACCTAAATCTATTCCCACATTCATATGTTTATTTTCGTGAAACATATTCTTAGACTACTCTTATATGCTAATATAAAACAAACATAAATAAAGAAATTTAGGTCCCCATTTAGATTCTTTAATGGAATCACACAAATGGAAGGAATCATGAGATTAATTTATAGATGTTGGAGTTAGGAAGTAAAAGGTTACAAATCTTATCAACTTATGCAAAAATTAAAGTTGCTAAGAGCTGCACTTAAAATTTTGTCAAGTGAAAAACTCATAATCTCATAGTCTTCAAGAAAAAAATTAAAAGAAGCACAGGAGGATTTCTACATCTCCCCTCATAATGCAGTCTTAAGGTTCACTGAATTACAAAGGTTAAAGGAGTATCAGGAGGCTTTGAATCTTCATAATTCAATCTTAAAACAGAAAGCTAGAATAAATTGACTAAGGTTAAGGACTCTACACAAATTTTTTCCATTCTACTCTACTCTCTATAAGGAATATAATTAAATATGTATAATTTTTTGACAATAGTGGATTTACACGGTTCCAAGAATTACAAAGAAACTTTTTCATTCAACTGATGGGATCTAAAAAATCAACGAAGCCTGGTTATAATATGAAAAGAGTATATGATTGTTCAATTAGTCAGGTTCTAAATGATTCTATAGTTTCCCCATTATCAGATCAGGAAATGAGAGGAGATGTATTTAGTTTACACTATCAAAAGCACCAGGTTCTAATAGGTTTTTATCTTGGTTTTATATAAAAAAAAATATAAGATTTCGCTGGCAGATTATTTACAGAAGCTGTATTAGAATTATTCTCCTCCTCTAAAAGGCTTCAAGAGATAACTCACTCCTACATATGTTTAATTTCAAAGAAGAAAAACCCTTTGAGCATGGCTGATTTTACACCGATATCTCATTGCAAGACAATCTACAAAGTAGTTACAAAGCTCCTACCTAAAAAGTTGAAGAATGTACTAAGGGAAACCATAAACCCTTCATAAGGGGACTTCATTCTTGAGAGAAACATAGGTGATGACATCCTACTATTACAAGAGTTGTTGAAGGAGTACAACTTATGGAAGAGAATCAAAAGATGTTTATTCAAATTCACTTTTATAAAACATTTGATACAATCAGTTACAGTTTTACTTATCTTTTTCTTAAAGCAATGGATCTACTTGCAAGGTTTATGAAATGGACTATGACATGCATCCAATCCTCTTCTCTAAATGTGATGGTAAATGGAATCCCCACTAAATCTCTCAAAAATGCAAGGGGATTAGATAAGGAGATCCCTTATCCCCTATCTTTTCACCCTTGTAATAGAAGAACTATCTAGATTACTGAACAAATTCACATCCTGCAATGGAAGCTTTCAATTTCACTATAAATTCAAAGAAATCATATTAATTCACTTGATTTTTTTTTTAGATGATCTTATGCTTCTATATGGTGCAGATTCTCATTCCATTAACATAATGTTCTAAATTTTGAAATTGTTCTCTTAATGGTCTGGATTAAAGTTCAATACTGACAAGAGTAGCTTATAAATTATATAAGATGTTAGGAACCCAGCTGAGCGTAGTAGAATCACAAGATTAAATGTGCATTCCACCCCTTTCAAAATAGTTTTTATTTCCCATCCCCTACTTGATATATAAATTCCTTCCTGTATTTATATTTGAGTTTGAAAAGTTGATTCATTATCCAGGAAAATTCAAGTTTGGGATTTAAAACCCAAAAATCATGCCCCTTTATATAATATGCAAGAATGCACCAAAACCATGGGATTTTTTGTCCTTTAGGATCTTCCGTACTCTTTTCAACATTAGTAATGGGTTCATCAACTCAATAGGATGGATTCCAAGGCCTCTTTCATTCTTGTTCTTGCATATTTCAAACCATTTTTCTTTAGTATTGTACATTTCCTCATCGCTACCTTTCTATATAAACCTTCTCATTATTAGTTCCATCTCTTTGGTAATATTTTTAGGAAGCTAAATAAGAGAACTTCAGTATATATATAGGCTATATAAAATGGATTTGATAAGTGCAACCCTTATAACTAAGGATAGGAACTGTGAAGTAGAGGTTTTCTCCAATAAAGGTTTTAGGTCAGTGTAGAAAGGTTTTTCAATTATGATAGGCATGCTTAAATAAGTTCTTTGAGGCTTAGTAGTCTTAATTCCTATGATTTGTTCTAATCATCTAGTAATCTATATTATACTAATTAACAAGATGAAGTAGTTTTTGTTTATTGATGGCAAGTCCAAAAATTAATTAGAATAGGTTGATGGTAGTCATAAACAAGCTTAAAGAGTTGGGGCCTGCCTTAGAGAACAGGATTAGGTCATTTATTAATAAGAGAAAAGTAATTTTTACTCCTTTATATTTGGAGTGATTGTTGAATTGGTTATCATTACAAATCATTCCTTTAATTAGCCTCACTAAAGCCTCAATGGCTAGAATGAACAAGTAGGCTGACCCATAGCTCCTCTAATTAACTTGGTTGGTTCCCCATCATAAGTACTTCATAAGATACAGTTAAGTAGCATTGTGTGATTCAATGTGTGAGTTAAATATGAAATTTTAAAGTTTAAAAAAGTTAGTCAATAAATTCCAATCCGAGGAGCCATATGCCTATTGATAACTTCTCAAGCTTTTTCTTATTAAAAAGGAGATCCTTTATGTATTTGATATACTTCGGCAACTGTAAATGAGCTTTAACAAAGGATATGTTAATGTATAATTGCTTAAAAAACTTTAAGAAATTATCAAATTTATCTTCCTTAAGCCTTCTTAGGTATGGAATTTTAGGTTTATTCTCCTTAACCACTTATGTCTTTGGTTCCTCATCCTTCTCTTCTATATTCTTCTAATCATTATCTCATCATTATTCTTCTCCATTTTTTCATCCTTCTTTTCATGAACAACAACCTTTTCTTTTTCCTCTTTCTTTCTTTTTTGACTTCCAACTTCTTTTTACTCCTCAAAGTTATTACATCTACTTGCTCTCTCAAATTTGGCTTGGTGAAGCTATATAAAACACCTTGCTTCACTTAGTGGATAAGCTTAACAAACTGTCTAAACTGAACTCCAAATTTTAGAAGGAGGCTTATTGATTTCAAAAGAACTATTTATCTCTCTAAAAGTAAGCCTCAGTTGTATTGATAACTTTTATTATAAGCTCCTCAAGAATTGACTTCCTTTGTTACTATTGTTATTAAAATTCTAGTAGGGCTTAACTATTCCATATAAAGTTGGGATAATATCTCCATTCCATATTGTAAGGATCACTATAGGGGATGTTTAGAGGCTAGTTCCTTATAAAATTAGGATGCTTGCTTGGTTGTCGTATGCTGCAAGTCATCAAACATTTATAATTAGAGTGATCAATAGTACAAATATTATATTAAACTATCGAATATATTTTTTGTCATTCATTCAAAGTTTCTAGTGCCATCATAAACAATGACATAGCATACTCCTTTATAAAGCATTATCATCCCTATCTTACCATTATGTTTATTAGTTGTAGCATCAAATACCTATATTTTAAAATTTAGCCACAAACATAGGATCAGTAAAGAGAATTCTATAAATAAAGAAAAGAAAAAATACCTAGATTAATAAAATAAATAATTTAAAATGAAATGATCAAATTAATAAAAAAGGTTTTCCTAATATTCTACTCACTTAAAACAGTGCCAAAAACTTGAAATGATTTTATATTTTTTAAAACATATAAACAACACTAAAATATATCACTAATCCAAGTGAACCCTTCTTTCTCTGTAGAGTAATTTAGGTGAGTATAACTGCTGATAGCACAAAGATCGTAACTACTAATGCTAATCATCTTTCTATTATCTATTTTAAAAAATGAATGATTGATTTCAAAAATAGAAAATTAACATAAGTAAAATAAGAAATAAGCAATAGTTAGTCAAAAAGGAAAATAAGAATAAAGAACCAATAAATAAATAAGATCCATATAAAGAATCTCCATGGAACTTTTCCTATGCTGAATTTAATTTGATTCAATGATTAACCTAGTTCTTAGACTAGTAGGAATTCCAAAATTACAACTATATTCTTTCTCAAGACATACAACCCCTATCTTTAAGTTGATTGACCAAAAGTTCTCTCCAATCAAAATTCCTTAAGAACATATTAATTCAATATCTGAATTCCGATAATAGTGTTCACTTTAATCCAGAAGAGTTATGTTTTCCTAATTTTAGGGTTCCACTAATGTACAAAATATGGATGGAAAGAAATCATGGATGCTTCCAAAAGAAAAAAATAAAATAAAACTTGTTAATTGAGATTAGCCAATAGAGTAGGTAGTAAATTACTTATAGAGGTACCAATGATTGAGATACCTCCTCCTAGATACAAAGCTTTAATCTAATTGAAGCTTGCAAATCTTAGTGTATCTTTGGTAATAGAAGCTACTAGAAGGGTCAGGTGTGAAATGTAAGTGAACTCCATAAATGTGCTACCATTCAATCAAATAGAAAGGGATAGGATAAGTGTCCTTCTATGATCTCATAACTAACTAATGCAGTCCCACCTTAGTTTAATTATCTTTATTGTTATATTCTATTAGTGATGGTGGAGTGCATTTGTTGCAAAACATTTTAACCAGACAAATTAATTTATATGTAACAAAATTTTACATTTTTTAATGAAATCCTTTAAATTAAAAAATAATTATTTATGCTTTGATCAAATCATATATATGAATCTTTAACTTTCCTTAAATCAATCCATATATAAGAAATCTAAAATTGAGTCATTTAGATTCGTTACTTCAGATAAACATAATAAAAAACATGAATAATTATAAAAATATAATCTTTCATTAAATCAAAGAAAATAGTCCAAACAATAGATTATAGGATTCATTCCACCAAAACATATATCCTAATTTAGTTCTTAAAAAGAAAAAGAAATCCAAAATAAATAATAAAGAAAACAAGATAGAAGAATGAGTTCTCATATATCTTGAATTTTGGCGTTCTTTGATTGAATCTTAATGGGCTACTTACATTTATTTTAAGATTATTTCCATTTTAATGCACTCTTAAATCTCCTTTGGTTATCCTCTTGTCCTTTGGCTTTCCTTGGATCCAATTCTAACTAGTTTTTGGTCCTCTCAAATGGATCTTATCTTTTATCTCTACATCCCTCTCATTTTTATCTTAAGAAACCTTAAAACTTTGACAATATAAGACTAAAAAAGGCCTATATTCATCCTATATTGCTTCACTATGCCCTCAACTTCTTTTCTATGATGAAACATTGCTAATACAGGTCACCAATATGGTTCAATGTTTAGTTCATGTTACCAAAAACTTGAGGCATGTTCCTTTATGTGGCAAGTTTTTCAAAAAAGCATAATATATATGAGTGGAACATGAAGTGAATATAGGACCATGTTTGGTTTGTGTTCATTCATATGCTAAGTTGTCGAAGAAGCAAAATGCACCATTAAGCAACATATGTTCAACTTGTTATCATATAGGTGTCGTGTTATTAAACATGGGACTATGTTTAACCTTTAATCCTTTAAAATTACTTTATAAATTATTTGAATCGAATTTAACTTAGCCAAATTTATCCCTTCATCATGGAAGAAGTAAAATAAGGCCTATAAACTAAATTAAGGACTAAATAATATAAACATCATCAAAATGCAAGCTAATTGCTCTCAAAATTATGCTAAAAATTTAGAGTAATTAGCATTTATAGCAATTTGACTTCGAGCTAGGTCGACATTGACATTCCTACTTATAACTTATACCTCATACCTACCATCACAAATGAGATGTGTACTATCTAGTTACCTTTTTCACCCTCAAGCCTATGTATAACTTTGGCATCAAAGGTCTTATGATGAAGATCCTTCAACATTTTCTTAAAGGTTAAAATTATTAAGTCAATAAAATGACTAGATTAGAAGAGGATAAAAATGAAAGAGATCTAACTCAAATAATATAGCTAACTTAAGACCAAATAGTCCAATAATGAAAGTTGCATAAAAAACATATGAAAATTTTATATAGTATTTATTATATTTACGAAATTTTGTAATTTGAAATATTTATTGTCAATAATTTGGTTAGATTTTAAGCAATTTATATATACATTATGTATGTATACCTATGAAAGAGATCTAACTTAAATACCTACTTATAAACCATTATAGAGGAATGCTTAAATTCCATAATGCCAAGTAGAGTAGAAAAATAATTAACTTAAGGCTTCAGGACCTTATATCAATTATTCAATCCTTAATTTGGATAGATCAAAGTATTACGTTGTTACATAAATATATTTGTTTTTATCTAGTTGTAGGAAATTTTATTATAATTTTACTCCATTCATTACACTTAGTATCGATTTCTTCAGCATCAATTACCTCCCTAACATAGTTGTTTATGAATCCAAGAATTGAATGAGAATCCCTTGCCATTTTTTGAAAAACATTTTCTATTTCTTTTCCTTAAAATTCCATAGACACAATAACTCAATCCTAACTTGAAGATGGTTAAGTCATATTTGTTCTAAAATTTGACCGTTATACATTATCATACCATTTGATTCCTAGTTTCTTATTAACAATGTAACTTGCACCATCTCAAGCAATAAAACTAAATGGAATTTGTATAAGTGCAATAGAAAATATGATATCCAAGTATTTTGACAAGGAATTAAAAAATACATGTCTTTTATATTTATATCCCATTTAATGTCGTCTAAGGTTCTAAGTCAATTTTTAACAGTCTTCTAGAGTATAAATGAAGCCTTAGTCAAGTTTCCTTTAAACCACACCAATTTCCACTGAGGGATAATCACTTCAGGAGCTTTGAAAAGGGACACATAAATTTTTTTATCAATTTTATGAATTATAACTTAATCAAATAGTATTATCCTCTTTGCTTGAGTCAAGATTATAGTTTGAAATTGAATTCATGATTGTGGAAAAGCCTCTTTGTTGATAATCCAACAATCCGCCTTATTATCTCTTTAAGTCTTGCTCTAGATGGAATACTTAGATGAAGTGAATTGTAAGTAAGTGAAGAGAACTTAATTCATTCTAGTTTTCATACCATAAATTGGTTTTCTCCCTGTTCCTAATTAAAAATTTCATCACTTAGCTATGAAATCTCTTAGTTTCAGTAATTAATTTATCCAATAATAACTTCTAGTATATATATCATAATAATGTTTTCTTTAACATTGTAATAACCTTTTCTCTAACAATGTAAAATTTTAATGGCAATAAATTTTACTCCAAGGTTAAAATTTAATTGTGAAAAAATAATATATATCTAGTTATAAAACGCATTAATAAGAAAAATAAGCTTGTCATATATATTCATTTTAGTTTTTATGTATCCAATTCATATGTTTACTCTGGCTTCTCTTCCTTATTTCTTTTTTTTTTTCTTTTGGTTTCTATACAGGTTAAACCTTTCCCATTTAGTGGTTTGGCCTACTATAAAATGTTTCTTTTGTTTCCTACGCTTTATTATCTTCCTTCGATTCTTATTACTCTATATCTTTTTATTGCTTTCTTCTAACTCCTTCTTCCCACTACCTTGCTCATCTACCTTTCTCATCCTTATTATGTGACATCATTCAGTCTTTTATCATTTTTTCCTCTTCGTCCTCTTCCTTGTGCTTTCCTTATTATAACTAGTTGTTGGCTAATTAGAGCTTCTTTTTAGGCAAGCAAAGGGCATTTCTCTCTTTTCATTTTTCCTTTTCTTGCTTATTTTTAGAACAATTTTTGAAACCTTGTTCTAATAAAGTTGAACATTTTTCCGTTTAAAGCTAAGACTACTAGACCCTTATGAAACTAGTAAGCTTTCCCCTCTACTTGATCTTTTCTTTCCTCTTCTCTCTAAAAATTCTTGTCCTACTTTAAGCTTTATTATTCCTCTAAGTCTTCCTCTTTCATCTCTTCCCCCACCTTCTCCTCCTATCTCCATTGCCTAATCTTCTTCTTATTATGTTCCTTCTCTTACCCATTTTGCTCTTAATTTTATAGATCGCATGACCATCTTAAATCCCTTTAGTTCTTCTTCTTATATTAACCTACACCTTAACTAGAAATAGTTGATTAAAAAGTCTTAATATATATCACTTCAATATTTACCTTCAACTCTAACAACATCCAATAAGATGTTCATAGTCTCTCCACCTCTATAAATCCTCAAGAAATGTTCTAAGAGTTGGTTCTTTACTCTTATTGGTTTATTTCTTGGGAGAAGACTAGGCTTTCCTTTGATCAATGACTGGGCCATAAAGCACTAAAATAATAGAGTTCTTATTGAGGCTTTGCTTAACAAGAAGGAGATGTTCTTTTTAAGTTCTCCTATGATTATGGAGCTTTGAAGTGCTGGAGGGGCCTTGGAACTTCTACAGTCTTCCCCTCTTCCTCCAATCTTTAAATTTAATGATTAGCTTATATGATAGCATATGCAATCGAATTCCCTTATAGATAAGCCTTCATAATGTTCCTCTAAAATACTAGTCCATCAAAGATTTGAGGCTATTAGTAAGCTATATTAGTAAGACAATTTGTATAAATAAGGCAACTACCTTTAGGTCAGTGATAGGATATAATAGATTTTATGTCCTTGTTAAGTGAGAGTTTCCTAACTCTATACCATTTTTTTAGGTTAAATGAGAATGATTCATTGGTTAAGGATACCATCAACATCTCTTACCAATAAAGGGCATCAAGCAAGCAGTAAAGTGAAATCTAGAAATCCAATAGAATATTATTAAAAAATGGGGAATACTATGAGCTAATAAACACAGGAGAATCACATAATCTATATTCTTCAATTTTATTTGTGGTCCAAGAAGGGATTGTAAGAGGGATGAACATGGAAGTGATAAGTTTTAAAATTTATATATGTTATAAGAAACTAACAGTGGTTAAAAAGGAGCTCAATAAACTTATATCAAAACCTCCAATCTAACACAAAGCTTTTTAATAATATAAGAGCAATTGAACCAAAAGAAGAAGGAAATCTATAATTCTCCTAGTAACTTATTAGCTCTAATTAATGACAAAGCTACTTTGAAGAATTATTCAAAAACTATTAAAACTCATTGCTTCTTGATCAAGCAAAAGGCTAGAATTCTACGGGTAACTCCACAAATCCCTTCTAGCCAAAACAAAATAGAGTCAATTCTCTAAGTTTAGCATATGGTAGTATAATAAATAGTCAACCTCAACTCTTGGATCACACCTTGGATTACTTTCATAACTTAATGGGAACTCTTACTTCTAACTCCTTTTCTATCTCAGTCCTCAATATCTTTTCCCTTAATTTCCTATCCTAACTTTAATGTTATCTTCTTATTAGGACATTCACTAAGGACAATATTGAAAAGACTATCTTTAGATTTAACCTAAACAATTTCCTTGGTCCAAATGGTTTTAACACTTGCTTCTTCTAAAGAATCTTGAAACCATATATATGTAAAGCAATTCTAGAATTTTTACCCATTGTTAAAATGTTGAAAGTCTAGAACAAAACACATATACACTTAGTTCCTAAAGTTGTCAATCTCTCCTCATTTACGGGATTTCAGGCCTATAACTTATTATAATATCCTTTACAAGATAATTGCCAAATTTTTAGCTAATTTATTGAAGTTGGTTATGCCTTCCTTTATCAACCCAACCTAAGTTGCATTCATATATGAAAGATCTAAAGAATATTTTTCTTTTTTAGGAATTCTTTAAGAACTATCATTTAAAACAATCAAGGATATATTGTAAGATAAAGATTTATCTTAATAGAGCTTTTGACTTTATATCTTGGGAAGTCATTTTGCACTCTCTCAATGCCTTTAGATTTCTAATTCAATTCACTTTTTGGATAAGTCAATATGTCACCACATCATCTTTCATTATGTTTGTTAATTATGAGGCCTCAAAATTATTTAAAAGAGCTAGATGAATTATGCAAATGATCCCCTCTCCGTATACCTAGTCATAATCGATATTTATGTCTTATCTAGACTAATTTTTCAAAATACTAGCATCGAAAATAATTTCAAATAGTATAAAAATGTAAAGAAATTCAATTTTATAAGTGATCATTTATAGATGACTTTCTTCTCTTCTTTAGAGTTAATTTTTTATTTATTTCCTATTTTATTAAGTCTTTGAAAACTTTTAATATGATTTTTAGTTTGAGAGTTAACAGAGAATAGTTTTACCGTGGTTTCAATTGATGCAACCTACATATATTAAAACCTTATTGACACTTTAGTTTTTCTCCTAAATATCCTCCAATCACCTATAATGGAATTCCGATTTCTACCAAAAGAATTTCTATAGGAATTTCCAACGTCTCTATGACATGATAAGGAATACAATTGGCAGTTGGTGTAACATATCTCTCTCTTATGTGGGGAGATTACAATTGATCTCATATGTGCTTATTAACTTGTACATCTATTGGTTAGCACCTCCCACTTGAAAAAAAGAAGATTTATAAGGATATAGAGAATCCTTTAAGGAATTCCTTTTGTACAAGAGGTGTTCACTAAAAACCTTATGCAAATTTTATTTAGAAAAGCATTTGCATATCAAGGAAAAAAGGAGGACTAAGCATTCACTTTATCGAGGTAAAACAATGTTTTGCAAGCTATAATGTTATGGAGACTTCTAAAGGATAAGGAATCCCTTTAATTCAAATGGGAAAATGAACAATATATAAAAGACAAAAACTTTAAGACCATTAAAAATTAGGAAGGACTCCTCTTGGATAATAACTCAAATCCTAAGAAAGAGAGGGTAGATGCAATCTTGTGAAACAATAAAACTACTTAGATATGGTTTGGAAATTAGGGAAAATTAGGTCCTCTAAATCTGATTCCTAGTTACCATAACTCCAGACTCCTATTCCCTAAAAATACTAAAGTTAGTGCTTTAATCAATCAGAGGTAATTGCCTATAATAATAGGAATAATACATTTTTTTCAAAAATTACTTCCCTAACTATCATATGAATTCATATACATAGGAAACCATTACTTAGCCACATTATTCATCCAAAAGCTTCACCACCAAATCATGCATAGATTTGATTAGAGAATAAATGATATAAGCTAGTTTGATGTATTTTATTTTCCTTTAGAATCTCTTTTATTCTCTCATTAGCTGTGAGAAACAGTTTAAGCACCTTGGACAAAGTTAAGAGCTCTTCCCTAATCAACATTTTTGTAAGTTATGTGAAACTTATTATGAGTCTTATGATTATCTCTTTTTTGATTGGCTTTTTTACAAATAAGCTATAAAAGAATATGCAACTCTTTTGCAATCACTTCTTCAATGCCAATAATTAGAGTAGTATACTATAATGGTTTCTAAACCAAATCATTTGAAAGGTTATGTGAAACTTATTATGAGTCTTATGATTATCTCTTTTTTGATTGGCTTTTT
>JANJEY010000006.1:23063622-23078288 GCA_024703695.1 Erythroxylum cataractarum
TGAGACTTGAATCCCATTGATTAAATACAAAGTTGATATGAGATTTATAATGACTTTGGACTCTCCACCCTCATAAGCTAGTTTTTGGGGTGTGGCTCTCTTAGGATCAAAGCAAGAGAAGAGAGCACTGTTCTAATTCTCATGTAAGCTACACAAATCTGTAAACACATCCGTAAACCGGTGATGGTGATCCGGTGGAGATGTGAGAGTCGAGAGGTGCGAGAGATGCAACGAAAGAGCCGAGGAAAGGAAGAGGATTATAGAAATTCTAAAAAATTAGCTGGATGAGTGAATCAGTCAATCCAACCAACTTTTTATCAAACAAATTTAATAACTTTTTTATAAGGTCAATTAATTAAAATGAGTTAATTAGTTAAAAAAGAATTGATTAGCTATTTACCAAAGAAGCCCTTAATCAATTACCACAAGCAAATGATGTAAAACACGTACACAATCATATTACAATATATATATTCAGGAAAAGGGTGTCAGGTCTCGAGTCTGGCCCAAGCCCGGGCCCATTTCCATCTTGTTAGCTTTTGTTTTCTACCGCAGTCAACATCAAGTGTAGAAATCACGTGAGTCCGACACGCGCGGTAAACGCCTGAAGACTGAACCTACTTGTCCTAATTGGCAAAAATGATCTCGAACATTATTGGTCAATCTCGAGAGCCCATCTATGTAAACAGCGTCATCTGCCAAGAATCCACATACATATCCCACGCGCTAACAAAGTCTCCCCCATTTAGTGACGTCAGTCATCGCAGTGACGACTATAGTGGAACGAGAAATCCATTTGCCCGAAAGAAAAATAATAAAGATAAATAGAGAAGGCTTCACGAGATCCAAGTTCTTCTTGGAAGCAATTCTCTGTGAATCGGTTCAGATAGTTGTTGTAATGGCGAAGCACCGCGACTCACGCGCTCTAGCGGCTATGATCTTGATGTGTTTGATAGTAGGAAGTGCATACGTGGTTCAAAGAGGAGAGAGTGTATGGTTGACGATTCCGAGTACGGGAACAAAGTGTCTGTCGGAGGAGATCCACAGCAACGTCGTCGTTCTGGCCAATTACTACGCCTTCAACGAAGAAAACCCCGAGCAAACATTTTCCATCTCTGCCCGTGTATGTGCCACGACTCTATGGTGTACAAGTTTTTGTCTGTTTGATTAGTGATCATTGACTTTATAGATGCAGTGATTAGGTGGCTGATTCTTGTTTGAATGTAATGGTTTTGGCGTCCCTCTTTTCACCTTTAACTTTGTTCTCTGCGTGGTTTGACTTTCTGTGGTATGCCTTTTTTATATGATTGTCATGTATACTATTGCGTGAAATTAAGTGGTTGTATTATTGATGCTTAATTACTAGACTGAAGCTTGTTTTGATGGTAACCTGAGGACTTGAGATGATGATAGAATCAAATAATGGCTAGAATGCTAACTTCGAAAATTTTCATATGTCCTATATAGGACTAAGACCCCTCGTGAATTTTATGTTCCCTGAAAACCTTGTAGTGTAAATTTATTCTGAGGTTCTTGTTAGTTGACAATTAGCTCAACAGATTTTTGTCACTTGATAAAATTTTCAGTACAATATTATGATTGAAAGTATTTCATATCGCTAGTAAGTTCTCTTCAGCAAAAACATGTAAAGAGAAAATTTAATTACTCAAAGAATGTTTATTAATGAGCCTGTTTATTAATTATCAAATTACATGAATCTCCGAGGTTTTATTCAAACTAAAAGGGGGAGGATTGTGAAAGCACAGGGGCTTATTGTGATTAACCCTTTTAATATTTTGACGTTCATTGTGCAAGTTGATGCCAGCTGTTAAAGCTTAAGCAGAAGAGTTACTTAGCCGTTTTTTGGTTAGATAATTGCTTAAGAGATAGCCACGGACGTGTTCAATCACTCTTGTTAGAACTCTTTCTTATATTTAACTGCATGTTGGTTTACAAGGAAAAGAACGTTTTGAGTTGGCTAGACTTTAATCCATTTTTTATGTAGTATTGGAAGTGATTCAACAATGATTACTAAGTTCTGGTAAATTGTTTTGGTGCCTGCTTCATTTTCCTTTTAGTCAGCTTCCATTGACAACTCTTTTGAGTACATTGACATTCAATTCATGTGAACAGACCAATATATGGTTTATGACAGTTGCTTGTGTGATTGTTTGCCAGTTTTCTGTTTGATCTAGTGCTGAGATTTTTCTTCAGGAACTAGTGAAGTGAGGATAATTGGTCATGGGTGTAGTTTGAAGGATTTTTAAGTATAATAGAGGGCAAATCAAAGGCACTGCCTAGCAACTCGACCAACTTCTTATTAAGAAAAAGTGAAAAACTAGTACAATTATGTGCTTTGCAATGATAACATCACTGCAAGTTTCCTTCCCTTTTCGTCTGTTGTAATTTTGCATTTATTTATATATGGAGCTTATCGATTTTTAATACTAGCTATGATATAGATGTTCAGACTGTTGCTTGTAGCTAAAGTGAGATTTTCCCAAATATCCATTGTCATTTGTGGAGAAGAAACCGAGACATCATCATTCTGGAGTTTGTGTTAAGTTCACTATTTTGGTAGTTTCCTTTTTCCATGGTCTTTTACAAATTTTCTGTGTTGACATGTTCTTGAGGTTAGCACTTAATTGTATCAATAATTTCTTGTGAGAATTTGTTGATTTTCCTGGTAAGCAATTAATTTGTTAATTTTTCAACAAATATTAGAGATGTAGAGTTCGGTGGTAGTATAGGTGGAATTTGTTAGTTGCATAACTCATGATGAAATTTATGCTTGTTGGTCACTTAATTTTCTTCAACAGAGCATGTGAACTGAGAACTTTTTCTAGGTCTTCTTAATCCTTTTGTACATCGAACAAGAGATTTTGCAATCGTTAGGTCACAAAATCTAGCCATGAAAAATCTGGAGGTCCTTTTTTTCCTTTCTTCAGCTGTACATGTAGCCTTCTATCTTTGCTCAGTTTTGTTACTTGTGTGAGATATTGAGTTGATTCCAAATAGTTCCTCCAAACTGCATATTGTGCATCAACATTACTTTTCTTCTTCTGGAAAAACAGATGCTAACTGAAAAGCAGAAAATACCTATCACTAAAACTGGTAATGTTCTGAGTCTGGTTCATTTTTAATTACTTAACCCCATGCGGAAGTAGCCATCATAGAAAGACACTAATTGTAGGTGGTGGGTTGGGTTGCTTTCGTAGATAACTTGATAGCCGTGTGTCTCAATGAGTTTCATATCATGTCTTTCAGGTGACATCCCCGTATGGAAATAATCTTCACCACAATGAAAATGTAACCCATGGTCAATTTGCCTTTACAACCACAGAGGGCGGTAACTACCTTGCTTGTTTCTGGTTGGATATTCATCACCAACAAGTTGGACCTGTAACTTTGGGCTTAGATTGGAAAATTGGAATTTCCACAAAGGATTGGGATTCAGTGGCAAGGAAAGAAAAGATTGAGGCAAGTTCTTAACCGATTCACCTGTTTTATTTCCGGTTGATGATCCTCAAACTACAATCTTAGCTATATTGTTTTTTCTTTTGGCAAGGGAACTATATTGTTTTTTTTCCGCAAAAGAACTATATTGTTGTATATCATCCACCTTTGTCACTTTAGCTGGTTATATTCGTGATGTCTAACTGTTTCCAGGGTGTTGAACTTGACCTAAGGAGACTTGAGGAAATAGTGCAAGACATACATACTCAGATAAACTATCTTAAGGATAGGTATATTTCTCTTTTTCTCTTCCACTAGAAATCTCCAAACACTTTTACTGATTCTGTTCCTATTAGTTTGATGCCCTTAAATGATTTTCCTTGTCATACAATCCTGCTTTTCTTAGTTTCGAAGGAAAGCACACTGCTTTTCTTATTATATTATACCGAAAGAGATATGTAAACTACTATATAAAAGCTACAGTACAGTATAGAAGCTTTTCGTGAACTCGCAAATGCTGTTTGGAGAGGATTAGACTTCAAAGTGAAGAAGCTTTGAGGTTTGATGTTTTCTACCTCTGAGAATTATTGAATAGACTGCTCTGCTTCTGGCTTGGCTTCTTAAATAGATGGGTGACAAAAATAAACCATAAGCCAACTGATGGGAGGCTCGGGTGTGTGTAAAAGAGGATGTTAGATGTGAATTTGTACTAGGACAGGTTGAACCTGGAGAACTGAAATCCAAGGATATGTATTGTGCGTTTAATCCACTAAAAATATTTGAAATAATGCTTATCAACTGTAGTTGATAGACAACCAATTTTTTATTGCAGGGAAGCGGGAATGAGGGAAGTGAGTGAAAGAACCAATGCAAGAGTAGCATGGTTCAGTATCATGTCCCTTGGGGTATGCATTGTAGTCTCAGTTTTGCAGCTGTGGCACTTGAAGCGTTTCTTCCAAAAGAAAAGACTTATATAAATCATCTTATTCTGTAACTATTCCTCACACAAAAGTCAAACAAGATCTCTCAAGGATTGTAGCATATTCCTTTTTTTTTTTCTTTTTTCTGCCACCTTGATTTTCTTTCTCATATTGGAGACTTTTGGTGGCTAGAAAGCTTGGGGTACCATAAAAATTGTACCTCAACAAACTAGAGAGAATAACTCATTAAGATTAAAGAAATACCAGGCACTGATTTCGGGCACGGATTTCTATTCCGGAGAACGTGAGCCATGGCGATTAACATTATGTTCCATGCATTAAAAGATAGTATGGCACTACACCTCTTTTTTAGAGATTTTTTTACAATTAATAGAATAAAAAAATGAAAGGAAACACAAAGGAAATAACTAATTGCTTTTTCTTCTGCATGAAAAATTTGGGATTAAGGACCTTAATTATCTTATTGTTCGTGAAGGTTAGAGAATTCAGGTTTAGGGCTCTCATGGCTTTCAATGTATAAGGATACTGAAAGTTATAAGGAGGGAACTCAAGGGCCTCAACTTAGCCATAAAAATCCTCAAATAGCTTTGATATTCGAAGAGCAAGAGATCTGTTAGAAGAGACAGTTTGCCTATGCCAACCTTTTAGATGAGAAGTCTAAAAATAAGGGAAGGACTAAACTTCAACATTACATGCAGATTTTGCAAAACCACTACTCCGTAATAAAACAAAAATCGAGGGTACTATTGGAGGAGGGAGACCTAAACATTTAAGTTCTTCCGCGGAACAATTATCTTTAAAAGAAACTCGAATAGAATTTCTTCACTACAAGGTCCCAGTGGTGAACTAATACGGACTCAACAGGAGATTCTTAACCAGACCTTTTATCCTGCTCTGTTTCAGCCTTTATTATATTATCTTAATGTTGTCTAGATTGAGAACCTTATAAAACATTTTACACATGAGAAGGTAGAGAAGATGGTCCAAACAAAGAACCCTTCCAATGCCCCTGGGCCTGACAGATCCAATGGATTTTTCTTCAAAAGACATGCGAATTGGTAAAGAGCATAATACCTAAATAACTTAACCAAACCTACATCCCTCTAGTTCTTAAAACCCAGAACACGGAGAGCCTTAGTGAGTATAAGCCAATTTCATGTTGCAACTTGATTTATAAAGTTATAACTAGACTCCTAAACATTCTTAAAATAGTCATAAGCTATTTAGTCAATCAAAGTGGAGGTACTTTTATAGAAGGTCACAATATAGGTGACAATATAATTCTAAACCAGGAGCTCTTTAGGAATTGTCACTCCAGGATATAACGTAAGTATTGTGCTCTCAAGATAGACTTTAAGAAAGCTTTCGACTCCCTAAATTGGCAATTTATACAACACACTTTGAAGGTCTTTGGCTTCCCTCCTACATCAGGAGATGGGCATCTCAGAGTGTGGAAACAGTCTCCTATAGAGTTCTTTGTAATAGGGAGCCCACAAAGATATTTAGGGGGACTAAAGGAATTAGGTAGAGGGATCCATTATCCCCTTATGTCTTCACACTGTATCTAGAAGTCCTCAACATCTTCTATGATATCCAAAGAAATCTTAGCTTCACCTATCATTATAAGTGCAAGAAGATGAAGATAGTCAACTTGGCTTTTGTAGATGACTTGCTGCTATTAAGTGGGGCTAAGGATACTTTTCTCAAAATCCTATTGGAGATTTTGGATAGTTTCTCTATTTTATTTGGGTTATACGTCAATGTTAAATCTAGCTAATTATTTTTGCAAGAGCCAAGCACCAAGAAGTTAATTTTAACAACCTGATGAATTTTACAGTGAAGGACCTCGTTCAATTACTTAGTGGTCCTGATGTGCTGGACGCCTTTATAGGCAAACAATATGCAAGAAGGAGGAGCAGTCAAGGTTAACAACAGATTCAGTAGGGGTAGATTTAGTCAGCAGAAAACAGATGAAGCAGATCTAATTAGTAGAAATTAGCAACATAATTCAGCCTGTTAAGCTTAGTTTTAAATTTTGGATTTAAAAATTAGTTTGAATTTCAAATTTAGCAGAGAATAAGATGATTCTTTCCTGATTCTATTCCTTTAAATCCTATGTATTTATGCCTATATAAAGGCCACCCTATTAAGGAACAAAGCATGTAGAAATTTACCAAACGCTTTTTGGAAATCCTGTCAAGGACGACTTCTATTATTATGTCGCAATAGGGTCTCATAGGAAGGGAAGGCATTTAAACAAAGATAAGGAGTTAGATTACCCGGTGAGTCATCCGTGATTAGATAGCTCAAACTTATATTAATTGGTATCAAAGCGCAGTGTCATGGCAGACTCAGGAGCTTTGAATGCCAACATTGATGCCCCGCCAGCAAGCTAGCAATAACATGATATAGTAGCAGCATCCGGCTACAATAATAAAATTTGAATAACTTTTGTGCACTTTGAGGGGAAAAGACAAAGAGCCGTGCCACAACTTGAGCAGTGATGTAGGCAGCAGTAGTCGCACCTTGACCCAATGAAGGGAAGGCAATGGAGATTGAGTAATTGGCTCCAATAAGGTACCTGTTGGATATGGGTCCTTCTTATATTGAGGTTTACCAAGTTTTCTACAAATGCGGCACGACATTAGTTGGAAAATGAAAAGAAAAAGATAGTTGCATCAGAGTGCCTATATAAGACATTCCCTACTTTATACCTGTGGGAAAATTAGTTCCTAATTAGTTCCTAATCTATAGGGATTTTATTCTGCTATTGTATAGATTCTGCTATTGTATAGGGATTTTATATTGTATAGAATTTTATTTCCTTCTGCATACACTAGGATTACCTTGTATAAATAGAGATGTAGTAGTCTTGCAATTCAATTCAATGCAATAGAATTATTGAGTTCTCTTATTCTACAACTCCCAATCATCTTTCTTGATTTATGGTCTTGAAATTCACAATGAGATTCAAATAAGACAGCATGACATTTAGAGTCATTAGATAATTTGCTAACAGACAATAAATTGCATGCTAGTTTAGGAACATAAAGGGCAAATTGAAGAGCAAAGGTTTTTAAATTTTTATTTGACCTTTTCCTACAATGGGTTAAAACTCCCCTTAAATATCCTAACTCTTTCATATCCAGAACAGGAAAATTAAGTTTTGAAAAAAGAACATGAGGTCATGTGACCACATGCCCCTAAATTAATGACACATTCGGAAAATTTTGTTTCAAGATAGAGCATTAGCATTGCTACATGTTAGTGCAAGAGAACCACTAGGAGCACTAGATAAGGAAATGGTTTTTAAAAGTTTAGAAGGTCTTGTTTCTCCTTATTGAATAAAGTTAATTAAGCTTCATCGGCATAAGAGGATGTATATGTTGGCCTATCACTTGGTTTGTTGCTCCTCCAATTTGCAAGCTTCCAATGGAGCTTCCAACATATCTCTCAAGTATGGAGACATTTGTTGCAATGATCAAAACATGCGTGAGATTTTTCTAATTATGGAGGTTTGACATTTTGTTTGCACTTGTTTTTGATACAATCATGGCTGAATTTTCCACAGTTGAAGCCTCAGTCCTTTAACCAAGCACGACATTCTGATAACTTTCATCCCTTCTAACTTTAACAAAGACTTCACTAATAAGAGGAAGTGGTTTGGGACAATTATCCTCCATCTAACTTCATCAAATTCAATATTAACACTAGCCAAGAATCTGAAAATATGGTGATCCTCCATCATCTTTCTATACCATTCATAATCATTAAACAAACCTAAATCTTGCCATAACCTTTTCAATAAATTGTTCTTGGTGAAATTGTCCTCTCCTTGACAAATGCCACCTAGTTTACTTGTCAATTCATAAATTTGGGATTGATTTCCCAATACATCTTAGTGACATCGTCCCCAAGTTCTTTGGCTATTGGATAACTCATATAGTTAGAGTTGATATCCTCTTCCATGGAATTCACTAGCCACTTCATGACCATGAATTTTTCATCATACCAAGCATATGTGATGTCTTCTTTAGCCCGCGCCTTCTTTTCCCTAGTCCAGTACCCAGTTTTCCCTTGACAACACTAATACACTATGACTAACTAAAACTAGTGCAAGAATTATCACCATTAAGTTTAATGTTGGTGATTTCAACTGAACAACAAGCATTGTTGGAGAAATGTTTTCCAAAGGTATTTGATGATCAAGCACCCCATGTTTCGAATAATGAAGAGCAAGCAAGGTTTTTCTTGGTAAAGTAAGAGAATATGTCCTCATTTTGACACTATATAAGCTGAAACGAATGATTCAATTATTCACTCTATTTCAAAACTATATTCAATAATGCTACTTATAGGAGATATAAAATATAAACTGAGGATCTAAATAATTTGCTACTTTTAATGCTAAATAAACAGTTTCCTATTTTGTATCAACGACTAAAAAAATTAAATATTTACAATTGTAAAATCAACAAGATTTCAACCACATCAACTTAGAAATTCGTATTCCCAATAAAACTGATAAAGAAACTTGGTTGGATGTTGTTGCATCAAAATACTTTCACAACAGAAGAAATCCATGATAGGCCAACCCTATAGAGTCAAAATCAAGTAGCAAAAATTCCTTCAATTAGTAAGCCTTTTTGTTTTTAATACATTTAAAATCTTTAGTAGTAACATTTGTTTTTATATTCACTACATTAATTTACAACACCCACGACTCTTGTCAACAGACTATTAAATCATGCATAGAAAACAATTTCATCACCCAAACCAAACTGTAATAATGGAGGAGAAGATTTTGATTTGACAAGAAATAAGCATATTACAAACTTTGATGCTTCTATTTAGAATTAAGAACAAGATATATGTTAAGGGTTAGGAATCAATCATATGATCTAAGAAAAAGTCGTCGAAAAAGAAAGCACGAGATTTCCTTAAGGTTATGTTCAGTATCCTTAGAATTGGAATTAAGTTCAAAATTTTCTATTCATACATCAAGAATTAATACTAATTTAGAATTTGAATTTATATTTTAATTTTAAAGAATTCAGATTTTTTAAGATACAAGGAAATTCGATTTTGAACATTTAATTTCCACCAAATTACCATTTATTGAAATTACAATTCCAATTCTATGAGAATTCAAAGTGAAATTGCAACTACAACTTCAATTCTGGTTCCTAGAATCAAACAAAAGAATAAATTTCGAAATCACAGAAATAAGGTGTAGTGTTTCCTAAAATAGTAAGTTTAAGCATATATAATAAACAATTAATTATCATAAAACTAGGATTCTAAAATGAAATATCCTATAGATGATAAATTCTTTCCTAAGAAGGATAAACAAAAATTGAGTATTGTAGTTCAACTACTAACAAGGAAAACTAATAATCAAAGGAATTGGCAATCAACAGGGAAAAGTAAATTAACTAGTTCACTACAGACATAAAATGAGAATTTGAATGAACCCATGGTCAAGTCAATTGCCACTATCCATCCCACCAAAATTGATTTTGGAGTTCATAATCTACTCTTTCTTATTTGTCTACTTAAATTGATTTCCATGATTTCTCCCCAATTTATTTGAAATCATCCTCAACGAAGAATGTGACAATTACTACTCATACAAATTTGGACTTAGTTTCTAAAATTTAGCTTCTAAGATGAAAGTTGTATCATATATGGAATGGCCTTTCCACATACTAGGAACTTCTTGTAACTCCCTAGTCTTCTAGACATAGACCATTCATCAACAAGATCCTTAATCTCCTCTTGAAATGTAGGGATTGTTGACTTGAATGTTTTTTTGCCCTTATATCCAAGTCATATACATCATCTTGGTCTTGAATACTCTACATGATCAACCCTTTCCAAATCTCTAATCTCAAGTTGTCTCTTGCTCTATCATTCATAATATCAAATTGTCAACTTGTCGAACTTTTCCATGTGCTCCATGACATGGAGAACAACCATAATGTCTTGCATAAGTATTTTGCGTTGAAATTGGAGATTATCTTAACCTTTTCCATAAATTTTCATCTTTACAACAGGCATCATTTCATCCCCCAACATGTTCTATCAATCAAAACCTCCATTGTTGTTGTCCAGTCAACACATCTTCCCCACAAAATCACAAACGTTTACAACTCTGTTGGTAATATTACTAGTTTTGTTGTGCCTTTCAATCTGGTTTATTTGTTATCCATTGCAAGTTGCTAGAAAGCTTAATTTCATAGATTAGGACATGTATCACTTGAAAACAAGTGTCAATCCTCTATTTTTTTTTTTCCAAAATTTGTAAAAATCAATCCATGTCACTCTTGATTGGTTGAAAAATAATCATTTCTGCTAAATGTTGCCAAATTAGTCTCAACCCAACCCCTAGCATCCAACATTATTGCAGATTTTTTTTTTCATTTGCTCCAAGTACATTGAAGTAAGATCCAAAAAGGAAGTAAAACTCTTTTCTTATTCTAAATTTTTATAATAAAGTTTAGCAATTCAATCTCTCAAGAAAAGTAATTAAGGCATGCCATCTTTTCTTAGTGAATTTATTCTTTTATTGAAAATCAAAAGCAAAACTCCCATTTTTTCTATCCTTTTGCAAGGAGGGAGTATTACATCAAAGTATTGCAATTGAATCTTCTACTAAAAATAATTAAGTTATAGCATCTTCTATTATTGAATTTCTTTTTATTGTTTTAATAAAACCCAATAAACAAATATTAAATTTTATATATTTACTGATTTAGTTATCTAACCATTACCTGTGTTGATTGCTTTAACAACATGACAGTCGAAAACATGTGGCAAACAAATAAGGTGTAATTACGACACGATCTCAGAAGTCAGAAAATGCAGAAGAAACTAAGAGAGGGCAAAGAGGTTAGACACATAGTCGCCTGTGTGTTTGTGTCTCAAATTTCATATAAAGAAGAACAAAGATTTAACCAAAAATCAAAATTTAAAATTTCTTTGCCAGAATACTAGATACACGGGTTCAGACTCAAAACCACCAGCTAAACATCCAATATCAAATATCAATAAATAACCCATAAATAATTCTCTGAAATATCCTAAAGTTTCAAAACCAACGACATGAAAGCTGTGAGGTACAGATACCCATTTAGGAGGTTTAATTCCATTCCCACAAAAGTTTTAAACCCCGGGCACCAAACAAGCACAATGCTTAAACATGATCGTCTATGTTAAATACAGATCATAATAAACAAGCATATATTGAGAAGAAACTAACAACAGGAACGCAAAAAGAAAAATTGAAAGGAGATTAGGGAACAGAATATAGAATGAAAAGTAAAAACCTTGCAAATAGGGCAGCTGACTTTGAGAGCAACAGCTCTGGCCTCGAGCTGAGAACCTTTGGCTTTCTGATTCCTCTCTGCATTTCTCCTCTGCGCTTCGATCTTCTGCTTTCCTCGGGTCATCTCTCGCCCCCTCTTTGTCTCTCGTCTAAAGTAAATGAACGATTAATTAATGGTCACTAGAAGTCATTAACAATTTTCGTAATTATCCGTATTGCCCCAACTAGTCCTTGCGTGGACGTGTGAAAGACAGCCTTTTCCTTCACTTTAGCGTTTTACCTGTGATGCGTGGCTTGGTTGTTTAGTCCGTCTAAATAAAAATAAAAGCAACATCCAGAAAGTGTAAAAACTGTAAATACATTAAATTACTTCATTTACATTATAAAGTTATAAAAGAGAGCAGTCGAAAAGAAAGTGAGAAAACATATCAGAAGTATTTTTACTGATTCTCAACTTGTAGTGCTAGCCATTAAATCACACCAAGAGGACAATTCAGAATTTGGGAGAATTATTAAGAATTGTCAACTCATATTGAGAAGTAATTCTAATATTTCTATTATTTGGATTAATCTACGAGAAAATGTAGGCGCTCACGAACTTGCTAGAGTATCTTGCAATTTCTCTCGTTTGAAAGTATGGGTGTCTATTCCACCTTGTCTAACTCATTTATATGGTTAATGAAATTTTTCCTTTACCTTTCAAAAAAAAAAAGAAAGTGAGAAAGGAACTTTCATCTCAGAAAATCTGTTTGGATTCGTATTAAGAAATCTAATATAGAAGCTTTACAGCTCTTGAAAAAATTAACAAAATATTATAGGGGGAGATAACCTAACCTATACATGGTTTTTATTAATTTAGAGAAGACATATTACAAGGTTTATAGGAAAATTATGTTAAGGTTTTTAGAAATTAATGGAGTTCTTATGACTTATATATAAGTTATTAAGGATATATATAAAGGTGTAAAAATTAAAGTAAGACAATAGGAAGAGATACAAATCATTTTTCTATTGATATTAGGTTTCACCAAAGCTCCTCTTTAAGCCCCTTTCTGTTTGACAAGCTCACCAAAAATATCTAAAAGGATGTACCCAGTGTTTATTATTTATTGATTATATTGTTTTAATTGATGAAACAAAAGATGTGCCAATGTCAAGCTTAAACGATGGAGGAATTCGTTAGAGTCGAAGGATTTTAGATTGAGTAGGACTAAGATTGAATACATAGAGTATAACTTTTCGGGACATAGGTGACTACCAATGTAAAGGTGAGGATTGGTTCAAAAGTTATACTTCAAAAGAAGTATTTAAGATTTATCATTCAAAACAATAAAGAGATTGATGAAGACATGATTCATTGGATCAAATCAGTGTAGCTTAAATGGAGAAGTACATCAGAAGTTTTATGTGACAAAAAGATATCATTAAAGCTTAACAGTAAATTCGATCGTGTAGCGATTAAGTCGGCAATGCTCTATAAAGCAGAATGTTGACCCATCAAATAGGTACATAGTAATAAGTTAATGATGACGGAGATGAAGATGCTACATTTGATGTGCAACCTTATTAAAAGAAATAAGGTTATGAATGTAATAGTAAGGGACAAATTGAAGGTGGGTTGGTGGCTAACATTATTGAAAAATTAAAAGAGACAAGACTTAAGCGGTTTAGCCATATTAAGAAGAGACACCTAAACACTTTCTTAAGAAGATGTAAGAAGATTGTATTTAGAGACTGTAAGAAAAAAATGAAGGCCTAAGAAGAATTGGGAGAGGAGATCAAGAATGATATGGCAGTGCTGGAACTTACCGAGGACATGACCTCCGATAGAAAACTTAGGCATACTAGAATACAAGTAAAGGATTTCTTATAAAGAGATCTTTGTCGTTCTCATAGGTCTTTTAACACTTTCCTCTTATATTAAGCCTAAACTTATGAATATATAGTATTTACTTTTTAAGGATTTACCTAAGCTTTTCCTTCATAGCCGTATTATTATTATTATTAGCTAATTGACTAAAATTAACTGACTGACTTTATCAAGAAGCTTATTAATTTGTTTAGTTATTGGCTAGTTGGGTTGGTTGATTAAACCCAACCAGCTAATTTTATAGAAGCTCGTTGTTACTAGCGCTTAGGTAATCAACTGATTAGCTTTTCCTATAATCCCGGTTTTGCCCTTTAATTTTTGCCCAGCCTTATTACTGTCTTTGTCTCATTTTTTCTAGATTCTTCTTCGCTTTCTCTTTACCATTTCTCATAGCTCTCACGGTTTTAGATCTGTGTAGCTTGCATGAGAAATTGATAGTTTCGGATATGTGTAGCTTACATGGACATAGAACCACCACCTACGACGGTGTCGATGGCGAGGCACACCTATATAAAACTTGAAACCGATAGTGTTGAATCCTTATTCGTAAAAGGCACCTGGTTTGATTCCCACTTCGAACTCTCCATCTCCGACTGTCTCAATTCCTTGGTTTGTAACGATACTCACATTAACACAAACCTTTTTGTCCCTCTCAGTCTAATAAAATATTCTTACTTTTTTTAGGATTTGGGTGTTGAATTTTGGCATAGCTAGCGACAAGGAAGTAAGAGAGAGAGCTGATCAATGGGACCAACCTATCACTAACTACATTTAGTTGGCCGAGAAACATTTAGGTTTCCAACTACCCGATTTTGTTTATCAATTCTCCAATGCCAGTGAGGGCTATAAACGGGTTAGTTTTGGGTTCTTATTTGAAACGCTTAGTAGCTTTAGGAATTTGCTGCTTAATACAAGTTGGGGTCTAAGATGTAACACTCCACTCTCACAAGACACGTACCCGACATCTATGGTGATATCCGAGTACGTACCTCGCGAGGGTGGCATGCTAGAACGATCATTCAGTCAAAATTCATTACAAAACTTTTGTTTCTTTAAAACAAAATACATGCAA
>JANJEY010000006.1:23237547-23254054 GCA_024703695.1 Erythroxylum cataractarum
GGTGACTTTTTCGTTGGAATCACTTCAGCGAACATCGGAATCATGGATCAGAACAGCAACAATCAGTTCAGCCATAAGACAATAGCAAATTATTTTTGACACTGCAAAATTCGTTCAGGAGATGAAATCTCAAGGAATTTAGATGAACCCACTTGTGAAAATGATATTCATGAACTTGAGCTCGTAATTAATGATCTCAGCTATCACAATAAAATGGATGCCAATAGCCTATTGGATTACCCGGGTGAAAATGATACATGTTTAGAGGTCCAGAGTTTAGAAAAAATTGTGGCTACTATCCTTGAAAATAATGTTGATGATGAAGTTGAAGACGATACAGTACCTTTGGAACCAGTTACGCGTAAGGAAACACTTATTGCTTGTAGAACTCTTCACAATTTTTTGGTGCAGTTCAAGAACACAACACTAGAAATTTTGGATACAATAAGAAAAGTTAGAGATGAGCTCCAACTAGACTTAAATTTTAAGAAAAAAATAAACAACACTAGAATCATATTTCACTAAATTATCTTAGTTATATTTGTGTAAGTTCTATTGTCCTTTAAATCTATGTGTTTCATACCCTTTGAATACTTGTCATTCTGAGAGAAGAAAATGGCTACGAAATTATCATAATAAATTCTTAATGATCTATTAATACTGTTGACAATGCCAAAACTTGTAACAAAGTTCTGCAACCACAATCCATGAATCATGGCCTCAAAGTACGCCACAAATTTAGCTTCTATAGTAGAAGTAGCAATGACAGACTGGTTTCTACTTTTTCATGAAACTGTTCCTCCAGCTAATAGGAGGCTAGGAGCATATAACCGATTGTAGATTTCTATGAGTCTGCACAACTGACATAGTCTGAATTTGAGTAACCTATCACTTCGAGATGGGTTAATTTTCTATATGTGAGCTCCTTTATACCTTATAAATATCTAGGAACTTTTTTTACAGCTTTTTAGTAGTCTATTCCAGGATTTCTTTGATATCGGCCTAGCATTCTAATAATAAAACTGATATCTAGTTGAGTGCATGTTTGAGCATACATTAAGCTCCTAAATACTGATGCATAAGGAATATACTCTATTTCCTTACATTCTAAATCGTTTCGTGGACACCGCATTTGACTAAATTTGTCTCCTTTCTGAATTGGAACTATTCCTTCGAAGCACTTTTCCATTTTAAATCTTTTTAATACTTTCTCGATATAACCTCTGAGACAATCCTAATAATCCTTATGATTTATCATGAAAAATTTCAATTCCTATCACATAGAATGCCTCACCCATATCTTTCATTTTGAAATTATTATAGAGAAAATTCTTTACATCATGTAACAAAACCATATTATTAGCAGCAAAAAGGATATCATCAACATATAGGACTAATATAATGAACTTACTCCCACTTACCTTCATTTATATACACCAATCAATGGTGTTTTCTACAAAATCATAAGACGTAATGATATCATTAAACTTAAGATATCATTGTCGAGAAGCTTGTTTTAATCCATATATTGATTTCTTTAATTTACACACTAATTGTTCCTTTCTTGTGCTCACGAAACCTTCCGATTGATCCATATAAACTTCTTCTTCCAAGTCACCATTTAGAAAAGTGGTCTTTACATTCATTTAGTGAAGCTTTAAATCATAATAAGCTACCAAGGCCATAATAATTCTTAAAAAGTCCTTCTTTGAAACTTGAGAGAAGGTAAGAAGGTCTCTTTATAGTCAATTTCATCCTTTTGAGTGTAACCTTTGGTAATAATTCTGGCTTTATACCTTTAAATGTTGCCTTGTGAGTCATGTTTGGTCTTAAAGATCCATTTACAACCCACTTGTTTTGCACCTTCTGTCAACTTAACTAATTCTCATACATTGCTGTCATCCATTGATTTCAACTCTTCTTTTATAGCATTGAACCACTTTTCAAAATTGCTATAGTTTGTAGCTTGTTTGAACGAGACTAGATCCTAATCAATGCTCAAGACACATTCATGTTCAAGTGAGTAAACTTCATAGTCACTTGAAATAGTTGGTCTTCTCTGCCTTATAGACCTTTGTAATGCTACTTCTTGTGGCATCACTTGATCATTTGTAACTTGAATATCATTAGCTAGTTCTTCATTAATATGATCAATTTGTGGAATTAGAACATTAATTTGTTGTTCTGGTATATTGCGTATCCGTAATGCAATAAGAAGAATAACAACCGATGGGATCACATTTAATGTAGTAGTTTCTATTAGCCTATGAAATAACCACTAATGGTTCTTGCATTAAGCTTCTTTTTATGTAGATTATATAGCCTTACTTCTACTGGACAACCCCAAATGTGAAGGTGTCATAAACTAACTTTCCTTCCTATCTACATTTCATAAGGTTTCTTTGGAACTGCCTTACTAGGAATCTTATTAAGCAGATACGTAACGGTATTTAATACATGCATTCACAATGATAAAGGTACAGTACTATAACTTAACATACTCCTCACCATATCCATAAGAGTATGATTCCACCTTTCAGCTACCATTTTGTTGCAGTGTACTAGGAATTATGTATTGTGCACATATGTCCCAACTTGCAAGAAACTTTGTAAATGGACTTAGACATTGTCCACTTTCATCAAATTTTTTCATAATATTCACCACCTCTATTAGACATAACTATCTTTACTTTTCTATCCAACTGCCTTTTTATCTCATTAACAAACACCTCTAGGATGTCCACAGACTGAGACCTCTTATGTAGCAGACAAATATAACCATATCGTGAGAAGTCATCAATAAAAGTAATGAAATATTTTTTGTCGCCTCAAGAAAAAACATCGAAAGGACCACAGATGTTAGTGTGTATTAATTCAAGTAATTCGCTATTTCTTGTGGCTGGATTCGTTGATATATGTTTGGTTTGTTTACTTTTAATGCAATCCACACATATATCCCAATCAATAAAATCCAATTGAGGTAAGAGTTTATTTTTCATTAACCTCTGTACTCTTTTCTTAGATATATGAACTTTTTTTTCCCACAAAAAAGTAAAACATTACTTATGTGCACTACGTTTATTTCCTATAATGTGGTCAACATGAAATAAAGATTCAACAAAATTAACATCAAGATTGAAATGATATAAACAATCAATTAAAGTATCATAACCATAATAGCACTTTTGTTTATATAAAGAAAACACACAGTTTTTAATCTTAAAGTTAAAACTATCATCATCCAAATTTGCAATGGAAACTAAATTCCTAGCACATTTAGGAACACAAAGACATTTTTTAAAATTCAATGACACTCAATGTCCAAGATCAATATGTACGTCCTAATGTCCTCTATTTGTGCCTTCATTTTCCTTATATACAAGAACTTTTTAGTTTCGTTTATGGGCTGGATTGAAAGAAATCCCTGTTTAACATATGACACATAAGTAATTGCACCAGAATCTAATCACCAGGTATTATTAGGAACTTCATTAAGATCTAATTCAAAACATATTGAGACATAGTATATATCTTATTTTTTTAACCAAGCCTTTCTTTTAGGGCAATCTTTCTTGAAGTGACCAGGCTTTTTGCAGGAGTGGCACCTCTTATCTTTATGATTCGACCCTCATTAACTTTCCTGAGGGCTTTGTCCTTATCTTTGCCTTTCTTTCTTAGTTTTTTCTTGCTTCTACTAGCTCCTTGATGAAATGTGAAATGAACGGAATGTTCCTCCATTTTCTTCAATCTCCCTTCCCCCTAAACTAGCATGCCCTAAATCTCTTGAAGATTCCATTTTTCCTTAATGGTGTTATAATTCACCTAAAACTGGTTGAACTCAAGAGGAAGTGAGTTGATAATGAACTATATAAGGAAGGACTCACTTACATCCATTCACATGGATTTCAGCTTTGCAGTTATATCTAACATACATGTTACATGATCATGAATAGGCTATGAGCAATTAAACTTTTTTATCGTCAGCTTACTCATTAAAGTCCCTACTGTTGACTTGTCGGTTATATCCGATTGAGAGTATTCTTTAAGCTTCAACATGAACTCCTTTGCATTGTTCGTTTTAGGCATTGACGGCTTTACATTTTTGGCAATCATCATTGGCATCAAATTCAAGCTCAACCTGTTAAATCGTTCCCAAGCCTCATAATAAGACTTGTCAGCTTTAGAACTAGTCTCAGTTATGGTTGCAAGCCTTACATCTGAAACTATGGCCAAGTCTAAATCCATTACATCCAGTTAGAACTGGAGTCGTTTGGACCAATCAACATAGTTCGGACCATTAAACTTGATTAGCCCATTTCCTAAAGCAAACAAATTAGTTAATGTTGCAAACACCACATATAGCTCACATATTAATGCTTTGAGTAAACCTAAATGGATTCAAACTAACTAATACACTTTCATTATGCATTTAAATTCTCCTTTGGGTTAAATTTAAATACATAGCTGTAACCTATCATGATGAAAATATAGTTCACTATAATAGACAATCAATCATATTTTAGTCATCATGCATGTTATCTTTGGATAGACAATAATATTAATCAAATATGTTGATAAAGTCCCTTTAATGTCATTAATTATAAGTAATGATCCACCTTTGGGTGATCTATAATGATCTCAATTGTTTAGTTCAACCTTTAGGTCATTTTAATAGCATCATATCAATATGAACAACTGAAAGAATGCATAATTAAATGTCTAAATTTCTTTTCAAGCAAGGTTACTTTGGTAACTAACAAGCTTTCCATGCAATAAACATTTAATTAGACAATTATCATACATGACACTAGATTAATTTAATTAGTTTGTTCATTTTGGTAACTAACAAACTATTCTAAATTATCATAATGTCATGCGGCACATTTAACATATAATAAGAAAATGTAATTCCAAGCATGGCCTAATATAAGTGGTCAAAGTACCAATTAAAACATAAGATGACACAAAATTATATTATACATAACAAACACATATGTGCAACTTTTATGCATATAAACCTAAATTAATTAATGAAACTAATTGATAACTTCATTAATTAATTTAAATTATCAATTAATTAATGAATTATGAGTTATGACCCAAAATAAAATACCTTAAGTAGGACCAATATTCAAACCGTTAAAATTATTTAAAAATAATAATTAAAAAAATTTTAAAAATTGTATGACCCGATGGGCACGTGTTGTTCGTCACTTCTATCATGTGAGACGTGTGCATGCGCCTCATCTTCCTCAATGACGCTACACACTGGTTTCTTCTATTCATATTTTTTCTTAAATTCTAGTATCATCTTTCTTTCATATATTCTTCTTCCAATTCCTTTCCAAAATTCTCTTTGGACTTGAGCCAACAATAATGACATCACCATTTACTTATTCGGTGGTCAAAACATCGAAACAAACATATGTAAGTTTCTCACTCTAAACTATCCATATTTTGTTTCGGTCCATCCATCTATATTTTGTTTCGGTCCTTCCATATATTTTTCGTTTAAGTTAAGCATTGAGAATGGGGTTCAAGTTATTAAAAAATTAATTCTATTAACATCCAAAAATAAATTTTCCCATTCCATACAAATCAACATTGAAATTCATCAAGAAACTATGGTTCGCTTCTATTTGTGTGTTCTTGTTTATGATAGTTCCATTCATGGCAATTCAAGATGTCGTATATGAAGAAAGCAACACTATTAACAAAACAAATAGTTGATGATGGCAAACAACAAATAATGCAACACCTTACTCTGATACTAATTGAAAAATAATTTATGGATCGATTTATTAAGTCGTACCTGAATCTATGATAGTGTTTGTAAGGATTGATTCCCTCTCTGCCTTATCTAAGTCAATCCTTACAAACACTATCATAGATTCAGGTATGACTTAATAAATCGATCCAAAAATTGTCTTTCATTTGGTGCAAAAAACATTGGTTGGATGAGTCTTTTGCGCACCCCCTCCCCCAAACGCTGCTTTCTATTTATCTTCTTCCCTGTTTTTGCTTGTTTTCTGCATTTTGGCTTTTTATTCTTTGCTGTGATTTACTCCTACCTCTGCTATACGTTTTGCTTATGTTATTGTTGTGTTTTCCTCTTATCTTCTCTGCATTTTAGACTTTTATTCTGGCCTTGCGTTTTGTTGACTTATTCTCCTTTGAACCTTGCCGTTGTGTTTTAATTCCTCTTTTCCTGCTCTTGGTGTTATGTCATTTTGGCTTTTGGATTCTCTCACTCTGTTGTGTTGTTGTTGTGTCATTTTGTTATCCTTCTACTACTATGTGTTTTCTTATGCTTGCGTTTTGGCTTCCTCTACTAATGTACCTTGCAATTTTGTCCTTCTTTGTTTTATCCTCTTGGCTATTATTTTGGTTGCTTTTCGTGGCTACTACACCATTTTGTTCTTCTTCTACCGGTGAAGTGGACTAGGTATTGGGTTTGTTTCTGGTGTGCTAAAGCGTAACTCTGGATTTTCTTTTAGGCCGAATTTCATTTTGGACCAAATTTTTCTCTAAATTTTTTCTTTAAAACTACAAAATACTAAGTACAATTTAAACTTTTTCTAAAAATAAAATAACTTGAATAATTAATAAAAATACAATAATTTAACCTACATCATCATCATCACAACTAGTCTGAAGTTTCGCAATAAAGCGGAGTTTGGGAAGGTCTGATAGTATACAACCTTCCCTATATAGTAGAGAAGTTGTTCCAGTAGCCCTATTTGCAGATGTGTCATAAATATATGACAAAAAAGTCAAATAAATAAAAAAGATGTAAACAAAAAATGTAATAAATAATTAAAATAGGATAACAACAGTTTCAAAAAAAATATAGATCTTCATTATATGATGCAAGTTTAGAAACAAAGTTAATAAGAAAATAGTAGGACAAATACACCTGATATGTTGCAAAGTTCTACTTATACCTGATATGCGACAAAGTTCTGGTCACCATTTCTCGGTAATGTGTGTGTTAATCCTTGTGCGGGGACTATGCTATCTACTATTCCTTAGCGAGAAAAAACCCTTTGGTTTTGTCTTGTGAAAAAAGGGAAAAGAGAGCAAGGTAGAAGGCAAATAATAAGCCATCAGCTGCACTAGCAATAGATGGAAATTGTAAGGATGAGGAAGACTTTGTTCCGGCACCAGAGACTTCGGTTGAGTCAAAGGAGTCTGAAACAAGAGATAAGCTTGTGGCGGTGAGCACCACCATAAAATCATCAAATAATATAATTTCATTGGCCCATATATATTATGTAAATAATATAAAAATAATAGTATAAAATATGTTATAATTTCTACTTATCATTGACAATGTTGGTATGCGGAGGATAGGAAACAACAGCCCATGTGTGATTGTAATGAAAAGTATTGAACTCATCAAACATTGTTGCGTGCTAATGGAAAAATTTGTTAGCATGGAAGAAGGAGGCGGGATCAAGAACATAATGGTTGTGTGTGATTTTGGTGTAGGTATATAGTCAAGAAATATATGTTGAGTTCAAGCGTATTCATGTATATTTGCAATCATGGGATGAATATCAAAGGTCAAGGAGGTTGTTGAGATAGAGATTGTGAGTTTAAAACTGTGAAATAATAGAAGAATTAGAAGGAGAGGAAGAGGCAATGAATGAGAAGAGTGTTGGTATAAAAAAGATATTTTCAAGAGATCGAATCTGATGTATTGAAAATGACATGATTAAAGCAACAATAAGAGGTAAATATTCTAGAAAGACACAAGAAATGAATTTTGGTGAAAAATTTTTCAAGAAGAAAGACAAACATGCATAACCAAAAACATGAAAAAGAGTGAGTTAAAGTTGAGTGTGAAAAGTAGTTCATAATGAGATTTACAATGAAGAATAAGACTAGGTAAGAAATTGAAAGATTTTATATTATGATTATAATTGATTAGAAGTGCATCATTTGGGATCATATTAAATCATATTGTGATCACTTATTTTATTTAAAGAGATTTTTTTTGGTACCCACGAAGTATCCTAAGAGGGATCTAATTATAAAAAGACACCTTTAAGTTATCTATTCTTAGACTAAACTCCGCTTGAACTAAATAAGTTCTTTGTAAAAGGTAAATTTTTAACCCTAAATTTTAAATAATTACGTACATAAAAACAGTTCAATTTAAAGAGATTTATTAATACAGTATAGCCGATTGGATTCACTAAAGCCCCGACTTCAAGCAAGCCGTAGCTCCAAAGCACCCGTTAAGATAAGTGAAAGCAAAAGAAAGCCCAACCCAAAACCGTGATGGTTGCGATGTCAAGTTTTTATTGGATTAGGAAGCAGATGGACAGCAGGCCTGAACTGGTGATTGGTCGTTAACCTTTATTGTCCTTATGTACTTCTACAAACCATTGCACTTTCTCTCTCTAACTGCCACTGCCTTCGTCTCATAGAGAGAGAGTGTGTGTGTAAGAGGTCAGTGCAACCAAGAAATGGTGATGTGGGTATTTGGGTATGGTTCTCTGATATGGAAAGCAGGGTTTAACTATGATGATCGCCTTGTTGGTTTTATCAGAGGCTATCGCCGTGTCTTTTACCAAGGTCTCACCTTTCAATCCTCTCATCCCTACCTGTGCTGATTAGTATCGTGTTAGTGAGGGGGATAATGATGGGTAGATTTTTTTTATTTTTTTTACTGTGTTGTCTATAGGAAGCACTGACCACAGAGGAACTCCAGAGTATCCAGGAAGAACCGTGACGTTAGAACCTGCTGACGATGAAGTTTGTGTGAGTTCTTCATCCATAATCATGTAACCCATCTTCCCTATTTTCATCATTTTTTCCATTTTATTCTTTTTAATGAATCATTTAGGTTCTTTCTTGTAAGCCTTGGTACTAACCGATCAATTTTGCTCTTTGAGAAATTGCAGTAACTCTCAAGCTTTCAACTCTGTAGGTAGATGTAAATTCTTAGAACTATTAAGCGCATTGTATTTGTAAGACTGAATTTTCAGACAGATTGGACCAAAGTTATGGCTCCAAGCCTGGGGCCTTAGTTTTGGCTTCTTTTTCTCTCTAGATTACTAAAATAAATACTAGAGATTGAACAAGTAACGTGGGACTAATCAAAACACTTCATTTTTTATGCCATGAACACATAATAAAGAGTGCGATATTCTCAGTTTATACTATTCTACCGATCAAATTAGTTTGTGTGAAGATGCAGTCTTTGGTGTTTCATTCGTATTATTCTTTGCTTGTTAACTGTTTATGTTCTTGGAAGTTCTTTGCTGTGATACACAAGATTATCAGGTCAATCAATGTACTAAATAGATTCTTTCTGTGTAATTGTACGAGGCTGTAGTGGGGAGTTGCGTACAAGGTCTCTACTAAGGAAGATGAAGAAACTGCAATAACGGTACTATTCTTCAGCTTAATTTATTGAATCATTGGCTAAACCACTTTTTTAATCTCTAGTTACATTCTTGTGTGAATATATAGTGAGATCACATACATGATAAATTGCCCCCAGGGCAGTGTTCATTGAGAGGCCTTTAATGTATGTTGAATGTGAGACGGCCTCCCGTGTGCCTAACAAAGGTTTTATTTAGTTGGTACTTTTGGAAGCTTCGTAAACAATACTCTAACCGAGGGCATACTGTTTTTCAACTCAGCACTACTCTTAAACTTACACCCTTGTCTAAAATCATTCGCCTTCTTTGGTATTACATTATCTGTCACGCTGAGAAGCACAGAAGGTACTCGTTGGATTCTTGATCTTGCTGGGTTGGATGGTACTGGAGTTTTTTTTGCAGTCATCTTTCTGAGGCTATGAGCTTCTTTTTACCTTTTGGAGCTTAAAAAAATTGGCCATTTCCTCCAAACTTCTGTTTAGATGTTGTTATGCTCTATCTCAAGAAATTAACTTCTCAATGTTGGATAATACACTAGACAATCCTTCAGTCTTGAAAAGGGAACTGCGGGTCAGCTTAGCAAATTGTTGACTTCACAAATACAGAAACCCTTGAGTTTATTTCCACACAAGTCTGATCATCCAGAAAAATGGAATGGTTTATTTAGGTTGAACTACACATTCTTTTTTGTAGTAGAGTGTTCAGCTCGTGGGTTACTTGTCACATTATACAACATCTTTGTTTTGATTTCAACATTATCAAGCCCATAAGTGATTGATCAAATCCCATGCTTGCTTGTTATGGCCTACAGTATTTAGAAGTGAGGGAAAAGCAGTATGACGAGAAGGCTTACCTTGATTTCTTCACTGTAAGTTCCGAACGTCAACACCATTATAGGTTTATCAATCATATAAAGTATCTTTTAAATTTTGTTTTCAGGATATCAAAGCTACAAGTCCAGCTGTTTCAGGCATAATGGTGTAAGCAGCAGAACTTACGATTCGCTGTGGTGATTTTTCTTTTATATGACAACACCTGACTAAAGATTCTCTTTCTTCAGCTATATAGCATCTTCAGACAAGAAGCTTAACAAAAACTACTTGGGGCCTGCACCTATTAAAGAGATAGCCAAGTATGAAACTAAATGCATTTCTTTGTAAATACTCTTATAACTGTTGGCCTTGCATTGACCTTTGGACCTGTATAAAATCAAATCAGCACCTTCCACATGAGCAACTAATCAAAACAGGTGCTCTGACCTTTTATCACTCTCACATGGAGATAATTTGAAGGGATAACTCAACGTAGTATACCATATTAGTAAAAGTTTCTAATATAATTGTCACCCGTTCCTTCATGTTCTCTTCTAA
This sequence comes from Erythroxylum cataractarum, assembly GCA_024703695.1. Lineage (NCBI taxonomy): Eukaryota > Viridiplantae > Streptophyta > Magnoliopsida > Malpighiales > Erythroxylaceae > Erythroxylum > Erythroxylum cataractarum. The sequence continues at coordinate 23,248,313 of JANJEY010000006.1, forward strand.
TCTTCCGTTGCCTGATTAGTGAAACAGCACTGAAAATTTTTGTCTGATTTGTTTGCTCTGTGAAGGCAAATTATTAATGCTGAAGGGCCATCAGGCCCCAATAGAGATTACCTTTTTCACCTGGAAATGGCTTTGCTTCAAATAGGTGAACTTTCTCTGTTCATTGCTTATGCAATTACCTTGCTTTCACCCGTGCATCTTTATTTTCTTTATAACTGAAATGCTCTTCCATCTTCTTCCTGCATAGGATGTAAAGACAAACATGTCATGGATCTTGCCAACGAAGTCAGGCGCATTCTTTCTCATGGGGAGCTGATTGATTCGTGATACTGTTAAAAGCTGATTGATTCGTGATACTGTTAAAAGCTAAGGCATTAAATTCAGCACTTATTGATCATTTTATTTAGCTACCTTCCAATACTAGATATGCTTAGCATGTCAATGTTGACTATTCTAGATTTTTAATTGAGCAGCTTTAATTCCCAAAATCTTAACTCTGATCAGGCTGAATACAAGCAGATATTCACCACCTTCTTCGTTAACCGGTAAAACTAGCCATCTTGCCCCACATTTTTCCGAAGCAACTTGTCATAGTTATTCCATATTTACAAGTTCCATCCGTCTGAAACAGAAGAATGTTAGTACCTGTGAATTCGATTTAAACCATTGTCCGATGACTTACTTGTATCCTGACTTCATAAATGAAGACCGGGAGAGCAATTTGTTGCTGATGTTTTTTACCACCTAATCATTTTGGGTTAGAGTTTTACCATACATATTTAAGACGCATTCTTGTCAGAACCTTAAGCAGTATCATATTTCTCGTGTCATGCAGGAGGGAAATAACATTATCATATAGGAAGGACACTTAGTATTCTACAAGTATCTGTCTAAGACGGTGCTTGTGACCTAACTCCGCATGGAAGATACAGAACGTTGACATGAATAGAAGCTTGGCTTCTCGGACTTGAGCACCCCTTCACGAAATTTACCAAACCAGATGTCCTATATGACCTACAATGCAAAGCTTCTAGCCTGCTACTAGCTCCCGTAAGGGTTAGCTGTTCCGACACTAAAAAAGAGATCGTCAAAGAATAATACTTAATTTCCATACATAGTATCACGTCATACAATCAACCGCTACTTGATGACTAGTTATCTTGCTAGCCAGTTTAGGCGGGATCTAATCACCGTCTACGTTCTCTGCGTATAAAGCAAATGAGATCGGGGGTTAAAATGGAAAAGGCACTATGACACACACACTGCTGTTCATACCAGATCTCATGGAAGATCACTTTAAGATCAAACCACATAATTTATCTATTATCACTCACCCTCATCTAATTCTTCACTTTGCCCATCATCACCATCATTATCTCCAACAGCATCATCATCTTCATTGTCCTCCTCATCATCATCGTTATCATCGTCGCCGTCGGTGTCATCATCCTCATCAGTATTACATGCATCACTTTCAATCACTTTAGGCTTTGCGGGAGGCACATAACTGGTTTTAGACTGTCGACGAGAACTTGAACAATGTTACTCATGTCAATGCCATCCAGTTCTGTCGCTCTTTCCTTTCTTTTTCTGACTTCTTTGATTTCTGAAAGGCGGGATCAAAGAGCCTTCAAGTCTCATTTGGAACGCAAATAAGCAAACAAAGGTAGATCTTCACCTTGGCTTCTTGACATAGTTCCATATAAATCCCATAATCCTTCTAAAATCACCATTAAACAAATAATTGATCACATTACATTAAGCACATATATACTTAACCAATTTATACTAAACCTGTACCTTCAATTACACAGCCAATACCTCAAAAACATGGTCCTACAACAAGGAGAATTTGTGCTAAAAGATGGTTACAGTTCACAATGAAAACAGAGACAGTGTATTACTGAATTTCCAAACTCTCTGAGGAAGCCATTATATCAGCAGATATATGATCTCTAGTGAAGAGAGATTTATGAATGTCCAATACCCAAGAATTGTTAACATCCGTAAGAGGACGCAAAACAGCTCCTCAAAAGGGAAAACAATAAGGTTAATCCACAGATTTCCATCTCGCTTGTTCATTGAAATTGTCAAATAAAAAGATGGTGCAGCATGCAATTTACAACAAAATACTTGATCTTTCACTACTAAAGAAGAAATCACAGGGGATACATAAGTTGTTATGTTACTAAAATAGACAAGACACTAAGAAAATGACTAGTTGAACAACACCAGCCCGTAAAGTAGCATCCTGGCTCATGACTTGCAAGATAAAGCTAGATTCTTAAGAGAAAATTCACCTTTTTCAGAAGGTTTTGATGACAATCCTTCTTGGGAAAGTAAATCCACTAGTTCCGTTATTAGCTGGGCCTCACGTTTGCTCTCAGGAACCTGCTTGACTTTTCTGTAAATTGCAGAAGGGACACTGACAAATAATGTTAATATACAAACTGAAATAAAATTTGATAGGCTTGTAAAAGGCAAGTCAGGAAACCTCATTCCGCATGATTTGATGAGTGATTTTACATGCTCCACACGTTTCCCATAAGCTGGAGTTGGAGGTTCCTTTTTCTGAAACAAGATTTACAAGTATTGTTTCATCTGCTCAAATTTGGCAGTTAAACAAGGGTATTGGAGCTGCGAAAGGATTAGATTTGAAAAGTTGGTTGGCCTTTTAGCGGATGATTGAGAATGATTATCTTCAGTCATCTACACTGTCCTTTGCACCAATATTGCCTTCAGATCCAATTTCTTCTGGCTCGGTCCGTTTCTTAGCAGAGGCCTCGATTTCCTTTTCGCATTTTCAATTCTTTTCTAATTATTTGGTAACATTTTCTCTGAGACAAGTCTCCTTTTTGGTTTTCCCTTATCTTCAACATCACTGTCAGCCTCCGTATCTAAAGACTCTGAACTATTGTCACTAAACATTTTAGATTCTTTGCTATGAGAAACTTTCTTTGAAGTTGTATTCTTAGGTTCAGAAGCTTCAGAAGATTTGAGTACCTGCAGAAGAAATATACATAATGTTCTGCACGTAAAGAACTAAGAAAAACATGATGAACAATTCCTAATTTTCACCTCATCTAATTGATTGCTAATGACCTTCTTGAAGGGATCAAGTGCATATTTATCAAGCTTAAGATCTTCCTCCAAAAGCCAGAGGAGTCCTGCTAATGTTATGCTCCTGAAATTAATCAAGTTGAACTTGCTAAGGTTGCACAATTCATGGAAACATGAAATCTAATGATTGATTAGTAGTTGAGCAAAAGAAATATTGGGGTACTCGGAATTAGCTTGAATACAGCATGCCATTTTCAACGGGGCCTTCTCTATGTTGCTCTCACTTGGCACTTCTTCAGTTTCTTCTACTTTTGGTTTAGTTACTTTTTGTCCTGTTAAAAGACCCATTACAGGAGAGTCTTCCATTATCTCCTCATCTTCAGAGCATATATCCTTCACATTGATATTTGACTCGAGGCCTCCAGGTGATTCTGCTAGTTTTCCTCTTACTGAAGAAACTTGCTTTTCTCCAGCTTCCCCAGAATTCTTAGAGGTATCATCACCACCAGTACCATTTAAGCACTACAATCAAAATGAATAGCGACATTGATAAAATGAGAATTACGTAAAAGAAATAAAATGTTGCAGTTTGGATGTGTCAATGAACTGAGCAAAAGAAAGCATTGAAGTTAGAGTATCAATATGTTCGTAAATTGCACCAAAGCCCTACCATATCGTTGTTTTCTAAAGAGTCCCCTGTCATTTGGATGTAGTTTTAGAAGTCAATGCAGCTTGATAATTTTATGTAAATGTTTGCAAACAAGGTTAATTCAGAATAACAACTAGTTTCATTAATGGCAGCTTATGAGAAAAGATTCTTTTACTAATTATTAATCCACAAGCATGTAGAAGTTAAATTCAAATAACAGGGTGGTTTCTGAAAAACATTAAGATGGCAAAGGGCGGAAATTACTTTAAATTATTTAACAGTACCATCTGCAGCCATGACAATAATGAAAACAAAATTTGACGCCTTACCAGTACCAAGTAGCAAGAAAGACATGGTTTAGATTATCTGCATATGAGTCTCAACTGACTTACATTAGACTATGGTTGCACCCTGTAAATTTATATTTTCTAGAACTGGAAGATTAATACAGCATAATATTTTAAGGTTTGTATACTGTATACTCAATCAAAAGTATTGATATTTAAAGAGTACAAGAATTTTTATGTCCATACATTTTTAAGACAAATTGATAATGAGAATAAGTTGTACTACAATCAATCATCTGCAAATTGGTGCACAAGAGATGCAAAGTAATATCCAAATAAACATATCTTGGTGGGTTGATTTATCCAATCACATACACAAAAGAAAATTTGAGCTGAGAATAATTTGCAAGCACATCAAGCCCATTCTTTATATGCATGTTTCATTACTATGCACCAAAATCAACATTTGGAGCCATGTTCAACTATGGCATTTTGTTACTCCTCCAAATCCGGAGGAAAGAGGGTAGCATGAAGCAATAGAGTGGCTCATGACGTTTTGCAGGGTCATGAAGCAACATAAAATCATTTAACATGTACCACCGAATACTTGTCCCTGTTCTATAAGCATGTATTCTTGATTACGTAATACTTCCCCATAAAAAGAGCGTCAAAAAATCATAAACTTGCAGCAGCGAATCACTAGATTTTTCCTCAAGAATTTCTTAGCAAGAAAGGTTGTCAAAGTGACGTATATATGAATATGAAACTAAATAGAGAAAAAGAAAACATGTCTTCGTAGCCAAAGCATAAACTAATAAGTGAACCACGAAAGGAAAAAGATACGCGTGAGAAAGGGTACCTCAAAAAGGCATTGCCTAATATATCTCTTATGCACATCCAAAGCGTACTGCTCCAATCCCAAATCCTTTTGTATTAGCCTCCTAACCCCCTCAAAAGCCAAAGAACTGCAAATGAAAGAAAGAAAAACTATAACTATCAAAATGACAGTACTTAATTCTTAGAATCTACTTCAACTAATTCATACCCTCGATTCAGTCCAAAATGCTTGGAACTTTAAATGGGAAACGCTCGGATTTAAAGTGAAGGCATCAACTTGAGAGATTACTCTGCCTGTTCTTTGAAGTGGAGGACGCAACAGGACATGGCGTCCTTAATCTGAGACAATGTCAGGCGCCGCCTCGTCCTCCGGCATGGACACGCCTGCGACAGCTAGGAAAAGAGGGTGAAAGTGAAAAATTAGTGTACATGTATAAGATAATTCATTCCCATACGTCTCTGCCGAAATTAATTATTTTATTATTATTATTATTATTAATCATTGTTACTGTTATTAATTATTATTATAAATTTTATATTTATTTATTATTATTATTATAAATTTTGTAATTATTATTATTATCATACAAATTTAATTTTTTATTGTTATTTTTATTATTAATATTATACATAATTAATTTTCTTATTATTATTGTAATTATTAATTTTTTTTATTATTACTATTATACAGAATTAATTTTATTATTATTATTATTATTATTATTATTTGTTATTTTTTATTAATACAAATCATTCGTTTTAAAATAATCAATAAATTATATATTTTCAATTATATTATATTATAGAAATACTTTAATTACTGACACTATTTTCTTTGCTACTGAAAACACGTGTTGACAGTAGGGCGTTATCAAACCTTTTATACCCACCACGCTTCGCTGCGTTATT
>JANJEY010000006.1:23263560-23274444 GCA_024703695.1 Erythroxylum cataractarum
AAGAAGAAGCAAGCAAGAGGAGAGGCAAAGATCGAAGATCACCAAGAGGAAGAAGGAGGATCGATCAAAGGGGAGAAAAATCATGCCCTAAGTGAAGAACAAGTTTTCCATCAAAATATGAGGGGATTTTGAAAAATTAGGGTATTTATACTCTAAAAGCCTTAAACCCTAAAACCTTGCCACATGCCGATTTCTTCATAATACATTTAAATCTCTTTCTCTTTTCAATTTCATTTCTAATCCAATTAATCTCCAAATTTCAATGGCTCGTCAGATTAATTTCTCACATCATATAGCAAATTTTCCCTAGCCATTAGACAGTCATTTCAGTTCTATAAAATCGATCGGTCCGTCACTCGGAGGATTTTCCGGTCTGGACTTTTTTTCCCGAATTTCTAGAAAAAATCCTAAGGGTCATTATTACTTGACAGTCACTCTAAAACATTTCCAATTCAACTATTCAGACCTAAATGTCCCATAATTCACAATAAATCATAAATCATATCAATTTCACCAATCCCATCCTAATTACAAATAATTGCCGGGAAAAATATCATGAATGCATGTACCTACATGTGCATATGCCAATTGACTAATTCCTCTAAAATTAGAGGTTAAAAATAAATGTTCAATTTAAAATATGTAATGCAAAATACTAGCCTGTCTCAATTGACCAATTTACCCTTCCCATCGGGGACGGGATGTTACAATTCTCCCCTCCTAACAAAAATTTCGTACTCGAAATTTCATATACGATTAGTCAGAAAGGCAGGGGGAATTGTTTCGATCGCTTACATACTATTTCACACTTATTGCACTACATGACCAAATTCTACCAATTCACTGTAATCAGTACAATCGATCACTCTTTTTTTTATCTTTTTCAATTTTTACACTGTCATAACTATGTCCTCATGATTACTCGCAATTCTTCACTTTCAGTATCAATAACACATATATTAAATCATCACAATACTTCCTAATCCTGTCCAAGTAACACTTTGTGAGTCTGAAACATCTTTTAGGTTTTAGACTGACTTTCCAATCTAATCACACCCCAATCACATAGAGGTCACTTAAAACAAATTTAATTTCCCTTAATTACACCTTCATCTCCATCAAGTGTATCTTGGCCGAGGTGATACACTTCGAAGCATTTCATTTATCACCTATTAGATTACCTCCCTTTAGAGTTAAAACACCAATTTCATAAGATTCTAATAACCTTGATAATGATCAACTCGACTCATTGTCATTTACTAGGATCATTTAACCCCTATTACAGATTCATTTCATTTATCAACATCATTTCAATCAATCATGGCCTTTGACTATTGAATAGTATCACCCATAAAACAATTGATATACCCATAATCCAGCTGGACTATACTTCAATTTCATGTCCCAATGAGATCCCCAAAATATCAGTTTTACATTCTTCTCTATTGGTTATTCGCACATATAATCATTCGTTCACATTCAAAACCTTCTATTACTCTTTCAATGAATTTTTTTTTTACCAAAACATAGAACTTTGATTGTTCCTTGAGTTTTCTCTAACAGTTCCTTTGGCGGATATTACACATACTTCTTAATCCAGTCATGAATCTCGTTATCTCAAAAGCTGGATTCATTATAAATTCCTCCATAAGGTTCGCAAATTCTGAGTCCTCAATTCGGGTTTTGCCAATCCTTTTTATACACATCTGATTTGGAATTCCAATAGTTAATAATACTTTCTTTTTGCCCCTTTGATAATTCGACACTTTGCACTCAGAATTACACTAGGTTTAATACCCTTATCGCCCAAATTGTGATCATTTTGTCATTGACTTTTCTGTTCAATCCCTTTAATTGCATCACTAACCTAATTTTAAAACACTCAATCACTTAATCCTTTTCAATTCTTTCAAATTCACGAAATAACTCAATCACTATCGATTTGCATATTCATAGACATATTCAAAAATTATTTCTATACGAATAAAATCTCCAAACTTTCAAAGTAATACTCAATACAACAAGTTTCAAGTTGTCAATCACTATGCAGTCTATGAGGTTGTACTTGTCCTTATGCACATCAAACCTCCTTACATTATTTCAATAGATCGCATCATAACCTTTACTGGGACATTTCGTTAAATATTGCAAAATCTCCGGTTTAAGGTACTACCATCAAACTCGAATTGTACATATCTCAAATGTCTCTTTTTACCATCATCAGTCATATAATTCACATGTTCTTTCTCAATCAATTATGTCAATTAGCTAAGACTAGAAAACCTTTAACAACTTCTGGACGTATCCAGCATACAGCTAGTTTTAAATAGCTCCAAATCTCATATACATATGTCCCTTGCAAATTTTGCTTTTTATCATTACCTCTATCGTCATTAAGTCTCCCAATGCCATGTTCGAATACTAATTCTTCCACAATTTATTTGGTCAAACTAAGGTTCACTTTTATGAAATTTGCTTGATATAAAATTTCCTCAACTATGCTAACTATCCCTCTTCACTCTCCAAATGCATTTGATGTATCATTAATGATCACAATCACTTTCCAATCTACATACAATTGAAACACTTTACTCTTTGGTAGCACAATAAAATTCCTTATACCCTTGATTGACTTTCCTAACTCTTTGAAAAATTGAATCCTCCAATATGGAACAATTTTCTTATACTTTCCCAAATTCATAAGAACATACTCTGACACATATTCCTTTGCACTAGCTTCTCCATATACTTCAATTTATTGCCATAATTACAAATTTGGGTTGTTAACACATTCATCAAATCCACTTGTACTTTCCGAACATTTTTACACAAATATTTGCGAACCAATATTCTCCTAATAACCATGACTAATGTCTCTTTACTGTTCAATAATCCTATTACATAATCGGATCGGATTCCTTACATTGACATAATACATACCTACTCAGTAACAGATTCTGTCTTTTACACTCGAGTCTCCACTAGGATTAGGACTCCCAATATTGACTTTTCGTTCATTTCAGATTTATCTCCAATTTGTCCTTTCATTACTAAAATTTTCAATTGAATCGTCGGATCGACTTAATCCAATTCAGGGAAATTCTCCTTTGAAAGAAGATTTCTTACTACTTGCATCGATACCGTTTAAAATTCCTACTCATCAACCATCGTCACATATCTTGTCAGCCATTTACAATGCCTTAAGAAAATTAAATTTTTAGCTATAACTCATAATATCCCATAAAAATCAATTATGCCTCAATTCATATAAATCAAGACATCCTTTTCAATAAAATTCAGTGAAGTAAATACCATCAAAATCATTACATCATGTCGTGAGACAAACGTAGGATAATTCATCATTTAGTCACTTACACTAAGGATACTTTGATCTCATTTGATTTTTGACAACCTTTCCCTTTTTGCACCTGTCCTCACTCGTGAGGATTATGCCATGATCATGTCCCTTTTACAAATCTTAATTCATTCCCAATTGATCACTATAAGCGCTTTCACTTCTTATTCTAACTCATATTGAACTTTAAACTATAAGAACTATGACTAGCAATTATTCACCAACTCACAGATGAATTCCGATATCATCACCACATATATGAAAAAAATAATATTTTCTCTTGTTATGGGGCTCCTATTATCAGATGTGCATTCACATAGGCAAATCAATTGAACCTAGACAACTTTTTCATCTACCCTTATCATTGTCTAACATTTCAATCTTTTCACTATTTTGTCAAACCCATGTATTTTCACACTCAAACCAATATCATAGATGTACAATCATTCTCGCTTCCACACTAACGTATTCTGACTCTAAGTCATAAACTCTTATTCATAACTCTCATCACGGAAATCAAACCCAATTATAGCCTCTCTAAATCATAGAACATTTTAATTTCATCCACTTTGCTTATACACTTTCAATCTTGCCATTTCTAACACCTCGCTATTTTCCTATATCAATCCACAAGTATATATATATTCATATCTATCCCACGATCAAGGATATACTCCAATATAACTCTGATGTTGCATTTCATAATATATATCCACCAATAACAATACACTTAATCTCTATTTGTCAAATTGAATCATACACTTTTTCTTAATTCCTGATATCCACAACTTCCATTTATCAGATTCAAACATATCTTCATTTTCCTCACTATTTCTCATCACTTAAACAATTGGTACAGGCTCATACAGGTGACTCATATGCTAGACTGGGGATCAGTTGTCACCGTCTGCTGTGACATGACTTAAATGCATATAGCTTGACCCAAATTTTCAAAATGCCCATGTAAGATTGTACTTCTGGGCTTTGACACCACAAATGTAGCATCTCACTCCCGCAAGACCCGAACCTAATATCGATGGTGATATCCGAGCTCGTGCCTCACGAGGGTGGTATGCTAGACCAGTCAAAACAGTTTCAAAAACCCAGTAAGACATTTTTCTTTTTGAAAACAATGGAGTGTGCGAAAATCTGTAAACAATTTGGGTCTACTTTAGTACGAAGACATTTCGATCAAAACATAATCTCAGTCATAAAAACTCTCAATAGCATTTAATCACTTTATGCATAACAATCTATAGCCAAATTAGGCCAAATGTCATTTCCGAACATTTTCAATAATTACGTTTCATAACAACATTTATTCATTTGGCCCTTTACAATAACAGTATTATTTTGTAGAAATTGCAGACATACAAATCTTATACAAAAACAGAACGATACTAATGCATACATGAACTGATCCCGACTCGAACTCTGACTTGCAAGCGGTAGACATACTCTTGTGCCCAACGGGGTACTCTTCAATCCCTAAAAAATATTTGCAATGTTGGATGAGTTTGCGAACTCAGTGAGAAACTATTATCGATGGTTCACTCAACTCATGCATATTCATACAATTCACAGAATATCACCTATATCACTTTCAGAATATCACATGCAATCTATTTCACCAATATAAGACGTTTCACCTTTAACACAATTCACATTCGATAATTTTTATATGCGATGCACATGTGACACTTTCCATTTTCATTACGTTGTTGAGACCGTGCGCCTGAAACTGTCCCAGTGACGGGCACATTGCGTTGAGCCTGTGGCTCTGAATACATTAGGCCTGAATGCCCTGATACGTTGAGCCAGTGGCTCTGAAATACGTTAGGCATGAAGCCCTGTGCGTTGAGCTTAAAGCTCTGATATACGTTGGTTGCTCCGGTCACAACTGTCATTATCGGATCACGCCTTTATGCATGAATGCACATGTCTCAATTTACATTCACAATCAGTTACATTTTATTGTCCAATTCCTATTCCTTCGGACCTTCAGTCCGGTATTCAGTCATAAACATTTTCACAATTTATTCCATAGCAACATTCACATACAGTACACATAATTAGCACTTCAATATCACATTCCAATACTTCGGACACCCGTGGTCTGAAATCAATCAAAGCAAACACATATATCCCTGCATTATCTCCACATGGCATAAGTGCGTAATATTAAACACATATAGGTTGAGAAACCAACTAGGTTGGTTACTCACCTGAACTTCCTAGCTGTTGCCTGGAAGCTCCAGCACTGTCCGTGGAATTGTCATTCCAACAGTGCCCCTATAACAGTCAAATCATTTCATTTATTACAAAATGCATAATCAAGAAAATTCAATGATGCACATGTGGTAATTAAAAGATGTACAATGCCTATTCATGATCTTCCTGGCACTATTTCCCATTTTTCACTTTCTTTTGTCACAATCTAACTTTTCACTCAATTATTCAATAATGACTCGTTTCAATTCAATAATATATCATGGGACTCCACCAATTTCAGTTCTAACACTCAATCAATTTTCGAATTCATACCCACTAGGATATTCTCAAGAAAGACCTCAATTTCAGTGTCACTATTCTTTAAATCCAAATTCACCCTTTAGGCTCAGTTTCTAAAATCCCAATAGCATTTTCTTTAATTCAGAAATCTCACAATTATCAAGAAACAACCTTAGGTTGTAATAGAACCTATTCTAAATTTTTTTCCAATAATTTCTTTCTTTACATCACTTATAGACCTATTTCTCTAGTTTATAACGAATCAAGAATCACCTCAATTGGAGGTCTACACCATTAGTTATGCCCCAAAAACTAAACCCAATCAATTCAGGAAAACTATCCTCGCCGCGACGTAACGACACTCGCTGCGGTGTGGGTTTTCACGCTCGCCGCGACGTCCAACTAGGCTCATCTTGACTTATCAATTCCCGCTCATCGCGACGTCTAAATTGTTACTCGTCCCGATGTCCCGCTAATTGAGCCAAATTTATACTATAAATTGGCCCTATTTTCTTAAGTAATTATGCACTTGTTGACTCCTAATTCATGATTTTTGTGCTTAAGTTGGGTCCTCGTATTGAGCTTTTATAATTTGCACATTGCCAGTATTTTGTTGTCATTTGATACTAATTTCTGCATAACTTTTATCGGGACAATTGATACTGCAAATGTGTTACATTTCGTAGGAACATGGAGTCAACCAGAAAGTCAACACGTCGTGAGAAGCCATCCATTCGTCAGGACGAACCAACACTCCCATTCGTCGCGACAAATTAAGTTGGTATAAGTTAATTTGTCGCGACAAACGACCATCTTTTTATTCGTCGCGATGAACTTGATTCACTAGTCGCGACGAATGTCGAATACCCAGCCCTTAAATGGCAAATTTTTGCACTATTCCGACCCGGCCCGCTTGCACCTCCTATAAAACCTTCCATTTTAGGTTAAAAGAGGCCGACAATCCGAGGTAGATCATCATCTTTCGTTTTCTCTCTTTCTCTAATAGGTTTTGTTTCTTTTGTTTTGCAGATTCGGCGCCACCTCCAGACGACGTCCACCATCACTCTTCATCTCTTCCATCGTTCGTCGCATTCATTCTCAACTGTTCGTCGTTGGAGTCATGGACCGAGGTGATATTCCAGCAGTGATGGACTTACCCGGTATCATGCGTGGCTAAGGCGTCGGATCTCCTGAAGATGTAGCAATGGTCTGAGTTCCATGAGCTTCAAGGGGTGAGGAAAGTTTGTTGTGGTGCATGAGGATTTGCATCTAGGGGGTGCTGGAAATTCGGATGCGTATTGATCTCAGCATTGTCCTCAAGGACTACGTTCTGTTCTTCTTGATCTGGGTTCTGAGGTTGTGGTTGATCATTCGGGTGCGAAGATTGTGTGCGAGAATCGTGATGTGTTGGCTGGAGAGTGACAGGGAACTGCAGACTCATCCGCTGTAGCGCAAGTGCCGCGACGACGGCTATATCAGGGTTGACTGCTGCCGCCTGACTGATCTGAGTGTTTCTAGATGTGGTGCCCTGATGCCGGGCCCCACGGTGAGCACCAACTGGTTCTGCCTGATTTTGGTGAGGCAGGACGCTACTGTTGGGATCCATGAGATTGATTGTCTTGAGCAAGATATCACCTGCAAAACAACACAAGGCATGCCAGGGGTTGATAACCGGCATGCCCCTCCGATGCTCAAGTTAGTCTTTTTTTGAGGGTTTTGATCGCTGTAAAACAGAGAAAATCAGGGTTCTAATCTCGTATCTGTATTATGGCAAAATAGTCCCTTATATATGGAACAGACGCTAGATTTAGGTTTTTACGTAGGTCTTTACGTATGTATAGGGGTTTCTGCGAAAGGGTCGTGGAAGCGTGAACCTAGGTTTGGGCCTAGTACGACCGACCCAACTATAAATGATTGTTTGATTACAATGTGAACAAGGGAGATGATGTTCTCAAGGGTCACTTCCTATAATTATAAAGTATTGTTTATGGTCGACTTTTATGAGTAACATATGCTTCATGTGGTTTGTTAGGCGAGAGATTAAATTTGAGCTAGGAGACAGACTCGCGTATAAGTGAGATTCATACTGATGTTGTTGTTGTTATTTTCAAATTCAATAAAAAAGCTAATTGTTTGAGTTTTTGGCTTTTGTTTGTTTCAATTTTTAAAAATTATGAAAATCATAAAAAGTAATTTTTATTTTTCATAATCTAATTTATTATGAACTAAAAATTTATTTAAGCTAATTTGTAATTAATATTAGTGATAAAATATAATTATATTGACATAGACCGTTTGTTTCGTTTATATTTTTTTGTTATAATTTTTATTTTCGTTCTTTAACACAATTTTATTTTTATTAGAACAAAATAAAAAAAAAAATAATAATCGGCCAATCTACATTTTCCTACTTAACGCCCAAAGCCACCATTTCTCATAAAAGGCGGGAACAAAACGCTTCTTTCCCTCCGACCTCCTCACACTCGCCTCAATTGCCCCAGTTAATGTCTCCTAAACCCTAATTTCCTCAATTTCATGGACAGATCGGCAGAGAGAGAGGCTCCTTTGGCCATAGCCGGTGGCAATGGGGACATCCGACAGCCGGAGCAGAAACGTGTTCTCCGGAGGCTTGTGCAGTCGACTCTGTTCCCTCATAAATCTCCGGTGATCCCCAATTGCGACGCGAAGGTGGAGGGAGAGAGTAATGTTGAGGAGTGTGGTCAAGAGGAGGAATGTTGTGAAAGTCAAGGCAAGAGAAAAAGAACTCGAAAAGGCAAAACTACTACTCCGCCTAGTAAATCTCTTGCAAAGGTTACATTGCTTTAATCTGGGTTGATATAATTGCAATCGTATGTGGATTTACTTGTGAAATTATGATTTTGGTTCATTAATTTGATTGATTAAGCAGACTAAAAAGAGGTCACCTACACCTAGAAAGGATGCGTCTCCTCTTACTAAGAATGCGACAAATAACGGCGAAGTTGCTGCTAATTCGAAAGAGAATGAGAACGCATCACCACCACCAATCCCTAACTTGATGTTAGAGGCAAAATTTGCGGAAGAGGTTAGTGAAATTCTGGTGGGTTGTGTTTTCTCTTCCTGTCTGTTATGAGCACTTATGTTGCCTTCTTTATTGTTTTGTCAGGAAATTTCACGTGTATTTACTGGAGAGAGAGTGCACCCTTTGTTCTTGTCACGGAAACTGAGTAAGAAATGTCAGGAGATGAATGAAGCTGAGAGTAATTCTTTCTCAGTTCGGAAGAGAAATGAAGGCGCTGCAATTGGTCCCATTCATGTATTTGAAAAATATGAGGTATCCTTATTGTTTGGATCTGTTCAACTAAACAAGTTAAAGAATGGCATAACCTGTGACTTTGTAACTATATGAAAAAGGAAACGACCAAGCTCTTCTTTTTTGAGTCTTAAAAGATCTTATTGGTGATTGATGCTGCTATTTTGTTAGTTTGCCTTAGATAAGCGACACTATTAACTTGGTTAGTTGGTGACACTGTTGGTGGAACGGAGTGGTACTTGTGAGTTTTTTGTTTTGTGAGCTTGTTTTCTGGATCATTGGCTTGTAATTGTTTCCCTCTCTCTAATCTCATTTTAACTTTTTTTTTTTTAATTTAAAAGAAGGGCCTGTATGAAAAGGGACACTTTTTGGAAAACTAACATGTTTTGGGCAAGTTAAAAGTAGCAAGCATACACTATTAATGAGCAAGTATAGTTCTAGGAAGTTTAAAAGATAATGGGAATAAGAACACTGCTTTTCCCATGGCTCTACATTAACACAAAAAGGAAATTTTGGTCAATTATGGTTAATTAATTTGATTAAAGTTAAAATGCCTGAAATTTGTTTGGTGCTTAGTGAATCAAAGTTGGAGTTCTATTATGTAGGATGATCACCTGTCTTTTGATTGGGGAAACTGGAATGTCCGTGAGCAATCCTTTATTGGTAGCCATTGTGCAATAGAAGGTCTGCTTTCATGTATATCTAAAGAATTTTCTTAGTTGGCAATGATTTATAAGTTTATTATTCATCTCATTTGGTTGACACATTATTCCTCGAAGATCAAGCGCAGTGTATATCTCAACAAGAAACACCAGGAACAATCTCTGCCACATCTTCTGATGTGCAATTATCCAGTTGCAACTTTTCACAGAGCAAATATATGGTATGCATTTCAACACAACTTTTGTATTGTTACCCAATTGTTTCTTTTCAACAGTTTGTCAATTATTTAATTTCCATACTTCATTGAAAACAGTTGATCAATGGTTGAATGATTTTTTATTCTACTGATCATATGACCATTATGTACTGTTTTTTTACAGTGATAAAAAAGGAAATACTCTACAAGAAAGATTAAGCTATTACAAAGTACTTTTGTATCTATATAAATGTAGCTGACTTTCCTTGATATATGCTCGTTGGTTTATTTTAGATATGCCAGCTAGCTTTTTTGAATGTACACCCCCCTCAAGCTGATGTATACATGTCACGTGTGCTCAACTTGGATAGTGTTAGAACTCTAGATTTATAATACTGGAGTTCTTCTATATTATAACTATGTATCCGTAAAATAACTATCACTACCGAATGGTAGTGCCTAAGCAGAGTAGATGCTCCTCAGAAGGTGATGAACCTTCTGCCACTATTTTCTCAAAATTATTCTCCTCTCCCTTCTCTCTTCTCTAACTACCCCTTTATAGACCCCCCCTTAGGTACATTCGGTTATAACTAATTCCTTCTAGAATAATCTTCTCTCTCTCTCCTGAAGATCCTAACATTGCCGCCTCCTTGAAGAGCAGCTTTGTCCTCAAGGCTGAAGTGAGGAACCATGGTGCGGCATTCCATAGCTATATCCTTTCCTTCTTCAGTTTCTGCTTCCAATGCAATTATTTCTCCATTGTCATCCAAGGTTTCGTTGTCGTCCAGAATCAGTAGGCATAATTGTTTTTCAGCACATGAATGAAGAGGATGAAACCTTTCTCTACACCGGAAACACAAGCCTTTT
>JANJEY010000006.1:23274544-23301672 GCA_024703695.1 Erythroxylum cataractarum
CTATCACTACCGAATGGTAGTGCCTAACCAGAGCAGATGCTCCTCAGAAGGTGATGAACCTTCTGCCACTATTTTCTTACAATTATTCTCCTCTCCCTTCTCTCTTCTCTAACTACCCCTTTATAGATCCCCCCTTAGGTACATTCGGTTATAACTAATTCCTTCTAGAATAATCTTCTCTCTCTCTCCTGAAGATCCTAACAGATAGTGATGCGTAAAATAGCTGCTAGTAACAACGTGACTCATCGTGTTAGTCAATTGATCTACACTCTTAATATAAGGAATTTGGGTTATCCTTCATGTATTTTCTGTCCAGTTCAATATGCTTTGTTTGATTGTGTTATCCTAGATTATTAGCAATCTCAATGGTCGTTTCATCACAAAAAATACCATAGTTCCTTTACATCGGACCCAAGTTCACTTAAGAAATTGCTTAGCCATGTAAAGTTTGTGATTGCATGATGACAAGCATAGTATTTAAGTTTCTTCACTTGTCAATAATACCACATCATGTTTCTTACTCTTCGTCACTGAATTACCTGTAATAAATGACACCTACCTTGAAATAGACTTTCTATCTAATTCATAATTAGAATTAGCAAAGTAAGAATTTGTATAACTCACATCTAGATTTCCATTTTTAGAGAAAATAACACCTTTACTTGGAAGATTTTAGATAATTAAATTATGATTTACTACATTTAACTGTTGATCATTGGGTTTCTACATAAGGTGACTCATAACCTCATCTGCATATGATAAATGAAGTCTAGTAACTTTCCCAATAATATTTGATATCTCTCTTTAATCCTTGAAATTGATTTGCATAGATAGATAGACTACATTATACTTCAATAAGAGGATCTACATTTTCTTAAGGCAAGTTACCCATTTTAGCTCAACATGTCAAACCATGTCCTTGATGATTGTTTCAAATTATATAGTGAGTTTTTAGCTTGGATATCTTTCATCCTTGTGTTGTAAACACCCTCAGGGGGATACATATCCACCTCTCTATCAAATAACTATAAAGAAAGGCATTCTTCTAATCAAATTGTCTTAGTGGCTAGTCGAACGTGGTAGCTAAAGACAATATAAAGGGAATAATATTCATCTTTAGGTGCACATGTCTTTTGATAATCTATCTCAAGTTTAAGTCTAAACTTTGGCAACCAATCTAGCCTTGTACTTTTCAATTGTCTCTTTTCACTTATGCTTCATTGTAAACACTAACTTGCATCTTGATACATATGGAAATATGCCCATGGATCAAAGCATAACAAAAAGTCCATTAAGCCAAGAACCTCCAAGCATTATACAAGATTGAGAAAAGCGTCACAATCTCACAAGTCTCTATAAAAGCGATCACTATTTTTAAGAATGGAGTCACTTTTATCTATTAACTTTTCTCACTAAAATGTCACTTTTCTCTCTCGAGCTCTCATTGACTTGATTGTTGAAGACCAAACGTCGAAAAACATTCAACACCTAGTTTTGCATCTCTATGAGAAGAGCACTTAGAGTCTGATAATAGAACTTTGAGCATAGATCTAGTTTTGGAGAATTTAGGTACTCGGAAAATCATACTTATCACATCCCACTTTCATCTTTCCCTTAGGTAACTCAACCATCTCCCAAGTTAAGTTTTTCTAGAGGACCAACATTTCTTCAAACATAGTAGCTATCCACTTAGGATCTCTAACGGCATGAAAATGACTAGGAATAGATACAAAAGACAATAGAATTGAAAATGTTAGGTTAAATCTAGACAAATGATGATAAAATGTAAAACTTGAAATAGGATAAATAACATTAGAAGATAATTTGGAAAAGCCCAACTTATAAAATCCTTCAACATGAGGAATATCCTTACCTTAAACACCAAATTGAGAATTTGAGGTAAAATTTTCTATAGCATTGTTGGGAGCAAAAAGATAGAATAAAATTGAGGTTCCAAGGATATGAATAATCACCTCAAAGTTAATCTTAGAAGAGTCATTTGATGACATGGTAGTATCAGAAGAGGGGCACTAGAATTAGAATTAGGAGCATTCTATTCTTATGTACCTTTTTTGAATAACTTGGCTAGTTTTTCATCCTTTCTTTCATCATGTTTGGATTCATAGATTTTCCATTTATAATGGACATAATTGAGGCTCCCCTTTCCCCTTGTATTTCATAACCTTTTCTCTTATGAATTCACATCTTCTTCTTCCTTACTATTAATCTCCTCCTAAAGAGGACCACAACTACATCTCCATAAAAAAATGACTTACCTACACAAAACTAAACATTCATGGATACATAATATTTACTTTTAAGATGATAGAAACATGTATAGTTGTTTTTGTAAGAGACTAATTTATGAACTAACGACCATTGTTAGAATAAAAATTTGAACCTGTGTTTGATACTATGATTGTTATTCTTTAAAACTTATATTCCTTGTGTAACATCACTATTAGATCTCATCAAACATGCTTAACTCACTCTAGTATAGTCATCAATAAAGACAAAAACATTTATGGCTTGAAGTTGGAGTAGAAGTAAGACCTCATACATAGATATGAACATATGGAAAATAAGTGAACTTTTATCAAAATTGAATTCAAAGGACATGATAGCTTTTATCATAAATGCATTGTTCCTTTCTTTAAGTTAGAATTACAATAGTTGAAAACAACTTACAAAAATAGGAAAAGATGGATGTTTCGAACAACAGTGCCATATATGGATCTTTTTCTTGTACGACATTTCTTTGCTTGAAAGCCATGACCAAGTTTAGGTTTCAACTCCTCACCCGCCCAAAGTAGTAAAGACTCTCTATCTCTTTCCAATGCCAATTGTGATCTTTGTCAAATTGTCCTAAAGTACACAATGAGTTGAATATAAAGTTATAAAATAGTTAAGATTTTGGTACTCTTACTAATAAATAAAAGGTTATTGGAGAGGTTAGGTGCAAGTAAGACAGATGCCATAGGCGGTGTATGAGAGAGAGACATTCCTTACTCTTGTAATGAGCATAGATATACCATTAAGGACTTGAGCAGACTTGTGAAGACATTAAAGTGTTAAGGATAGAAGGACCGCTAGTCATAAGATTAGTTGCTCGTGAATTGATGACTGTGAGAACTTGAAGAAATAAAATCAACCTTGAATCACTTCTTTGAGAAGACACTTGAGTTACAAGAGAAGCAAAAGAAGGCTGAGTATTGATGTAGCCTAAGTAGATTCCTTTCTTTCTTATTTTTCTTTTCTCTTAGCTTGCATTTAACCATCCTTCTTCCAGGAAACTTCGATTGTACTTTTGGTACTATTGCAGTGAATACAAAGATGAGTTGAAGCCTTAGAATTGTCCTTGTGGATAGCCATAGCTGAAGACTTGGAAAGCCCTTTTGTTGACATGTTGACTTGTCTTTGTACTTATTGGAGGACTAGGGAATAAGCTTCTTTCAAACTTGGTAAAGGAGAGCTAGCTAGAATACAACTACTAACTTGGTCTAAATTGTGATGAAGTTTTGCAAAAAAATTGTAGATTTGATCTTTAGTAATATGCTTCCTTGTTTGTTAACATTAGTGGGGCATGTCATATCATTAGGCCTTTGACAGTCAATCTTTATAAAGATTGAATTCAACTCACTGTAGTATTTTGTTAGAGGCCAATTGCCTTGACGCAATTGAAAGAACTTCATTAATTCATGACCTTGAGTAGAATGAGAAGCATCAATATAACTCCTTTTAATTGAATCTTGTACCTCTTTAGTTGTATCAAACTGCACAAAGTGTGAAATTATATTATTGATCATGGAATTAGTGGGCCTTAATTTGACAATGACATCTTTTGCCTCTCATTCATCATAGCCTGGATTATCGTCTTTAACTGTGGTCTTTCTACTTGTTAAATAACCCTTTTATCCTCATACCAATGATTTTCATCTTTGTAACTTAAGACTAATTGTAATTGTCAATACCATCCAAATTTATGTGGACTGTAGAAGAGGCTTTATGAATGGTTTCAATGAAGAATCTCTTGCTGTCTAGAAATTCAATGTTAATTTTGTTAGACATGATTGCTATTAGGTGATGGCTAGAATGTAGGATTTTCTAGTGGCGGCTATAAGTAGGTTTTTAGCTTAAAAGAATAGCTTTTTTTTTTTCCGTTGGTACCAAATTGATAAATGGTTGAATAAATTGTACTATACTGATCATAAGACATGTAACTACAGGATGGGCACAATGATTAACAAGAAAATATGATAGAAATGCTAAGATTAAGTTATTAAATATTTCATGTGTAGATATTGCTGATTTTCCTTAATATTTGTGGGCTCGTTGGCCTTGAGATGTGTCAGCTGACTTCCTTTAATATACGTCAACTAAAAGATTTTGTTTTTTTCCCTTCATTTGGATCTATATAGAACTATGCTACATTGATTCTTAACCTAATAACATAAATCCAATATTGACAGGAATTTGAGGATAAAGCTTGTCATGTTTCTGGCCACACAAGAGAATCAGATTTTGGGCAGCAATGCAATTTTGCTCATGAAAGGTAGGAGTTCTATACAAGGTTTGTGGTTTTTGTGATGACTATTTGTTTAAGTTGTAGCAGACGCATCCAATTATGTGAAAAGAGTTATTTCATGAAAAGAGTCATTTTAGCCATAACAATTTTAATTAACTTTCATAGTTGTGAAAATAAGGGTGGAAGTGTGTATTTTGATATATTTTGCAAGTTATACAACCTTGTTTATGTACACAGGATGCCCAAAGTTAAAAAAAAGAGGAAAAGTTGACCTAAATCCTTTAATCAGGACCGTCTAACAAATCCTACAATTACAACTCTTAATTAAAGGAATAATCGAGGGTTGCTTAACAACACTTGCCAATACTGCCCCTCAATTTGGTAAATAGATATTATCTATTTTATCTTGGTAACAATAGCTTGAATCATAGGGTTGCTCAAGCACTTAATAAGTATGTCTGAAAGTTGGGACTTAGTGGGCATATAAAGAGTACAAATCAAACCACCATCCAATTTTTCTTTAATAAGTGTTTGCCCACCTCGATGTGTTTTGTCTAATCCAGTTGTACTGGATCGTGTGCAATACTTATGGATTTATTATCATAGTTAAGTCTTATAGGACCATTCCATTTAATCCTCCAATCTTCTAAAATAATCTTCAACTATAGTAAAAAATTCCTTACTATATTGTTCAAAATTCTTATTCAGCACTTGACCTAGCCACCACATTTTGTTTTTGCTTTTCCATATAACTAAATTTCTACCAAGGAAAGTACAATACCCAAAGGTGGATCTTCTACCAACCATTGACCTATCATAATTAGCATTGGTGTATGCTTCAAGTGTATGTCCAACACTCCTTTTGAACAAAATGCCTTCTCTTGGAGTCCTTTTAAGACAAGGCAACACCCTGTAAGCTATATGCAAATGAACTTCTTTAGGGTTGTGCATGAGTTGATTGATTAAACTCGCGATATAGGCAATGTTAGGCTATTATGAGATAAGAAGTCTCCCAACTTGTCTATGATACGTTTCCTTTTTAATTTGTGATTGGATCAATCGGTGTACTTATTGGCTTGCATGTTGACTTTGTAGTATCCTTTAAAAGGTCAAGGATGTATTTTTGTTGAGAGATGAAAATTCCCTAATGTGAATATGCAATTGCTATTCCTAAAAAAATTTTCAATCTTTAATTTTGAACTCTTTAGCCAACTTTTATTTCAAAACTTGACATTCCTTCTCATCATTTTCTGTGACTATTTCATCATCAATGTATACGGACAGAGTTGTAACGCCCATTGAGTCTGAGTGTTTAATAAAGAGAGTATGGTCTCCTTGGCTTTGGTTATGCCCTATGGCTCACATTACTTTGGAGAATCTTCTGAGACTGTCTGAGTTCACGTATATCTCCTCCTTAAGATCTCCATGCAGGTGCCAATCATAGTGAGCAACTAGGGACAACAAGAATGTTATTGTGTTCATCTTAGCAGCTAAAGCAAAAGTGTCTTCATAATTTATTCCATAAGTTTGAGTATATCCCTTAGCTATTAGTCTTGCTTTATACTAAAAATTCAATTCTACTAGCCTCTTTCCTTCTGGTAAGTCCACTAATTCCCAAGGTTGGTTTTCTACAAAGCCTGCATTTCAACATTCATAGCATTTTTTCATTTTTCATAGGATAAAACCTCAGATAATATGGTAGGAATGTATATAGTGTTTAAGCTCATAAAGATGCTCATATGAGAAGGTGAACATTTTTCAAAGAAAAAAAGTGTGAGAGTGGATATAATTGGTGTTTAGTACATTCCCTAGTTTCTTTTCTAATAGGAATAGGAAAATTAATATAAAAAATAGGTTGAGTTTGAATTGTAGGGTTAGAAATTCTTACCTCATTTCTAGAGTTCAAGTTTGATGCTTGGACTTGCATTTGTTCAAGCATAGATTTTTCTTCCTTGGGTACACTTTAGAGAATTGTGGATCATCAATGGTGCCATCACCTCTGGTTATTGGTTTGGTTTGTGAAGATTGGTCTTGAGGAGAAATTTGGTTTGTGTTTAGTTCAGAGTTGTCTTAGGGGATTTATTTTGGTTTTGAGAAGATACCTCATTGCATTTGAGTTGACACTGACACATGCAAATGCTATAGGTAGATCAAGGAGAAAAAGGTCTTTATCCTTATCTTATAGAAGTATGGTCTCCCCTTGAAGACAAGGTTTAGTGAACATGGCTTACTTTCAACAAAAGTAACATTTGTTGAGACAAAAAAATGTTTGGTCGGAGGATTATAGCATTTGTATCCTTTTGGGTTGAGGAATACCAAATTCCATCTATTTTGATTATTATTGTGAACAGATGTCATACAACCAATATTTTAGCAACTAGATGATACTCAGGTTAGGATAGAAATAAGAAAGTGTATCCATTTTTGAATCCTAAAACCTTTGATGGTAGTTTGTTTATGGGATGTGCGATTGTGAGAAGTGGTAGGAAGGACTATTTCAATCAAGTTATGGAATGCTAACACAAGATTGAGAATAATCCCTTCTCGTGGGAAATATAGTGACAAAACTTGATTGAAATAGTCCTTAGCATTATCTAATTGAAACTTTTTAATTCTAACCCTAATCTAAATTTTGATCATGTTATGGAAATTTGAAAGGACACTACTCACATCAGATTTGGATTTTAATAAGAAAATTTGAGTGATCTTAGTATAATCATCAATAAAGGAGACAAACCATCTAATACCAAAAAATATTTTGAAATGTAGTTGGACTACATATGTCACTTTGTGTTAATGCAAAAGGAGTCGAACTTCTTTTATTGCTGTTTGGAAAACTAACACGTTTGTGTTTTGCAAGTTCACATAAATCACAATGGAAATTCTCACTTCCTAACCCTTTGAATAAAGAAGGAAGCGCAAGTTTAAGAACTCTAAATTAGGGGTGTCCAAGTCTTAGATGATGAAGCCATATTTTATCTTTTTTGGTATGACATTGTTTTATAGAGACATGATAGAGATGATTTACCCTTGCTAAAACTCAAGTTTTCAAGTGCTTCAAGGTAGTAGATACCGTCCTCGTTAGCATGTCAATTCATCCTCCTGGAATCCTGTTCTTGAAATACACAATGATTCTCATTGCACTTAAAACTTTTCTTCATTTTGCTGGGTGGTTGTGAGCTGTACCTGCCCTTGATTTATTTGTTGTCTACCCTTGTGTCATCACTCTTTACTCTTAGTAGAGGGACTTCCGTGCAATTTCCAGCATCTCTCCTTGATGTGCCTAGATTTCTTATGAAACTTGCACCATTGGTTGTCTCGGGAATTATCTTGGTTGTCGACATTTGTTGCTTTGGATATCTCAGCTTTCCCACTTTTGTTTTTTGCGTGCTGCTCCAAAGTTGACCCTTGATTGTTTGCCCCCTTTGTCATCATGACTGAAATATTACCAATTTAGGGTTCCAGCATCACCCCATACCTACTGTCCTCACTTGCAATGATAGAAATGTCCTCATTTAAAGAGGGTAACTCTTTTTTGCCCCAAATATGAACCTTAACCTAATCAAATGCAAAGTTAAGACCAACTAAAAAATCACACACAGACTTCCTTGATAAAATTTCAGTGTTATTGCATGTTCGGCACACGTCCTTATGCAAGGACAATGATCCAACTCCTCTCATAAATCCTTTATAAGATTAGTATACTCCGTGACAGATCAATTTCCTTATTTGGTGGTGGTTGTTTTAATCTTCAAATTGTGGATTTGAGCAGCATCTCTAATTTTGGAGTACATTTGTTAGATTGACTCCCTAACATTCTTTGCGGTAAAGGACATACACGTATCACTAATTTCAGGTAACCTAGAGTTCCATAACCATGCCATAATCATTGAGTCCTCTTCATCCCAAGCATCAAAATTGTTCTTTTGTTTGAGACTGTTCTTGAAAGGGGGCTGATTTTTCCGTTTCCCTTTAGGAACGTGCACATTAGTTGGGATAATTTCAAATAATTTTTTCCATCCAAATGGTATGCTGCCTGGATATGCTGTGATTCTGTTGGATTATGGTTCAATGAGAAGTCTCCTTTGTTTCTGACATGGTGATTGAGGCATGGTAAAAGAAGCTTGGTAATTAGGCAAGGTGCAAAGCAAAAAAATGGCAATGAACACCTTAGAAAGAAGTTGGCAATTAAGGCCAAGCTATGATTTTTCCAAGGATTGAGCTTCAAGCTTTGATACCATTTGGAAAATAAGGTTAGAAGTGTGTTTTTTAAAATATATTCTGAAAGCTTTACATCCTTGTTTATATAAAAGTTAACTCAAATCTCTTAATCACAGTCCTCAAACAAATCCTACAATTACATCCCTTAATTAAAGGAATAAAAGAGGGCTGATGTGGATATTTACAACACTTGCCAACAATAATTGAGTTTGAGTGACAGGATAGTGAATTTTTTTGTCTTTGGATTTTGCTTAGAGGTTTCCAATTACACTTGCTTCAAAATTTCTCTTGGATAATGACCACGCATGTAGTAGTGATGTATTGAGACATTATTTTCCCAAAAAGTTGTAAATGCACCGTTATCATTGTATGCAACTATGAAGTCTGTTATGTTTGATCTTTTCCTGCAACTAGGGATGCCTCCTTGTGTGTGCACATATAAATTTGCAGAGAAAGAAGTCAGTGCGCATGTATGCATCTTTTATGACGTTTCTGAAATAAGATGGTTTAAACATAAATTTACTTAACATTCATTTTGTCTTATTGTTGGACTTGTAGGATCGTCTTAGGTAACCTTGGTTGTGCTGATCAACTAGATGATAGATTATGGACTGATAAGTATCAACCTCAAAATGCCACGGAGGTGAGATCATTGTTATAAACTTCTGAAATTAAGTCTAGCCATTGCTGTCTGAATGATTCTATAATTTGTGAATTATGTTTCTCAATTTTCTTGAGCAGGTATGTGGTAATGGAGAATCAATTAAGATTTTGAGTGAGTGGCTCCATTCTTGGCATCAAAAGGGAATTCAAAGCGGTAGAGCTTCCCCTGGTGGTGATAAATGTAGTATGCAAGATGACGACGACGACGACGACGACGACGACGACGATGTTGATTATTATCATTTCCAGAGTGACTCAGATTCAGAAAATATCCATGCAAAAGATATCCTTAAGAATGTTCTCCTTATTACCGGACCAGTTGGGGTAGTGAACAATATACATTATTTGACATGCTTTTTGTTTTCTAATTATATCTTCAGCCTTCTAATTTCGCTATTGTTGATGTGCTAGTTGACCTTGGCATGTTTCACTGTGTTTTATCAAAACTTCAGATATTTGGTATGATGCCTATAGTTCTTATGATTACAACTGAAATCTCATGTACCTTTTTGCATATAGTTAGTTACATTGCTTAAATTTGAAGGAGTGCAATATGAAAACTTACCATGCTATTTGAACTAGCTCTTTCCTTTAAATAAAGTAAAAGGAGCATTTAATTGAAATCAATGTGGCATCATGGAACATAAGTGTGATACTGCACTCATCATTTATAATTTTGTTTTTAATCCATTTGGCTTTGTAAAAATATCAAGTGATACTGCCCTTAGCGAAGTTAGCATTTTGTTATTAACGTTTATAAAAGGTTCACACATGGCCTTAGGAAGAAGCTGCATCCTATGCAACAGTGGCAGCGCAACGGTAGCATTATAGTTTTTGTTTTTGTTTTAATTTTATGTGACAGTTAGTCAGTTGTTCATGTTCCTAGTTTTATGCAGTGTTAGTGCTCATGTTTGTTTATGGTCCCCTAAGTTGTGGGGGAAGTTATTTCTCCACAGAACTATTTTATTTGACCTTCGATGAATGGAAAGGTAAGTAGAAAAATTTCTTAAGTCTTTGAGTACTTCGAACTCAAGAGGTCTCAGGTTCTCTTTAACGAGTCCGAAAGTAGCAACCATAGGTCGTAAAAGAAATAATCGTGTTATTTTTACCACCGAAAGTCCAGAAAACCCCACCTATAGACTCATAACCAGATCCATTGCTAGGGACCATAACACATTTCTTCATCTGCAAATTGTCTGAGGAAGTATTGTTTTCATATCATAGATGCTGAAGGCTGTGAAATATTTTATTCAGGTCTTTATGACCTTAAATTGTACCCTACACTTTCACATTCTGTATGTGGTTCTCATTAAAGAAAATTGATCAAAATAAGGAGTGATATTTGGATCAAGAAGTATTATTTTAGTTTCTGGCAGCCAGTAATGCCCTATCTCTTGTTATCTTTACTTGATGAATGGTTTTCAATCTGCGACATGATTTGGACCACTGTAGCAACTATTCTCTTCTTCCAAATGCATCCTGGTTTCTCCCAGTTTCTCAAATTTGTGGTACTCCTACTACAGAGTGGGAAGTCTGCAGCAGTTTATGCTTGTGCAAAGGAACAACAGTTCAAAGTTTTGGAGGTGCTTTGCTTACTAACTTCTTCTTGTGCTTTCTTTATAGTCTTACTCTGCATTATTTTTGCAACCTAGAGTGCAAGACACTAGAGTTGCAAGTTAATGGAAATTGTTTATTTTAGTGGCCACACTGAACTGTGGAGTTTCTTGTCTATCCCTCATTCTTTTTATTGGGCTTGCACTAGATATTTTGTACTTGTGGGTCAGTTAATGAATGTTAGTTGATTGCACTGGGTTTGTTGGATTAGTTGATTGCACTGGTTTCATTGAATTGGTCACTTTCAAGTGAATAATCACGAGATTACAACATCCTGTTAATTACTCAGGCCAATGCATCAGAGTCTCGAAATGGAGCTTTTGTGAAACAAAAACTTGGCGAGGCAGTTGATTCACATTCCTTTCAATGGTTTGCAAGTTATATTCAGCAATTGAGGCTTTAAAACTAGCTTGGGTATGAAACATTGTTCACTTCTCAGTCTAAGATTTATATATTTCAGGTCACAGGAAAATCTTGTGAAATCTCTTAAAGATGAAGGTATCAAATGCCCAACATTCTTCCCTAAGGGAGAAGTAATAAAGTATGATGATGAGGAATTTGAAGTAATGCCTATAACAAATGAAGATAAGTCACATGGCAGGCATGCAACACATGGGACAGTTGTAAGTAAGGATATTTCTGTCACAAACTGCTTTCGTCGTTGTAAAACCCTGATTCTTTTTGAGGACGTGGACATCATTTTTCCTCAAGATCGTGGTTTTATTGGTGCAATCCAACAAATTGCTGAAAAAGCAAAGGGACCTGTGATACTGACTAGCAATAGTAAGAGATTTTATGGTCTAAATCATTTCTGCTTCATATTTTTGTGTATTTTATGATGTACTCTTTATCCGCTGCTCTTGACCACTTTGATTGTTGCCAGGTGATAATCCTTTTCTTCCTGATAGTTTTGATAGGTTGGAAGTGTGTTTTTCCAGGCCATCGAATGAAGAGCTTCTTCAACATGTTAACACAGTAAGTGAATCTATTTCCCCCTGCTTCTTTCTCAATTCATTGGAAGCACTATATATTGTATTTATTCTTCTATGTAGATTTGTTCTGCAGAAAAGGTCAATATTCCACCTGATCTGGTAGCAAAAGTTATTGAATGCTGTCAGCAGGATATCCGGAAATCTATTATGCTTCTTCAATTCTGGTGCCAGGGTAAACATTTGATTAAAGGTTAAGACAGCAATACCCACACACGTTTATTGTGATTCATGTTATTGATATTTATTTTTATACCTAGTTATGGGAATCTAAGGTTGAGATTGGCTGGTCAAACATTAACATCTGTTAAGAGATTCATTTGTAGACTCCTCAACCACATCCCACCACCTGAATTTTGCTATGAAAATCCTGTTGGGCAAGTTCCAACTAGTTTGCTACTTCCCTAAGAACTGGACCTATAATCGCTTATGTTGATTGGAATTTCTGAACATTTCCCTGTGCTATGAAATATTATATGCTAGGGAAGATTAAAGGGTACAAAGGGATGGTGCTTTTAGCACCTAAAAGCTAACACAAGTTATTTTTGGCAAGGAAGTTTGTATGGATTGTATTAAGAAATTTGGCAGCAGGGGAAATATGGTGATTTAACATCAAAATACTAGCTTCACAACATTCAAGGAAACATTTAAAAATATCATATCTATCTACATAGCATTTATGAGTCCTTTTTGTTTCCTTAGTTCTCCTTTTTTGGTATGTCAGAAATACATAGATAGTTCTACTTCCTAATCACTAGTCCAAATCCTGTCGGTTTGTTTATCTTTATTTTAAACATTGAATATTTTCTTTTGCGTATGTGGAAAACTGTTTTTATCTTTTTTCTTCTAGTAATCCTGGAAAATTTTCAAAAAGAGTGGGTTCTTATTTTCACATCCATGTTTCTGAAGAATTAATTTGCCCTGATTTTATGTAATTTAACTTACCTGCTAGGCAAGTTTGAACTCAAAAGTAACTGTTGATTGAAGTACATATAGCATGCACTAAGCCTTTTGCTGAACCGGTTTTGCACTAGAATTGGGACAGATCATTCAGCATCTTCTTTTGATCGTGCAGGCACAACTTCACAGCTGTCTAACTTACATTCATTTGATCTTGAGGTTGGGCACCAAATGCTGCCAAAGATTATTCCCTGGGGCTTTCCTTCTCAGTTATCTGAGCTAGTTGACAGGGAGATATCGTCATCATTATTGCAGATGGAAGAAAGACCGTTTTTCACAGAGGTCATTGAAGAATATACAGAAATGCACAACAAAATTGATGTGCATATTGATCAATCAGATAGTGTGGTAGCCAGGAAGAAGTTAATGTTTAGTAGGAATTCATCTGATCACGACTGGGACGATTTTACTCATTGTGATGCAGCATGTGATCTTTTCAATTCTTCAAGCAAACCAGTTTCATTTTCTGGTTTGAACAAGAGGAGGAAGCTTGCTATAATAATGTCTTCTGATTCTGAAGAGGAGTTACCCAATGACAGATTTCCTAATACTTCGTCTCGGAATTCCAAAGATGAATTGGTACTTGAAGTTGATGGTGCATTTCCTGCTTTTCCATCAACACAAAACTGCCCAATTCCATCTAACAATCTGCAACTTTGTTGTGGAGGCAAGGAACTGGAGGAAAGTGATCACCAAAGCTCAGGAATAGGGATTGATATAGATAACAAAGGAACATGCAAATCAACAGAAATATCATATGTTCCAGAATCGTCATTTGTTCCTGAGACTGAATGTAATGTTGAAACGGAGGTGTTATGCAGTAGGTTGCCCTTTGATCAAATGCCTGATGTTTCAGAAGTTTCCATGAGCAATGGGTTTGAACCAAATCTACCAGTTAAAGCTGAGAAGCTTGATAACTCAACAACTAAATTGCATGGAGATTTCAGGTCTTGGGGCACTTTGAGTGATGTAATTACATTATCCAATGAAGAGGTGGATGATTCTCAAAATAATCATGTTGAAGCCATTACACGAGAGTATCATGTGATGGATGAGTGTAGTTGCATGGATTTGACTAGAAAAGTCAATCCAGTGTATCCACCTAGATCCTCTCTGGTGATGGATTTAGTGCGAGAGTCATGGAGAAAACTACGTAATCGTTATATAGATTTAAGGCAAAATGTTGCTTCTGAACACAAAGATGCTTCCAGAATTCTAGGACTCACTTGTGATACCAGCAACTTAATTTCAGAAGTTTCACTGTTACTTTTCAAGTGCCAACCCCAAGTAAGTAGTAATGTCTATGATACACATTTGCCTGTAGCTTTTGCATGTACAGTCAACCTTATATGTTTTACAGGGTTCGATGGAATTGTCAATGGCCTTTTCTGATGATCCCAGTGCATTCAGCTGGTGTTGTGAGCAATTTCAGATGGCATCAACATTTGCAGAGCATGGGTTTTACTGCTATGCCAAGGATATAGCTGCTGCAGGAATAAAGAAGGCCCCAGATGATAAAGTTGATTTGAGCTGGGGAATGCTGTCTACTGCTAGCATGATGGAAATTGATAGATTATTTGGAAAGCCTGCAAGTAACTGTATGACCACACATTCCAAGCTGGGTACGGAGATGAGATTACCAGAAGGTGGAAAATTGTTAAATCGGTAAAAAAGATTTACTCATTTGTGCAATTCATTCTCAAACACATCATTGGTAGACTTACTTGAACATTTTGGTGCAATTAACAGATTTAATCTTGTATAAATTGTTGACATATACCGCATATCATGTAGTCAACAATTGTTATTAATTTCTCTGAAATATTCAAAGTAGGTGCTAAAAATTGTCAACAAAAATTTGCTTGGTTTTAGAACTTGCTTCACATTTTTTACCCTTTTCACCAATTTCCATTTTTCTTAGACCTGTAACAAATTGGATAACTGACTTGCTTGTATAAGGTGTTCTCCATTTTCTTTTTCCTTGGGGCTTTCCTTCTTGTTATTATACAAATCTCCAAGATAGTTTAATCTTATTTGTAGGCAAGCTATAATCAGCCAACTGGCATTACCAGCTTAACTAACTGAGATCATTTCTTGTGAGGCATTTCTTAGCGTGCGTTAAATGTCATGTTCTATGATTTGTTGTGTCAACAGTGTGCTTTATACTTGTGCAAGCTTACGATCTCCATTTACCATTATTCCTTCAACTTATTTGAACTGCTTCAGGTTCTTATTGACTTTATACTGCATTTTTGTGCATACTGGGTATATTTGCTTGCAGTGAATCCAAGAAACGTGCCGCAATACTTCAGTCCATTGTTCCATCACGGTCATACATGACAATGAAGGGTGATGCATTTTATGAATATTTGTCCTCTTTGGGCCACATTGCAAGATCTGAAGCTCTTCGACTGTCTGATGGTGGCAATACCAATACAAGGAGGTATGCACCTCTATCATCACCAAATATTTTGTAACCAAACTCTCATCTAACTTGGTTGTATTCTCCTAATTTAGGCTACGAACTGCCAGGCATTACTTGAGCACTGGCTCACTAATGCTGTCTCCTGAAGAAATTCCACTGCTTGGGCAATATAACATCTATGGGAAGTTTTCATCCCAATCAACAGATACCAATATCAAATAGAATTTTACATGCTTATTGACCACCTAGCTAACTCGACGGGATTGAAGTAGGCTCTCCTGTATCAAAGGAGCTAGTCAAGTTTTCAAGAATATATTGACATAAAAACAGCCGATGCGGCTTGCCTTTTTCACCAATGTTGGCAGCCTAGCATTGCCAATGCCTTTGTCTGTTTGGTTTTCATCGTCGGCATCTAATTAGAATGGGAGCTCTTATACACAACTTGTAAAGTTGATGGGGTCTTTTTGTTAGTGTTATCTAAATTAGTGCACAGTCCTGAAGAATCCAATATCATGCAAATGTACCGGAGTGACAATCATTATTACATTTATTTTAAACAAGAAAAATAAAAAAGAACTTCCGACTGATTCGAAGATGGTTGTTTTCGGCAAAAGCCTTACCAAGGCTGTATTTGTGGTTATACGTTCATAAATTTTTGGGTCTTGGTGTTAGAAGTAATTCCCTTACAACTTTCTAATACATCTAAGCCGACACTTTTCAAATCTCTTTACCTTGCTTCTTTCGATGGCAGGAATCATTACAAGATCATGTTAGCTTATTAATGTGATTTGCTTAGGGCATCAAATCAACGTCGACGTTTTTGTTTCATTGAACCCAACGCTTGTGTCTCAGTTCAACGTCGCTCTTCTCGGCTTCTTGCCTAATCTATTTGCTTCCCGTTCTATTTCTTCTATCAACTATTCACGTACGGTTTGTAACTATTTGCCAACAAGAACAAAATCTCTTAAAGCCTCGACTTTCATCAATGAAAGCCCACTCTCTCTAGTTCTCTATAAGTTGTTCGTTTTTTCTGGAGAGTTGATCATTTTTACTTTGTTGCTTGAAGCTGCCCAAGTTGCTAGAATATGGGTATGCTTTTAGATCCTTTTGCCCAAATCTCATGTCTGTTCGAGGTTTTGATTGAGATCTCCATTCGCAATCATGTGGAGGAATTTACATATGTAGGACCATGCGTTTCAGGACTAAACCTTGATTTGTTTTGGTTTTAAGAAAGTATTTGGTTGATTGATACGTCGGTAGGCTAATAATTTGTACAAATTTCGCTGGGCTATCTGACTGAAGGGAGTACATTTGAACCAAAGATACAATATCATTATAGAATCCAAACATAGCATATTTGAAGCCGAACATCTTCAAAAAGTTTGTACTTCAAGAATTTTTTAAATAAACTTCACCTTTTAGAAAGCAAATATTGGAGACAACTCTTTTTGATGACTGTTTAAGTGTGAGAGCACACCATCTTGATGATAAGCATCTTTGTAATGTATTCAAGTTAAACAGTTTTTCTTAACTAATCCATCATAGGATCAATTGAAAAAACCAACCATGCACTTAGATGGCCACACAGAAAACATCCATCCGACGACTGCCACTCAGCATTTACTACCTAGATGGCTAGCAAAAAATGTCTGAGTTCAACCAAAAAGTAAAAGCTTTGAAAGATGCCAAAACTTTCATTTGTTCATCCTTAAATTAGATTCAATAACACTAATAAAGTCTTCAGCCATTTATGAGTGCAGGAAGGAATCATGTAGTTGCTTTCAAAAATAATAGACAACATATAATATTGACTGAAAGAATGAAAAGATTTATGGAAGTCATCTTAATGAAAGTCAGCTAAATTGTTTTACATGATGAACAGGGGAGTAACGAACAAAAAAATGGTATTAAACATACCTCTCTTTTCGCTCCTGTAGGTCCTTCATCTGCTTCTTGTAATGGTTTTCAATATACTGCTTTGCAGCGGCGACCCTCTGTTTGGTTACATTTGATGTTGCTTCTTCACTCTTTTGTGCTTTTGACCCTTCATTCCCATTGGCTGTGGCTTCCTTCTTTTTGGCAGATTTCAACTTCTCTTTTGGCTTGAACTTCTTGAACCAACACCCTGCAGACTCCATGACTTTCACCAAGTAACTTGTTCAACTTTTTACCCTTTGAAGAATGAACAGCAAGGAAATAATAGAAGTCCCTCTGCACACTCAATCAATTATTCTCATTGTACCAATTATCGAAATGTATCGTCTAAAACTTTATAATCCCATATGACAGAATGCAGATTCACAAGGTTCAATGATTATTGAAGAATTCATGCTGCTTCCTTTGATTGTAAATGTAACAGAGTATTCAATTAACGTAGTATTCATCACCATCAAAACTTAAAAAACTATTTCTTAGCAACCTTAAGAAACTGGCAGTTTGCAAGCACATATAAGTCTAGACAATCTTCCACCAATTCACCAGTTTGCAGTTAAGGTAAGAGAAGTATTGCAACCTTTTGTTCTTAAAAAGCAGACAAGAAACTGCAGAACAAGCAATAACAGATTTGGGCTTTGACTCCGTTCGCTCAATTTGTCGAACACATAAGTTTATACTGAAGTTCAATATTTTCTCCTCATTGTAGTGAGATGTCTGTGTTACAGAATGCATTTTCTCCAACATTCTTATGCTCTATGTTTCAGACTTTAAATTCCTCCTGATCAAATCAGTTCCTTAAGTAAATATGACCAGAGTAACAACTTCACCTAAAATCTTTTAAAAGAACTCTATGAGCAGGCATGAGTAATAATTAGCAAAAGAAAAAGAACCTGAAACTGAATTACTAGTCTAGAGTCCCAAAGAAAAGCACACCTCGATCTCAATGCCTAAGCAGTCTACTTTAGCCTCGTTGCTATTTCAATAACTACAACATTCATGACCAAGTCTGGATACATTCTCTAACCGGATGACCAAAAGATCAAACAAGAAGTTGCGATCAATCAAGTGTTCAAAATCCAAGTCCAGGATATCACAAGATGGAGATTCCAGGAGAAGGA
This sequence comes from Erythroxylum cataractarum, assembly GCA_024703695.1. Lineage (NCBI taxonomy): Eukaryota > Viridiplantae > Streptophyta > Magnoliopsida > Malpighiales > Erythroxylaceae > Erythroxylum > Erythroxylum cataractarum. The sequence continues at coordinate 23,292,995 of JANJEY010000006.1, forward strand.
AAATTGATGTCAGTTTAATTTGTTTTTCTTTTTTCTATTAGTATCTTTCCAATCAAACAGATAATGGGGAGAAAACCCAAAAATTACATGCTAAAATCTTGCTGTAAACCTGCACTTTTAATAGACTATAATGAAACGTCAAAGCGTAGTAACTTACAGACTCAGAATATAATGCTTCCTAGATGTTCTCAGTAACCAAGCAGAAAGTCGAACTCGCAAAGACTGTCAAACATCAAGCAATCACTCACAATTCAGGTAAAAGAGAGAGAGAGAGAGAGAGAGAGAGAGAGCTCTAAGAACCAATGACTTTAAAAGCAAACAAATCCAGTACCGAATTCCCTTATACTTTCTCACCAGCCAAACAGAAATTAAAAATCCTAAAACTCCAAAACTGAAAAATGTACACAGCCACAAAAAGAAGTTGAAACACAAAGAACAAGTGTCATAAAATTAAGGATAAAAGACAAAAAGAAAAAAAAAACGAATCACATTAAAAAGAAAAGAACCGGAAATCGGAGTATAGAACAAGCAGCGTAGGTGTTGGATTGAGAGAGAGAACCGAACCGCAGCATAAGGAGGATTGGGGGAGAAGACAAATTGTAGAGAATATGGGAAAGTTAGTAGCAGTGAGTGAATGAGTCGCGATGCCCCATTCTTCCTGTTCGACTCTCGTTGACAATTGCCTTGTGCTTTTGCTTTTGTGATAGTTCTTGATGCATACACTTTCTAGGCTCCGTTCCCTTCTCTGTTTGTCATGTGTTGGCAGTCTCTCTCTTTCCTTGTAATTAATTAATTAATTGTCGTTTCAGTTTCTACCGAACGATCTTTCCTTTATACGCACTTTCTGCACTCTAATTTTGGGTTTTTTCCTTTTGGACCTTTTTCGGCCATTCTCGTTCTATATCCAAGTCCAAGGTATTTGGAAATTCATTTTTAGCAGTGGTTCAGTCTAAATTTGACGGGGTTGGGTGTTGTTGTTGGGATCAACGAGACTAATTCACTCTGATTCAGAGATGCCTGTAAAACAATAAAGGTACACTGGGGTTGACTGCCAGTAGACCCTTCCGACGCTCAAGTTGGTCTCTTAGGAGAGTTTTTATGGCTGATGAATAAAGAAAAATAGGGTTCTTGAAAATCGTATTTTTTTCATAATAAGGTAATGAATTTTTATGGCTAATACCTATAAGAATTAGGTCAATCCTTAAAGAATGGGTCGATCGATCCATACGTCGTTCTGAGTCTAAGCTTGGATCTAGCACAATTGACACAACCAAATAATATTAAACTTCGTTGAAGTTTTTATCTAAAGGAAACATGAAATTATATTTTAAAACGTTTAATTCTTAACATATAAACAATTTATCCTTTTTTAAATTCCGTAAGGCTAGAATAAATGATGCAACGAGAGTAACACCTCCCGCAGTCTTACTCTACATCCCTCCTTTCTTTTTGGTCAAATTTGGTTTTGACTCACCATCTAAAATTAACGGTATTCCACCTATCTCCCTCCTTGTTTTCTTGCTACTTTTAGTACTCTTTTTTGATTACACAAGGGATTTATAACATTAAATTAACGCTTTTGGGTACATAGCGTCCTACGCATCACGTCAAAGTATCTCCTGAAGATCAAGAGGGGGCTCAATCAGCACAAAAAGATTCAGACTGTGCACCCCAGCGAGGCAAGCAAGATTGTCTGCGCATTGGTTTCTTTCTCAGAATACGTGCTACATCTGAACAGTCCACTCTCACTGCAACAGCTGGTGTATACCTGTCACCAAAACATAAATCTCATTCAGTACCCCAATGAGATCAGAGAGCAAAGTAATAACCTCAAAGGAGTCGACTTCAAGAATAACTCGACGAAATCCCAAGTCTCAGGCCAGTTGGAGCCCCAAAAGGACGCCCCATAACTCCGCGATAAGCGATGAGCCCTGGGCTAGGTGTTGCTGGAATCTGCCTCGCCACTCTCCATAACAATCTCTGATCAGACCCCTTAATACTCCACAAATCATTATCATCGTCAACCCCAACCCTCTTCTCCCCAGTAAAATCCACAAGTCCTTATACTCAAGACTCTAAACATAATAATCCCGGACCTAGTAGTTTGAACTTTATCCTCCGCCCGCCTTACCATCCTATCCCTTAACGTATCGCAGTCGCCTAACTCTTGTAAGGAAGGAAGGATCCTTTCTTATTGTTGTGGCACAATCAAAACAACAACTTGACGTTATGGGAGAAGTCCATGCATCCTTACCACAAATGTAGTTAATTAACAAGCTATCTTAGAGTAGGTTGATAATGATTCGTCTGAGTTCGATAAACTTGGGCATATGTATCCTGTTTAGTCCATGTGGTGACTTCTTTATTGTTTCTTTACCAGTCTAGGTCTTAGGATTAGGAGCTTAGAAATGGAAGTTTTCTTTGATTGGATTCATTATCGGGAAAAGGCCCTCCTTTCCCCAAGTTTAACTATAGGCAACAACCAACTAAAGAAAGTTGTGAATTGAGAGCACATTGATTAATGATAACGATGCTTTTATCTTCTAAGCAATAATCAAGATAGTGTTGATAAAATCATGTGAATGATAAACCCTTATCAGGGATTGAAATGGTTACGACAAAAATGAGGTACTTCCATAATGTGCCTTGGAGTATTGGTTAATTGAGGGTCTAAACTAATTAGCTAGCTCGATTGGCAGGTCAATTTGTATGTATGGGCAAATAGTTAATTTAAAATGAATTAGTTATGCTAGAATATGTGCTGATGTTGGGTTGGATAAGGAACAACCAGAACAGTTGAGAACAATAAAGTTGAATGATGGTGGTGAACTGGTTAAAGATTAAATCCTCTGAACTATCAATAGAGACAATAAAAAATAGTTGAACCAAAAACCTAGGAACGAATAGGAAACAAGTTCAAAACAGATGGTTATGAAGAGCTAAAGAGAAAAAAGGAATCATTGGAAAGTACCCATGGAGAAGCTAGGGCAATTCAAGAGAAAATGGAACTGTTGAAATAGTAGAAGCTAACAAATAGAAAATCAAAGAAAATGATAGGAGAATCGTAAAAAAGAGTGCCATATTACTAAATACAAAACCTAAATCTCTAGGGGTGCCTCAAGATGCAAAATCAAATGAAACCCAACTAAAAATGGTTGAGTAGCAAGTTAAACCTAGCTCGCCAAAGACAATTGAAACTTAATCGATAGGCCTTCTTAAAGTCAGTCTCACGAGGAAAGTAAGTATGAAGTCCAAAAGGAAGGACAAAAATGTTAGCAAATATGTTAGTTTCAATTTTAATGTATGACGTTATTATTTAATCAATAAAGCCATTCTTTATCTTTATGTATTATGTTAATTACATTTGATGTTTTAATAATAAAGGTAAAATCTATAGAATAATTACTTTGTAATTGAAATTATGATGAGATCATAGCATATGTTTTATTTCTTTTTTATGAAGAAAGTAATTAATCTCATAAATTAAAATATAGAGATACTTAAACCAATGTGCAATTGCTTATCAAAGAATAAGTTCACTAAACTAACCCAATTATAAGGATCATAAATGGAATATTACTTATGTGTCTATGAATTTTCTCATTATGATGGTTGTATATTGACCCTTAGACTTGAGATTATCAAAGTATCTTACATGAGAATTATTGTGCTTTGATGCTACTTATGAAATATCCTATAATAATTCAATAGGTAATACTTGGAAGCAGTATGAACTATATAGAAATAGTTAGGTAAGTTAATAAAGGATTTGTCACTCTAAAGTAATTAGAGAGAATATTCTATTGTTCTTGATTAGTAGTGATTTAAGGAATTATCTAGCCAAAGTGAATTGATATTTGAAAAGGCATTTTTAAATATTAATTATAAATTATGAAAATGAACATAATTGGATACAAAAGAGTAGACAATGTATCCATATTTTGTTAATTGGAACATTGGATAACAAAAGGATTAGATTATACATCATAACTTTACATGGATAGGTTAAGTCAAACTATGACATGTTGCTAGACGTCAATCTTAATCTATGATTATAAATTATTTAATTGGAGAATTGAACATAAACTAAAAGGAGTTTTAATTTATCTAATTCGAATTATGAGTCATAATTATAATTAATAATCATTGCTAATATTTTAGGAACCTAATGGGTCATACATAGGAGCATTTGAAAAGAGAAAAATCAACTTAATTAAGTTTGACTTAATTATAAAGTTTAAGAAACTTTAGGGATCAAATATGATGTATTTGATTTTTATTAAAATTAAATTAATTATAATTAGAGTTAAACTTCAATTATAATTGATGTATTTAATTTTAATAGAAAATAAAAACATGACTTTTTTATAAATAGGAATAAGTATAAGAAGCTAGCACTCTTGCTAATTCCTCTCAAAGACTTGAGTGACTGCTTTGTAGACAATGTTAGAGGTTGGACATATAAATAGCTTGTGGTTGATACATCGAAAAGGTTTCGATATGATTTCAACAAGAATATCGAATCAGGTACAATTTCAAATTTTATGATTCGAGTTTAAGTTTTCTGGTTATTAAATTATCAAGATCTGATCAGAAACCATAAAATTGTATTTTTTCACTACACAGATAATTTGATCATGGTTGGTTTCCTAACACCAAACACCTCCACCCCACGTGAACTAGTTAATGTGGAATTCTAGGGGTTTAAATAATTTTACTAAGCAATAATCTTTACATGATTTCCTATTTCTTAAAAGCCCAGTTTTTTTTTGGTCTTATGATACCAACATAAATGGCTACAGTTTCAAAAAGGATTATGGTTTATTGCTAAAATATGGGTTACCTTATACATCCAGGCAGCTCATTATGATGGCAAATCTTAGTCATTTTAGTCTTATTTAGTTCCATCATAGCTACTTCTATAACTAGTTCTTCCATTACAAGGTGTCTCTAGTGGAGAACAAAACCAAAATTAATATCACAACAGTTTATGTAGTCAATAAGGAAGTTTAGAGGAAGTGATATGGAAAGACTTAACTAATTTATAAGACAATATATGATTATTAATTATTTAAACTATACATTTGTAGCTTAGGAAGGTGAAAGGCAAAAATGCATATTTCTTTCTACCATACTGTCGGATCTGAATAACAATAATAATAATAATAATAAGGAGTTCTTAAATGTCTCATCCAACTAGGAATAGCATAACTGAGATATAATGGCAAATTCTTTACTTAGAATAATAAGCAAAGTGGCATATTTTTCTCTAGAAAGAGCTTGATAGAGCTTTAGTGAGTTCCTAAAAAATGTCAAAAGTTCATAATAGTTAATCCCACTTTGGAAACCCATTCATCTTTAAACAGACTCCAATTGAAGTTTATCCTATAAGGTCAAGCACAAGAAGAAATGCTCTTTTAAGTTTAATAGTTATCTAGTTAACGCTTCTAGTTTTATGGAAGTAGTTCTTAGAGGTTTGAAAACCCTTACAAGTGGGTATGAAGCATTAAAATGAGTAAAAAAGCTTAAAGTGATTAAAAAGGAGCAGATGATAGTTAATTGTAATAATGTGGGAAAACTAAAGTGGAAAAAGGGAAGCCGTTGCATTTCTTAACAATGCTTAGGAACTATTGAGATTTAATGATCCTCATCTTAAGTAGATGGGGAGAAATGCTTCTAATAGATATATAAAGACATTTAAGTTGCATTACTCCTTGGTAAAGTAGAAATCAAGGATCAATTGGCAAGGGATGGGTATAAGAACACTAAATTTTTCCAACATATGGTTCTTTTGAGAAAAGGAACACAAATATAATCATTTCCTTAAGTAAATTGTGATGGATTAGAAGTCAGTGATTAGTAAGAGTTAAAATCTCTAGCCTACAATTCCATTTAGAAAACTTAAAGCGCTATGGAATATGTTTGTTTTTAAAAGCAATAAATCAAGAATATATTCTATCATATTATACGAGACCAACTAGTAAAATTTCTTAAAACCTCCTTCACCAATACAGTGATTAAAAAGGCTATGTTTAACTTAAAGCCTGATAATGCCCCGATTTTTGATGGTTTTAATACACTCTTCTTACAATAAGCTTAGAACGTCATAGTTATTTTAGTCATCAATGTTATACAAGAATGCTTTACTAATAGCAAGATGCTAGCTAGTCTAAATAAAACATATATATGCCTAGTCTTAAAGATACCTAACCCTTCATACTTAGCTAACTAGGGGCTCATAAATTGCTATAGTATGATCTATAAAACCATTTATAGGTTTCTAGCCTCTAGATTGAAACGCGTTTTTAAGGATATCATTAACCTAAATTAAGGAGCACTTTGGTTGAGATAAACTTAGTCAATTATGAAATAACCATAAGTGCACAATATAGTTGTAGCTAGTACCAGCAACTATGTTATTCCCACGAAGATGATGAATACTAGTAGTTACCATTGTCTTATTATCTAATTTATGAATTTGAATTTAATTTTTATTAAAGAAATCAAAACTTAACCAAATAAAATAAAAATGTAGCAAGATTGAACAAAGAAATAATCGATCACTTAGAAACTTATCGATATCATGAATTAATGTCTAGGCTATGAATCCTCCTAAAAACCCTTAACTAGTTGGTCTTTTACTATCCAATTGTTTTATTGACTATTAGATTGTGAAAATTCCTATGGTATGCTAATATCTCTCTTGAATCTAATAACAACTAATCCTAAGTTTATCATCCGAATTACTCAGGATAAAGTTTATAGGATTGTTTTATTAAATTGTGAATTTTGTTAACCTAAAGCACTAAAGAATATGTTTGCTTTTAAAAGTAATATATCAAGAATATCCTTTATCATACTATACCAGATCAACTAGTAAAATTTCTTAAATCCTCCTTCTCCAATATAGAGATAAAAAAAGCTATGTTTAACCTAGGGCCTGACAATGCCCTAGTTTTTGGTGGTTTTAATACACTCTTCTTACAATAAACTTAGGACTTTATAGTTATCTTAGTCATCGATGTTATACAAGAATGCTTTACTAATGGCAAGATGCTAGCTAGTCTAAATAAAACATATATATGCTTAGTCTTAAAGATACCTATCCTTTCCTGCTTAGCTAACTAGAGGCTCATAAATTAATATAGTATGATCTAGAAAACCATTTATAGGTTAGTAGCCTTTAAATTGAAACTTATTTTTAAGGATATCATCAACCTAAATTAAGGAGCATTTTGGTTAAGCTAAACTTACTTAGTCAATTATGAAATAACCATAAGCGCATGATATAGCTCTAGCTAGTACTAGCAACTATGTTATTCCCACGAAGACGATGAATGCTAGTAGTTACCATTGTCCTATTATCTAATCTACAAATTTGAATTTGAATTTTATTAAAGAAAGCAAAACTTAAGCATATAAAATAAAACATGCAGTAAGATTGAACAACAAAATAATCGATCACTTAGAAACTTATCGATATCAGGAATTAATGTCTAGACTATGAATCCTCTTAAAAACCCTTGGCTGGTTGGTCTTTTATAATCCAATTGTTTTATTGACTATTAGATTGTGAAAATTCATATGGTATGTTAATATCTCTCTTGAGTCTAATAACAATTAATCCTAAGTTTATCAACCGAATTACTCAGGTTAAAGTTTATAGGATTGTTTTATCGAATTGTGAATTTTTCCAACCTAAAGCACTATATAGTATGTTTGCTTTTAAACCCAATATATAAAGAATATACTCTATCATACTATACCAAACCAACTAGTAAAATTTCTTAAAACCTCCTTGACCAATATAGAAATTAAAAAAAACTATGTTTAACCTAGGGCCTAACAATGCCCTAATTTTTATGGTTTTAATACACTCTTCTTACAATAAACTTAGAACGTCACAATTATCTTAGTCATCAATGTTATACAAGAATGCTTTACTAATGGCAAGATGCTAGCTAGTCTAAATGAAACATATATGTGCCTAGTTTTAAAGATACTTAACCCTTCATGCTTAGCTAACAAGAGGCTAAAAAATTACTATAGTATGATGTATAAAGCCATTTATAGGTTACTAGCCTTTAGGTTGAAAAATATTTTTAAGGATATCATTAACCTAAATTAAGGAGCATTTTGGTTGAGCTAAGCTTATATAGTCAATTATGAAATAATCGTAAGTGCACGATATAGTTGTAGCTAGTACCAACAACTATGCGTTATTCCTACAAAGATGATGAATACTAGTAGTTACTATTGTCCTATTATCTAATTTACGAATTTGAATTTGATTTTTATTAAAGAAAGCAAAACTTAAGCAAAAAAAAAACATGTAGCAAGATTAAGCAAAGACATAATCGATCATTTAGAAACTTATCAATATTAGGAATTTGGTGCGTGTGAGCTTGAAACCCTAAGAATTTGAAGAGGGTATGAAAATTCTGTGTCCGTCAAACGGACATGGGAGTCTGTTTAACGGACAGCTTCGGGTGAATTGGAACACTTTGAATGGCTAATGTCCGTTTAACGGACATGCAGGTCTGTTTAACGGACCTTCTCGGGTAAAATGGGATTGCTTTGTCGATTCATGTCCGTTTAACAGACATCCACGAGGCAACTTTAGTCAATCATATTTGTGATCGTTTTAAATTTGGTATTTGTGGTCTTAAGTGAGATAT
>JANJEY010000006.1:23310549-23321200 GCA_024703695.1 Erythroxylum cataractarum
AGAAACTGAAGTTGTGCGCAACTTCAGTTGGTCTGCAAGAGTGACAAGATTTAGACGAGCTACTGCATCAACCAGGTGTGAAGATAGATTGAAATCAGTCTTCAAGTGGGAGATTGTTAGGTAAGGGACTTATTCCCATATTGGAAACAAGTGAGGGAGGGGGTGGCTTAAAACCTATAAATAAACCCCCTTCCCCCTTCATTTAAAATCATCCAAAATTAGAAAAACAAAATATTATTTTTAGTTTTCTCCTCCTTTGGTGAGTAAGAGAAATAATAAGAGTAGAAAGATTTGGTGAGTAATTTTGGGGTGTATTGGGGTAAGGGTTTGAGAGTGTGTGTAAACACTAGTGAGATGAGTGTTGAGTGCAAACACTTGTAAGTGTTGTTTTTTTCTCCATAATAAAAAGGGTGTGCAGTAGCCCCAGAGACGTAGGCACGATTTGGCCGAACTCCGTTATCAAATTTTGTGTTGTTCTATTGGCGTTTTAGTTGCGTGGAAATAGTTGAATTTCCTAACATGCGGCTCATACGTTTGTTTCCATTTTTGGAGAAGTTCTCTACATTAAGAAAGTATAGAGACATGTAAAGGATAGATTTTGTGAGATAGGAGTAGGAAAGGCGTGTTTAATTGATCATTTCTCGAAACACTTTTGTGAGCCCATATGCTAGGTTTAATGTATATGCGGCATAACGGTTCATATAAGAAAAAAACAAAGATTCATATTGAAAATTTTAACATATTCACTTTCTAAAAATTAAATATCACAGTAACAATTGCCTAATATTTATTATATATTTTTTAGAAATAAATATTATGCATAGTTTTTGAATATAAAGCCAACGCTATTTCTTCCTCCCTTAAACACCCTATTTATCCTCTCCCACTTCTTTTTGTCTCGTTCCCATTTCTCTCCTCCACTTCATCACCATCCTTTAATTCTCAAAGTTGCCATATTTTTGCTCAAAGCCGAAAGCTGTGCATGCCGCATTCGTAGCTTGGGTTGCCATAGGATGGTCATATTGGGGTGTTGACCCCTCAGGCTTTTAGCCAGATCAATCAGGGTGGAGTGCAATAACAACATTAAAACCAAGATACTACTAAAGATGATTCTCAAGGATCTGAACTGTAATAGATGAGTGTTTGAGATGTATAAATTTGAGATTGATTGAAGACTGAATTCTGTAATGGTTTTTCTTTGTAGTATAATTGGTTTTGATAAATATTAAGAGGAAAGAAGAAAAATGAGATACTTGAGAGATTGACTGGGTTTGAGTTTTACCACTTACTTCCCCTCTATTTCATCCATAAAGCATTTATAAAAAGGTTCTTTTGACTTCCCTTTTGTTCTTGATCTTTTTTATTTTGTGAAAATTTTGTAGGGTTATTAAACTAATTATTTTTGGTGAAAAGTGGATTTGCAAGCAGCCGAATAACTTTTTATGACCACTTAAAGTTTGGCTATCTAGCAGAAAGTAACAATAAAAGAAAAGAAGTAAAAAGCAAATCTCATCACAATACCTGTTATTTGACAAGAATTTCTTGAGCTAGTGATTTAACTTGTTCTCAGTTAAACCAGCAAAAACCAATAGGATTGGATGTGGTTAGGGCCAAAAGTGTATTTTAAAATAGCTAAAATATATTTAACCCTTTGTGTTTTATCTCTTAGTATATTGTGCTCCCTTTTATTTTAAAAATAAACTTATTGCTTTCTTTGACCACTGTTTAAAGGAACTTATAATTCAAAAAACTTTTTTACTCCTGTATTATGATGACATCGCTATAATTATACATGTTGCATTTTTATGAACAAAAATACCCTTTTAGTTGTTGACTAAAATACATCAAACTCATATATTTTTTGCTTTATTTCATTATACTCTCTATTTCAAAAATAAAAATTATTTTATGCATGGATTGCTTTTTGATCGTTAATAAATAAAATTTTACTAAAAATATCATTGTTTTCATAATTGTATTTCATGACCGTTAATTTATAAAAAAATTAAAAAATAAAAATTATTTATGAAACAAAAAAAAGGGTAATTTGGGCAGCTCAATTTTTTGTCGATAAGGGTAGACTGAAAATAACGATAAAAAATAGTGGATAAAAAATCTTTTTAAATTTTAAACTCTTTTGGCTAGTGATCAAAAGGAGTAATAAGTTCAATTTTAAAATAGAGGGGCATAACATACCAAGAGGTAAAACACAGATGGTTTAAATATATTTTTGCCTTTTAAAATTGAAAATAGAGGGGCATAACATACCAAGAGGTAAAACACAAAGGGTTTAAATACATTTTTGCCTTTTAAAATTGAATGTTTTTAATGGAATACAATTTGAATTATAATATTTTAAAGCATTCAATTTGAATCCTAACATTTTCAAAATGTTAAGAACAAATTTTAAATGGACAAAAAAATCAATAATATTAATTCTTTTTCAGTTAGATGTTATGTTAATATTGATATGTCATTGTATATATTTTTAAATAAAATATATTTTATTGTCACATAATTAACTTTTTTATAAATTAATCAAAAAGTAAGTCCTAATAGTGGGTCTATTGGTATACATTTAGATAATGGATCACAGTTATAATAACAACGAGACTCATTATTATATATTTTAAATAATGAAGCCGCCTTTATTTTAGAAATAAAAATAATATCACATTAATGTTAACTTGATATTTATCAAATGAAAAGTTAATTCTGTTAAAATTTTCATCCATTTAAAGTTTTTGAAGGTTTTAAAAAGTTAAAATTTAATTTAGATGCTTCGAAGCATTAAAGTCTATTATATATTTTATTGCAAATATTGAAGTGGACAATGCACGTTTAACCTCAAAATTGTAGATGCCTATAGATTTGGGGTTTGCATTTTAAATTGTCAAATACATTCATTTCCAAAAAAAAAAAAATTGTCAAACAAATAGGTAGAAGTCAAATCTCTTGAACACCGTCACAAATAGTATTTTCATGAGCAATCTGATTTCATCAAATAAATTACTCAATCTATCCCCAAAAAAAAAATTATATTCTCCATCATGTTTCGTGGCTAGACGAGATGTGGTTCGTCCAATAAGAATTCTTATGTGGGTGTGCTTAAAAAAAGCCATGTTGAAACTATATGCTACGTTTCAGAAGCCACTCTAATTGCCATAAAGGGGTAAGTAACCACTTGCATAAATTATATGTTAGATTATTGTGCATCATCTATAGGCGATCATGTAATTTGTTGAGCTGGTTCTAATAAAAATTAGACTTAAAGATATTAGAGTCAAACAGGTATTTTTAATAAAAGTTCTCCCCTTTCTTTGTTTAAATTTTGATGATGTTTACAGAAGAAAATAATTAAAAGAATTTTCTACTATAAAAATCGTTAAATAGAAAAGGGAAAAACTAAAAAATTATAATTTGTTACATTAGAGCATATACAAATTTTCATGAATTAAAGAATATTTCTATTAACTTTATTGTTCATATGAATATCAAAATAAATATTTTTTATTTTTTGGTCTATAATTGGTACTGATATTTGCCACCATTAACATATAAATTGAATTAAAGGAAGCAAGATACCCCCTTTTTAGTATTCTAATTAATTAAATCTGTCAAAGGAATTAGACGAGGGGATTCTTTATCCCTTTATCTATTTACCTTGGCTATGGAAGGCTTCTTTTGGCTACTTTCCAAGCTTATTCCTTGCAACAATAGTTTTCATTATCACCATCGATGCAAGGAGTTACAGCTCACACATCTAATGTATGCAGACGATCGTCTTCTCCCACTGATATCTCTTCCATTCACAAAATCATGCATCTGTTGGTGCTCTATATAGATTGGTCTGGGCTTAAAATCAACATTGAAAAGAGTAGCATATGTTTTGTAGAAGAATTACAGGTCTCAACTCCTCTCATGTCCCTTTCAGATATTTGGGAATACCTATTCTGTTCTCTAAGCCTAAACTCCAAGACTGCTTGCCAATTGAAATCTAGAATCCCCTCTCTCGTTACCATTTGATCCTTAGACTTCCTTCTCGCATTCTATCAACCTAATCGTGACCCTGAGATGTGGATCATCCAAGGCACATTAGCATGGCGTACTTCCCTCGTTTGAACCGAGGTTTGAAACAAAATTTATCCTCAAGAGGATAGATGGGGCGATTCAGGTGAGATCCAATGTAGATCTAACTTTCTATTCACTCGTGAGATCCGGGCGATCCGGGGGGGACAACCACGGCTCCGCTCTTCTCGTGGAAGGTCTGGTACCTTGGATAATATCAAAAAAGCTAGAGTTAAATGGAAGGAGGTCACCACCCCTAAAAGGTAAGGAGGCTTAGGGATCATTTCAATTTCGGTCATGCAAAATGTTTTAATATGTTAAAGATTATGGATACTATATACAGATCATGACGCTCTTTGGACAAAGTGGATCCATGAATACTAGTTGAAGAACGTAAAATTCTAACAAGCTGATTTTTCTAAGGAAGGATCTTGGATCTTAAAGTAAATGATGAATCTACGGACTGTCATCTACCCTTGTATCAAACATAACATTGGCAATGGTGCTAAGGCTTGAATCTAGTTTAATAGTTGGTTGGCAATCAACCCCTAACTTACTTTCCAAAATTGCTAAGCTTGAGGAATTGTTTGCCTCTACACTTAAAAGTCTCTTCGGTGATAGTAAATGGGGAATGGTAGGGACATTTTAGAGGTTTTCAATCTCTAATGAACTTCTTCCCTTCTCTTCAAAACATTACAAGTGAGGATAACATCTCTTGGGGCCTTAATTTGAATGGTAATTTTTTCAACCAATCATGCTATAAATTATTCCTAGCCAATCAGCCTATGGTTCTATGGTTTCAACTCCTTTGGAAACACTCCATCTGTCCTAAAGCATCCTTCATTACCTGGCTTGCCCTTAAAAATCATTTTTAGACTAGAAGCCAATGGCGTGGGAGCATAGACGATACTTGTATTCTCTGCAGTAATGTTGTTGAGACTAGAGACTGTTTGTTCTTCCTCTGCACCTTTTCAACAAGAATATGGATTATAATCTTACATTTACTGCCTATACGACATGATAGTTTTCAATGAGAATTAGTGTTGAATTGGGTGTTAACTCACATGAGAAGGCTCCTACCTAATGCTATTCTAATCAAAATTGTTTTTATCCTTTCTATCTATTGTATCTGTTGTGAACAAAATAATAAAAGATTTACATCGAAAAGGGAAGACAAATATTAAGTCATAGATAAGATCATCAATATGTCCCGAGCTTACCTATATGTCGGAAATGTCCAACACCTTATTTCAGCTGATATGAGAAGCAGATGGCATCTTTATTGTTGGTTTATGCCCTACAGCCAATTGCTTTGGTTGTAGTTTAGTGACAACTTGTTAAAGACATTCTTTATCTTGTACATGTTTAGATGTATATGATAAAGTCCATGGGACAATTGTACATTCCAGATGAAATTATAATAAGATTATAATTATAAGATTCATATTACATTTATGTATTATTTCTAAATGTTCCTAGTCATTGTTTTATTAAGATTGGACATTAATAGAACGTAAAAAGATTAGCACATGTTTTATTTTTCCTTATAAAGGAAGTAGTCAATCTCATAGGCTAAAGCATAGAGATACTTAAACAAACGTGTAGATGCTTGCTAGAGAATAAGTTCACTGAACAGGCCCGATATGAGAAATCCATTTGAAACTTTACTTGTATGTCTATGGAATTCTCATTGTGATGATTGTATAAATGATACTTTGACTTGAGGTCATCAAAGTAATCTTGTGTGGAGATTACTATATTTTGATATTACTTATGATGTTGAGAATTAATTCAAAATTTTAGAGTTGTTAAAATTCCTTTAGAATATGTCTTAATTTATCTTTAATCTTATCTTACAAGCTAGGTTTGTTGGCTGGAATATCCATTTTAGTTTTTTGTATTTTGCCTATATAAGCCAACCAAGTTTAATAATAAGATGACTTTAGTGTTACATATTCCTTAATCTTACCTTATCTTATCTTAGTCATGTTCTTTTCTTTAAAATCTCAACATGGTATCAGAGCTTTAAATCCTTGAGGAACTGCGAGATTGAGTGAGAAAATACAAAAATAAAGTTCTCATGGTTACTAGTAATTCAACAATTATCTCCCCCAAAGTTTCAAGGGTGAAAATTATCTAGTATGGGATGTTAAGATGAAAGCTCATTAAAAAGATTTTAGCTTGTGGCAGTGGGTAGAAAATGAAAGGGAATTACCACCTCTGGGAAATAATCCAACACTCAATCAGATAAGGGCTCATGAAGAAAAAGAAGCAAAAGCTCCAAAAGATTTATCTATAATTCATTCTGTTGTCTCCAAAGTAATTTTCACAAGAATAATGACTTGTGAAACAGCTAAGAAAGCTTGGGATATTCTAAAAGAGCTATATCAAGGCAATGAAAGAACAAGAAGGATGCAAATCTTAAATCTCAAAAGAGATTTTGGGACTTTGAGCATGAAAGAAAAGGAGACCATATAAGAATATTATGATCGATTGATAAGTGTGGTGAACAAAATTCGACTGCTGGAAGAAGATTTACCTTATAAAAATATTATAGAGAAAATGTTTATAAGTTTGCCTGAAATATATGAGTCTAAAATTTCATCTCTTGAAGATTCAAGAGATATCAGTACAATAACTTTACCATAATTGATTAATACTTTACAGGCTCAGGAGCAAAGAAGAGTTATGAGAAAAGAGGAAATTGAATAGACAGTTGAAGGAGCTTATTTAGCTAAAGTTGCAAAGAGAAAAGAAAAAATTCTTTAATGTAACCATTGCAAGAAGCCTGGTCATGAAGAGAAATATTGCTGGTACAAAGGAAAGTCTCAATGCTATAAAGGAAAGTCTCAATGCTATAACTGTAAAAGATTTGGTCGTCTGCAAAAGAATTGCAGATTTAAGAAAGAAGAACATGTATATTTGGTTAAAGTGTTGAAGAAAAAACTTTATTTTGAATTAGTTGAGAGAAGTGTTCAACAATGACAAGATGATGAAAAAAGCATCATACAGTGAAGAAAAGTGCTTCACAAATAAAAAAATTCAAGAGATGATAAGAAAATGCATCATACAGTGAATAGAAGTGCTTTACAAATACGAAATTTGGAGAGATGTGCTCCATAAAGTTTGAATTTTTTGCAACTTTGAATCAATGGAGAATGTTGGAAAGATTAATTCAAAGTTAAAATTGAAATTTTTGTTTAAAGATAATATATTTGTTAAAAGATAAAATTTTATGTTGGAAAGATTGATTAACAGTCAAAAGTGAATTTTTTGTTTAAAGACAAGATAAAGATAAAAATTATGATAAACTTATTATCTAGTTAGGATTTAAAATTTAGAATTTGATTTATTTTATCTTGATATTAGCTAGGTTTGTTATTTCATTGTCTATATATTTAGGCTTTCAACGTCAATGTAATTGGCATCCATCAATAAATTACCACTTGCATTATCTCTTCTCTATTCTACTCCATTTTAGTTATTTTTTGGTTCTAAAATCTAACATGGTATCAGAGCTTTAGATTCTTGAAGGACTATGAGATTGAATGAGTTCCTATGGCTGCTAGCAATATCTCAACCTCAAGTTTCAACGGTGAAAATTATCAAGTATGGGTTGTTAAGCTGAAAGTTCATTAAACAGGTCTTAGCTTGTGGCAGTCTGTAGAAAATGAAAGGGAATTACCACCTTTGGGAAATAATCCAACACTCAATCAGATAAGGGCTCATGAAGAAAAAGAACCAAAAGCCCCAAGAGCTTTATCTATAATATATTCTGCCATCTCAGAAGTAATTTTCACAAGAATTGTGACGTGTGAAACAGCGAAGGAAGCTTGGGATATGTGAAAAGACTTATATGAAAAGAACAAGAAGGATGCAACTCTTAAATCTCAAAAGAGATTTTGGGGCATGAAAGAAAAGGAGAACATATAAGAATATTCTTATCGGTTGATAAGTGTGGTGAACAAAATTCGACTATTGGGAGAAGATTTACCTGATAGCAATATTGTGGAGAAACTGCTTATAAGTTTGCTTGAAAGATTTGAGTCTAAAGTTTCAACTCTTGAAGATTAAAGAGATATCAGTACAATAGCTTTACCAGAATTGATTAATGCTTTGTAGGCTCAGAGCAAAGAAGAGCTATGATAAAAGAGGAAATTGAACAGACAGTTGAAGGAGTTTATTTAGCTAACGTTGGAAAGGGAAAAGAAAAAATTCCTCAATATAACCATTGCAAGAAGCTTGGTCATGAAGAAGAATATTGTTGGTACAAAGGAAAGTCTCAATGTTACAGCTGCAAAAGATTTGGTCATCTGCAAAAAATTGCAGATTTAAAAAAGAAGAACATGCAAATTTGGTTGAAGTGGGTGAAGAAGAATTTTTTTTGAATTAGTTGAAAGAAATGCTTAACAATAGTAAGATGATGAGAAAATGCATCATACAGTGAAGAGAAGTGCTTCACAAATAAGAAATTTGGAGATAGGGGCTCCATAGAGTTTGAATTTTATGGAACTATGAATCAAGGGAGAATGTTGGGAAGATTGATTCAAAGTTAAAATTGAAGTTTTTGTTTAAAGATAAGATATTTGTTAAAAGATAAAAAATTATATTGGAGAGATTGATTCAAAGTTAAAATTAAAGTTTTTGTTTAAAGATAAGATATTTGTTAAAAGATAAAATTTTATCCACTAAGATAAAATTATTATCTAGTTAGGATTTAAAATTTTGAATTTGATTTGTTTTATCTTGATATTTGATAGCATTGCTATTTCGTTGCCTAAATACTTAGGCTTTCAACATCAATGTAATTGGCACCCATCAATAAATTACCACTTACATTATCTCTTTTCTATTCTACTTTATTTTAGTTAGTTTCTGGTTTTAAAATCTAACATGGTATTAGAGCTTTAGATCCTTGAGGGATTGTGAGATTGCGTTAGTTCCTATGGTTGCCAGCGATTCAAAGATTATCTCACCCCAAGTTTCAACGGTGAAAATTATCAAGTATGGGTTGTTAAGATGAAAACTCATTTAAAAGGTCATAGTTTGTGGCAGCGGGTAGAAAATGAAAGGGAATTACCACCTCTGGTAAATAATCCAACACTCAATCAGATAAGGGCTCATGAAGAAGAAGAAGCAAAAGCCCCAAGAGCTTTATCTATAATTCATTCTGTCGTCTCAGAAGTAATTTTCACAAGAATTATGACGTGTGAAACAACTAAGGAAGCTTGGGAGGCAATGAAAGAACAAGGAGAATGCAAATCTTAAATCTCAAAAGAGATTTTGAGACTTTGAGCGTGAAAGAAAAGGAGACCATACAAAAATATTATGACCGGTTGATAAGTGTGGTGAAAAAAAACCAACTGTTGGGAGAAGATTTACCTGACAGCAATATTGTAGAGAAAATGCTTAAAAGTTTGTCAAAAAGATTTGAGTCTAAATTTTCATCTCTTGAAGATTCAAGAGATATCAGTACAATAACTTTACCAGAATTGATTAATGCTTTGCAGGCTGAGGAGTAAAGAAGAGCTATAAGAAAATAGGGAATTGAACAGACAGTTGAAGGAGCTTATTTAGGTAAAGTTGGAATGGAAAAGAAAAAATTCCTCAATGTAACCATTACAAGAAGCCTGGTCATGAAGAGGAATATTGTTGGTACAAAGGAAAGTCTCAATGCTATAACTGTAAAAGATTTGGTCATCTGCAAAAGAATGGCAGATTTAGAAAAGTAGAACATGCAAATTTGGTTGAAGTGGTTAAAGAAGAAACTCTTTTTTGAATTAGTTGAGAAAAGTGCTCAACAATGATAAGATGAAGAGAAAGTGCATCACACAGTGAATAGAAGTGCTTCACAAATAAAAATTTTGGAGAGATGATGAGAAAGTGCATTATACAGTGAAGAGAAGTGCTTCAGAAATAAAAAAATTTGGAGAAATGTGCTCCATAGAGTTTGAATTTTTTGCAACTTTGAATTAAAGGAGAATGTTGGAAAGATTGATTCAAAGTTAAACTTAAAGTTTTTGTTTAAAGATAAGATATTTATTAAAAGATAAAATTTTATGTTGGAAAGATTAATTCAAAGTTAAAATTGAAGCTTTTCTTTAAAGATAAGATAATTTTTAAAAGATAAAATTTTCTCTATTAAGATAAAGTTATTATCTAGTTAAGATTTAAAATTTTGAATTTGATCTGCTTTATCTTGATATTAGCTAGGTTTGTTATTTCATTGCCTATATATTTAGGCTTTCAGCGTTAATGTAATTGACACCCATCAATAAATTACTACTTACATTATCTCTTTTCTATTATACTATATTTTAGTTAGTTTCTGATTCTAAAATCCAACATGATATTAGAGCTTTAGATTCTTGAGAGGACTGTGAGATTAGGTGAGTACCTATGGCTGCCAACAATTCAACGATTATCTCACCCCTGAGTTTCAATAGTGAAAATTATCAAGTATAGGCTGTTAAGATGAAAGCTCATTTAAAAGGTCTTAACTTGTGGCAGTGGGCAGAAAATGAAAGGGAATTACCATCTTTGGGAAATAATTCAACACTTAATCAGATAAGGGCTTATGAAG
>JANJEY010000006.1:23493243-23505103 GCA_024703695.1 Erythroxylum cataractarum
ACAATGTAAACTTTATGAGAAATATTTGGGTGAGTGATAGTAAGGTAAATAAGACTACTAACTAGTTGTCAATAAAGTGTACCATCACTCATAGGAGTTTCATCAGTGGCAGAGTATGATCATTAGAGTCGAGTAGAGTGCTAGTAATCTTAGTTTAGTGAGATCAACATAAGAGATAAGATCAGTAGCATACTTGATTTGAGATAAGTAGTAACCTGAATTATCAGAGGATACTTCAAGGCCTAAAAAGAAGCTTAGGGGACCTAAATCTTTCATTTCAAATTATTGATGAAGACAAGATTGGGAGTAGCAATCCCTTAAGTGTCATCACCGGTTATTATCATCTCATCAACATATAGAAGGAGAAGAGTATACCTTTGATAAGTTTTTCAAATAAACATGGCATGATCATAAGAGTTGGATGTAAAGTTAAGATTGTTGATGGAGGAACTAAATTTAGCAAACCATGCTCGAGGAGTTTGGTTAAGGACATACAAGGCTTTGCGAAGACGATAAGCTTTTTTAAGTGAATGAGCATACCTAGGTGGAGGTTGCATGTTTACTTTGTCCTGAAGATCACCATTAAGAAAGACATTCTTGACATCCATCTGAATTAATTCCCAATGCTTGCTTGCTCCTATGACAATAAGATTGAGGACTGAAGTTAGGTGAGCGATTGGAGCTAAGGTCTCCTTATTGTCAAGTCCAAATTATTGAGTAAACCCCTTTGCAACTAATCATACTTTTTATGTTTCAACTGATCCATCAGCTCGATTCTTAATTTTGTATATCCATTTACAACCAATACAAGATTTATTTGAAGGTAGGTCAACTAAATCCCAAGTTTTGCATTGGAGAGAGCTTGTAATTCTTCCACCATTGTTCGCTGCCATAAGGGGTTAGGATTGGCTTCACGATAAATGTGAGTTTGATATAAAGAAATGATAGTGAAATAGACATGGAAGTCTTTAAGGTGAATATAGGGTTGGCTTACTTGAGAGGATCGGAGGAGTTGTGAAGACTCAGTAGGTTTTGTTGAATGAATAGAGGAAGAGTTATTTGGTAGGGACGGAGGATCTGCAGCTGGAGAAGACAAAATAGGATCAATTGTCAGTTATGTTAAGATATTAGAGTTGTGAGACGGACTTATAAAAGAAATATCAGGAAACAACGATATGGTAGAATAAAAAAGAAGTTGTGTATGGGTTTGCCGACTCAAAATTTTGATATTGTGGAGAACATTTTATGTCCCTAAAAAGTGACATATCGAGAGATTTATAATCTTTGAGATAGTGGATCCTAATATCTATAACCTTTGTGTTCTATCCTATACGTTCTATTCCATACCCTAGAAAACACCATATACGTGCTCTAGTTTCAATTTTGGTGTGCTCATAAGGTTGTAATAGAACAAAGCATGCAAAAAAAAATAAATTAAGATATTGATGAATTTTGCATCTTTGTATTCCATTGCATTATCATTCCAAAATACTGTAATCTTACAAGAGAACTGAGTTTGAATCATATTAGCAAAATGAGAGTAGATAGATAATAATTCAGATTTATAACGCATCAGATAAATCCATATATAGAGAGAAAATTATCGATAAAGATCTCATAATATTTCGTGCTACCCATAGTTTCATAAGGTGGAGAACCTCAAATATCAGAATGAATTAGATCAAAAGGTGCTCAAGAGATAGAATCATTGAGAGAAAATTGTAAAGCATGATGCTTATAAAGTTGACAAGAAACACAATCAAAATCTTCAGTCTTAACATGAACTAGATTACTGCTAAAGATTTAAAAACCCTAATATAGAGGTAGAAATATGACCCAAAAGAGAGTGTCGTGCCATATATGAGAGGTAACAGCACCAACAATAAGCTTTGAAGAAAGACTTAGTGAAGTAAGCTTAAATAGTCATCTAACCTTTTGCCCTTTCCCAAGGATGTTGCCTGCCTTTAGATCTTGCACAATACAACTATAAGTCGAAAATGATACGTTGACATCGAGTTCATATAATTGTTCAATAGAAGTAAGGTTTAATGAGTGTTTGGGAACAAGAAAAGATTTAGGTAAATGTAATGTGGATGTGTAAACAACACCTACATGTTGTACATAAATGGTAGAATTATTGGCAGTGTGAACAACTTATGGAATGGATAATATTGTTAAAGATTTAAGAATAGAGGAGTCAGAGGTCACATGATTGAAACAATAAAATCAAGATACCAAGAGTTTGAGGTACTTGATGTGACAAATAGGGTAAAAGAGGAGACTGTACCAGAATCTGGTTGATGTTGTTAAAGAAGGGCGTGGAAGTCCATTAAAGAGAATTTGGGAGATGTGTTTTTAATATGGTCCTTAATGGCAACAACAACAATGGAAGCAAGTTGGATAGACTTGGAAGAATTGTCGTGTCTAGAGTTCTGTTTGAGCCATTTTCTTCATTTAGAAATATGACGTCCAGGCTTTTTACAGTAGCTACAAGATCCTTTATAAAACTTCTTATCTGTATTGTGAGAAGTTTGAGATGAAGTATGAGTTGAAAGAACAACATTAGTAAACTAGATAAAATTTTCAATACGGAGCATATTAAGATGACTTTCCTCTGAGATGAGATCCTTAATGACAGTGTCAAGGTTGGGTAGAGTTCCTCGATGAAGAAAAGAGTTACAAATGAGTTTAAATTCATCCTTAAGATGCATAAGCAAACGTCATATATGTTGACGATCTCGATGATTTGCATAAAGCACAGCAGCATCGTGATTAGGCTAGACAGGATCGCCAAGTGTTGGTTGATCTCAAAGTTCTTGCAATTCAGACACATAATTGTATATTGTTTGTCTAGGTTATTGTTACATGTGATGAAGCCTCCTATGCAATTGAAATCAGTGGACATCATCTAATACAAAGTAACGATTTTTCAGGAAATTCCATACTTCCTGAGCTGTGTCAAACTGAAAGTCAAGTTTGATGGCTTTGGGACATGTATTTCGAAACTATGTTATGATTTGATGGTTCATTCCATCCCATGCCACTAATCCTTTAGTAATATGTCAATTTCTTCATCTTTCTTTTAAGTGAGTTTAGGTATTTCTCCAGTAATAATATGCCAATGAGTCTCCCCTTAAGAAAACTAACAAATTTCCTCAGCCTAAAAATCATAATTGGAGTCATCAAAGATGATATTATTAGGGTTGAGAATGCATGGGGAAGTTTAAAGGCATACGTAGTGAAGAAAGATAATAAAATAAGAGAAAACTTACTTATAGAGATCGAATTATGTTATTTTGATCTCATAATTGGATTCAAAGCGTCAAAAAACTTTAGGAACTGGTTTGGTTTACGGAGAACTCGAATTAAAAATTACTAAACTGAATAGTCAACGTATCGATGAACTTACTTTTGATTGAATCGAACAAAAGAGGAGAAGATACGTGGACAACTATGAGACCGAGACGTGTAAAGTTGACGTGACATAACTATGATGACATGTCAGTGATGTGGTAGGACACGTGGCAGCGATGTGGCAACACAGTTATGATTCTGACTGCTATTATGGCAATGGCGTGTCTGCTTACGTGGCTTCTCCTTGTGTCTAATTGGTGTCGTTTCACCTTAGAGCGAAACGACATCGTTTTGGATTGTCTTCTTCCTCTAGTAGCACCTGCAACTAGGGTTTCAAAGGCAGTGGCTATCTCTGGCCGATGAAGGAGCGAAAAGCAACATCTGGTGGTGAATTTTACACTGTTGTGATTTGATGAAGGAGAGGAACGATTTGGTATATGGAAAATTGTTTGAATAGATTTAAGAACCCAAAACATGAAAGCAAAAATAATTGAGAGAAAGAATAGAGATGGCTCTAGAATTTTGACTTTTTTTGTTATAAATGAGACTTGATATTATGTAGAATTAGAGAACAAATAAGAAATGTAGAAATGCTCTCTATACTTTCGTGTCAGTAAGGTGATGTACATCCTCTTATTTATACACTCTAGATAGCATTAATGTGCATGACCTTTGGAGAAAATAATGGTTTAGTTATAGGGGATAGTTGACTAAATGAAGATATGATAAGATAGTAGTTGATTTTGGTCAACTATATGATAAGATACTTCAATAATATATAAGGAGTTGATTTTATATTTTACCTACACAATTTAAGGTACCCTTCAAATTTAAAATTGGATTTTCTCTCGTATGTGTTTCAGAGAAATAATTTAAATGTGACTATATAGTAATTCCAAATTGATCTATGAGAAAGAGGTCCCACTTTCCAGTGTTGTGCAAAATTGAACGAAAGGCAATTAAATCCTGATCGGTCACCGTCATAGACCCCTAACGACAAAATGGTCAAAAGATAAATGAACGGACAATATTTCATTTGCTCTGCATTAATTGCAAACCATAACTTCCCCTGCTCAAAGGTGGACAAATTGTATAAGCTCAAAGGCGATAGAGGAAGATATCTAGACAATCTGAGCTGGCAGATATTGAAATACCCGTGCCCTGCACGTCAGTGTTGGAACCAGAATCAGAAAATACTCTCGCCAGCATGTGGATGTTGGAAATGCCACGAGACACACAAGCGTGTCCACGCATCTCCACGTGGCAACCAGCGGCAGGCCACCAGAGATCGCGCGCAACACCAACCTCTTATCAACAAGTAAGTCTCCCCAAGCAAAAATCCTCCTCCTTCTCTCTCTCTCTCTCTCTCTCCCTACAATTCAATTCGCCATGAACACCGTCGCTACTGCTGCGGCTCTCTCTCTACCCAGTTCTCTGTGTAAAGCATCCAAACTTAATGTCAGAAAGGTATATAATTCTTGCATTTTCTGATCGCACAGTCTTACTTGTTATGTGCTTAGGAGAGTCTAATTGCTGAGAGTTAGTTGGGTGCTTGATTCTAGCGAAGCCTGGAAAAGTAAACTTTTCTATGCTTTTCGGTGTTGATATGTTATCTGGTATCCCTGAACATGGTGGATATTAGGCTTATGATGGGTCAAATCCTAATGCGCGCCTTCTAGCTTTAGAGCACGAATTGGTTTAGTTAATAAATTCTCAAGGTATCCTGAGAACAGGGGATCCCTAAAGTACAGCCCTCCTCTCTTTTTTTCCCCCTCCATTTCTGCAACTGGTAGTGAGCAACGTGAAGAAGTCTCTGCTGCTTTCATTGGCAAGGGTGATTTGTTAGCTTATCCTGATTAAGACCATAGTCGAAACGTTCATGCACATACTTGTATTCATGTATATCCTCGTACAGTTGACTTCTCGACATCTAAGTTATAGAAATTATCCACTAGAAAGTTGCATCAGTGAAAATTGTACTTTTAAGCTCATGTTAGCCGATGTTGTTTTGGAGACTTAAGGGTGCAAGGGGAGGTCTTAAGGTCGTTGCTATATTCAGCGAGGAAGGTGGTATGCTGGAGAAAAAGAACACATGGAGCACAATCTTTGATGTAGAAGATCCTAGGTCTAAAATGCCGCAGTGTAAAGGGAAATTTTTGGATGTTAATCAAGCCCTTGAAGTGGCTCGATATGACATTCAATATTGTGATTGGCGAGCCCGACAAGATCTGCTTACCATCATGCTCCTTCACGATAAGGTTCATTCCTATTGCTTGATTATTGTCTTGAGTTCACCCATTCAGTTTATGATGAAATATGATTATTGTGTGTTTCTTCATTTCATCTGTAATCCTCATTGGCTAACTGCAAGTATGGTTTAGAAATGAAATGTTGAACAAAAGATATAAATCAAAATGTGAATTGCTGGTTACAATCTGAATCTTTTCTGTGTATTATATTTTTTAGTTTTTTTCTTCACCCCAAATTATATGGTTGTAGGTTGTGGAAGTTTTGAACCCTTTAGCCCGTGAGTACAAATCTATTGGCACATTAAAGAAGGACCTGGCTGAGTTGCAAGAGGAATTAGCCCAAGCTCATAGACAGGTTTCAACTTTTTTTTATTACATTAGGACGTGCAACTTTGATTTCCTTGCCTGGGGTTAAACCCATTGAAGTACAGATGACCAGGAATTAATTGCATGGGTTTTCCAAACTAGGAGTGTCATTCATCTTGTGAAGCAAGTGGTCATCGTTGTGTTGCTAACTAGAGAATTTTAGTCTTAACCAATAATGATAACATACTTTCTGTTGCTCTTCAATCTCGATAGAATTGAGGATTTGACACATGAAAACAACAGGTTCACATATCTGAAGCCCGGGTTGCCACTGCTTTAGATAAACTTGCTTACATGGAAGAATTAGTTAATGATAGGCTGTTGCAAGATAGAAGTTCAACAGTTTGTGACCAAAGATCCCCTTCTCCCAGTATTTCTACTCAATCTTTGGACGTTATGAAAAGGCCAAAGAAAAGCTTAAACGTATCTGGTCCAGTTCAACTGCACAATCCCCACCTGAAAAATTTCTGGTATCCTGTTGCTTTCTCCATCGATCTGAAGGGTGACACCATGGTGAGCTCTATGGATGCTTAATTTTATATCTATGCATTGCATCATTTTTTCTCGTGATGCCAGTCCCATAAGTAGATTATCATAAAATAGAACTCTTTCATTACTGCATGCGGTGGCTCTTTCACTTCTTTGTTCTTCTCTAGCGAAGGTATTCCGGTTATCCTCATATGTTGGCATTGGTTGGCATATGTTGGCATCTGTCATTGCTTTTAAAAAAAGAATAGGTGGAATTGTCATTTTAGATTTGGAGTTACCTCTTCTTAGTGCATTTGGCTATACTTTGTTTCAGATTCCAATTGAGTGCTTTGAGGAACCATGGGTTATATTTCGTGGTAAAGATGGGAAACCAGGATGTGTCCGGAACACCTGTGCGCATAGATCATGTCCACTTCACCTTGGTTCGGTGAATGAGGGACGTATTCAGTGTCCTTATCATGGTGAGTGACAATGGCCAGATTGTTGTATGTCTCTTGTATTTGAGAAGTAATAATTTAGCAATAGTGAAGAACTTATAATTTTCAAATTTTGGTGGATAAATGTCAGGGTGGGAGTACACTACGGATGGAAAATGTGAGAAAATGCCCTCCACACGGTTACTTAATGTTAAGATAAAGTCATTGCCATGTTGTGAGCAAGAAGGGATGATTTGGATCTGGCCTGGTGCTGATCCTCCTGCAGTGACTCTTCCTTCATTACTGCCCCCCTCTGGTTTTCAAATTCATGCGGAGGTGCAAATCTATTGACCGTTGACCCTTTTATTGTTTTCCGTTAAGGCTGGTTTCTGGACTATTGCAGCTTGATTTAGCAGCAAGCTTGATATCTCAAACTTTTTATGTAGATTGTCATGGAACTTCCAGTGGAACATGGGCTGCTTCTGGATAACCTTTTAGATCTTGCGCATGCCCCCTTTACTCATACATCCACCTTTGCAAAGGGATGGAGTGTCCCCAGGTTTGTTTCTGCGATCTTTGATTTGACTTTGAGTCGCTTATGAATTTGCAGAAATTTCAGTACTTAAAGAGAAATATTTTGGTTTTCCGGCAATGAATATACAGTTAAAACCAAACAACTGATAATAGTTGTGGTTTTTTGGCCAAATAACTTATCATGAAGAAAAGAACAAAGATAAGCCAATAATGTATAGTTAAATGAGATCTCATTATTTTAGTAGTAGTATTGCTTAATGGATTCTCCATTTTCTTGCAAAAGATTTGGATCAATTGTCATATAATAGTAGTACTTGTGCACCTATCGGAGATATTACATAAAGTGACAAAAGGCACGAACTCACTCGGTGATTTGCCAGTCTTCAAATTCCTGTAGTTTAATATTCTTGGAAAAATTCTCATAATTTGTGGAATGAATGGACACGAACATCTCTTTTGTTAGTTTTTCCATTAATTGTTGACTTAACTGACATTTGACTTGTTTCATACCATGTCATGTGTTAGATCCGTCAAGTTTTTGTATATTTAATAAAGTATGAGGACTTCGTTTTAAATTATTAAATTATGAGGGTTTTTAAGAAATAAAGTAAATCATGAGTAAATTATATATATGTATACATATATAATATGATATATGAGCTCATTCAATTCAAAAAATTCGATATTTTATAAATTCTTATTATTAAATGTGTATTAATTATATGTATAAACTCATTAAAAATATTTAAACGCACATACCCTCTTGCAAAAACTTTGTAATTCTTTTATATCTTTATATTCCCCCACCTTATTACATCTATATTATAATTATATATTTAGATTATTAATAATCTTCAACTATCCATATATATTTATATTACAGTTAGAATTGCATATAATGTAAAAAGTTTTAGTGATGCATGCTGAGGAAGTGTATTATTCGTTTGTACAAGTTATGTTAGTTTCTAATAAACGATATTTATGTATTATATTGAAATTGTAATCAAGAGGGTAGGAGAAAGATAAATAAAGAGCATAGTAATATAGTGAGAAATAAGGGAGAAAAACAATGTAGAATAACAAGTTTGAGAAATTTTCAATTGTTAATTTTTAAAGTAAAAAATAATTGTCTAAGTTGTTATAAAAGGGGCTTAGCCTAATTTTTTACTTGTAATCCATATCTTCAGCTTGGTGAAATTTCTAACGCCTGCATCCGGTCTCCAAGGATATTGGGATCCTTACCCTATAGACATGGAATTCCGACCACCTTGTATGGTTTTATCAACCATTGGCATTTCAAAGCCTGGAAGACTAGAGGGGCAAAACACTAGACAATGTTCGACTCATCTTCACCAGCTTCACGTATGCTTGCCTTCATCAAGAAATAAAACTCGTTTATTGTATAGAATGTCATTGGATTTTGCACCCTTGCTGAGGCACATTCCTTTTATGAAATATATGTGGAGACATTTCGCTGAGCAGGTAAAGAATTGCTTCAAGTCTACATGACTGAAAGGTATGATGTCTGCTCTTTGTTTTTGACACTTCTGAAATGATTCTGAGCAGGTACTTAATGAAGACCTAAGACTTGTTGTTGGGCAGCAAGAGCGCATGATAAATGGTGCTAATGTGTGGAATTGGCCAGTGTCTTATGACAAGTTAGGAGTTAGATACAGGATATGGAGAGATGCTGTAGAGCAAGGAAGAAAGCATTTACCTTTCAGTGAATCATCATAAACCTCAACTTTTCGGATGGATTTAGTTCTCTATGTGCTTTTCTGGAATTCACCCTGTTACCCAACTCAACTTCAGCAACGTACTCACAAGATAATCAGCTAAGGATGGATATTTGAGACTGAAGTCCTTTTGAGAAACATCATCAAAACACTCGGCGCCAATTGTGAATTGATAAAATAGGAGGTTATCCTTGATGCAAGCCATTTTTCTTTTCTAATAGAATTTGTGCACTTAATTAGTTTTGTGTACAGATAAACCTTTTTGTATTTTCTTTACTTTTGTCCCCACCTTTTTTTTTTTTTTTGTGATTTACCCTTACCATTTTCAGCCATTTCGATGACAGAGTATATTTCATCCTTAGGATCTTTGATTTGTAGTAATTCTTGGGAGGTGTAAGTCTCTATTATACTGGACGACAGCTCTAAACCTATAGCAGTCAATTTTTCCATTGCAATTATAGCCACAAGTCCATCATCATCAAATCTTTCTTTTTTGCGTTATATGTTATAATAGCCCACGAGGTCATCTATTCGATGTGTAAGAAGATTGGTAAGATCGGATATCTTATTATCAAGGTGGATTTGGAAAAAGCTTATGACCGGATTAGGATTTCATCCAGAACACTTTGCAGGACATTGGGATACTGAATAATTTAATCATAGTCATCATGCAATGTGTGACGATGGTAACTATGCAAATCAATTGGCAAGGTACTTTGACGGATCCCTTCAGCCCTTTTCGTGGGATTCGACAAGGTGACCCACTCTCATCGTATCTGTTTGTTTTGTGCATGGAGAGGCTAGGTTAGCCTATTCTGTAGGAAATGAGGCAAGAGAATTGGAAACCGATCAAGTTGAGCCCTATAGGGTCTCCCATATCCCATCTTTTCTTTGCAGATGACCTAGTTTTGTTTGCTTAAGCGAAGGACTCACAAACCCAGGTCATTGCAAGGACTTTGGAGATGTTTTGCCAAACATCCGGACAGAAAGTAAACACTAATAAAACTCGAATATATTTCTCCAAGAATGTCTCCAGCAATTGCCCGACGCATTAGTCAAACTTTAAACATCCAACGCACGCACAATCTAGGCATGTATCTAGGGATTTCGTTGATTCACGAGCATGAACACGATATATTTATCAGTACATTATTGAAACGCTCAAAAGAAACTTGTAAGATGGAGGGCAAAGGCATTGTCCCTTGCGGGGCGTATTACGCTCACCCATTCAGTGATTTCGGCCCTTCCCATCTACACGATGCAAACAATGAGACTTTCGAGACAACTCTACTGCGATTTGGAACGACTCATGAGAGATTTTATATGAGAATCAACGAAGGCCAGAGGAAAACACATTTGGTTAATTGGGAAACCATGTGTAAGCTCAAAAAACCAGAGGTCTGGGTCTTAAATGTATCCGTTCGTTCAATGATGCTCCACTATCCAAGCTAGGCTAGGCTTTGATAACTCAGCCTTCAACTTATGGGTTCGAATCCTTAGGGCTAAATATCGAGTCGGACCCAATCTTCTTCCCTCTAGCATAGAAAGGCAAGGGGTATCGGTCATTTTGAGGGGCATCTTTTTCACCTGGCAGTATGTTTGTCAAGGCATAAAATGGAAGCTGGAGAATGGGAGGCGAATTCACTTTTGGCTGAATAACTGGGTGCATGATTGGGGGCATCTATGTTTAGTGGCCACCACCACTCTACCCCATAGTATACTATATGTCACAGTGGCGGATTTTACAAATGAAATCGGTCAGTGGCGCTGGAATATGTTCCAACAATATCTTCCTTCCTCGGTTTGTATGGACATTGCGTAGATATAGACTAATGTAGATGGCATAGTGGAGGATATTATGATATGGGGCCACACAAATCATGGGCGGTTCACAGTGGCATCTGCTTAAGACTTCATTGAAGGTAGCAACACGGAGGAACATAATAGTCTGTAGGATTTATTCTGAAAATGGGTTGGGCCCCAACGAATTCACACATTTTGTGGCTTTTGATTAAAGACAAACTGTTGACGAATCAATAGAGAGTGGTTCGCAGGCTAACTACGGACAACAGTTATCAGTTCTGTGGCCAAGAAGAATCAAATTTGCATGTCATCTGAGATTGCTTGAGAGCAAAAGCCTTTTGGTGTAACTTCGCCCTGGAAGTAGTGGATCCGGACTTGACCGGGATTTGGAACGGTGGGTGGCACATGTAACATCCCATCCTCGAGGGGAAGGGTAAAATAGTCTTTTGGAATGGGTTCTGAGTGTTTAAGATTATCTTGGCGTGTTCATGCATTCATATATACACATGAATAGTGAATTTTGCACATGTAATGATTGTACATGCATTCATAACATTCCCGGTATATGTGGCATTAATGTGATTATTGTGAAAAATATGATTTTCGTGCTTGAAAATTTAATTGGAGTGAGGTTGTGTGTTTTGAATTTTTAGAGAATTTTAGAATTTTTTTTGGAAAATTTTAGGAGAATTTCTAGACCAGAAAAATTGCCAAGTGGCAGACTGATTGGTTTCCGGTACTGAAAATGACTATCCAATGACACTGAAAAATGTGATACATGATTTTAGGATTTATTAAATGGAGTCATTGAAATGTTGGAGTAGAAATTGGACTAGAAATTGATAGTTAATTGGAGAGGAACTAATTAGAGGCTTAGGATGGTGACATGTGGCAAGTGACAATTGTCACTTGC
>JANJEY010000006.1:23552882-23568582 GCA_024703695.1 Erythroxylum cataractarum
TCAGCTTGCACAATGTTCTCAGGTGCAGAAAGTCACAGCTAAAAATTGAAGAGTACTGTGGCATGAAAAGACAATTAAGGTTGTGAGTGTCTATTAATTGACCCTCATGGACATGAGAGTGAACAATTACACCTGTGCAACAGTCATAGGCATGAGAAAAACTCACTGGGATGATAGATAAAGACAAACAGGTTAGATGAGACCATAATAATTAAACCCGCCCCACGTTTAACATTCAATCTCTCTCAATTCATTTCAGATGGCTATGAATTTTGGTGGAGAGGTAGAGCAGTGTCTTACGAGTCCGGTTTAAGAATCAAGTCACTTGAATGTCTAGAGAAGAAGTTATGATCAAAAGAAGCAATACTGTTTAGTATAGGGTAAAACCTCAAATGCATGATCATGCTTATGCATGACGGTGCATTTTCCCATTTATCACTAAAGTCACCATCATGCTTATGCATGACGGTGCATTTTCACTATAACTCATAATTCACTGTCGTGCTTATGCACGACGGTGCATTTTCTTCTTCTTCTTCACCGACTCTCTACTTCAAACCTCTATAACTTTTGATCCAAAACTTCAAAAATTGCAAACTTTATATCAATTGAAAGCTAAAAGAAAGATCTACAACTTTCATGAACACAATTTTATCAAAATATATCTAGATCAATACCGTTAATTCATAGAAGTTCATATCAAAATTTAACCTCTCTTATCTCTTCATTCTCAGCCAACCTCTCTAACGTGTTTTCCTTCATTAATCCAACACTTCAATTTTTTTTTTATTTCTAGTCTTTCTACTCCATTTCATTCAACTCATTCACCACAATTTCATAGTACCCCTAAATATGTAAGTTTACTCAAATTTCTCAAAATCATCAAAAAAACTAGATAACAGTTATTCAACTCTTCATGCTCTACATTTCACCATTCTGTACATTTTCCTATATTTTTATTCTCCGCATTTTCTTAATTCTCTTCCTCTAACACAATCTTTCTCATCTCTGACCATCATTTTACAACTATTCTTCAACTCAAAAATCATTCTTTTGATCATCTCTAAAGCACTCACATATTCACATACACATACATATATATACATTCATAGTGAAGAGAAACAAAGCATATCTGCCTATCACCTTTTTATATAATAATTTTCTACACTAATCTCATACACCATTATTGCTCTTTCTAACTCCAAAAATTGTTTTTAATTTATCTTATCACTAATAACCATCAAATACTAAATAACACTATATCTATATTTTTCCCATCCTATTTGCACAGTGTTCATGAAGATGTACATAAATTTCATGATCATGAAAATGATAGTAATTTCATCAAATTTATTTCATAAATCCACAACTCTAAAGAATTTACTTAATACTTGTTAAAAATTTCAAGATCTTCAACTATCCCAAAGCCCTAAACTCCACACAATTCACATACCCCACTGGATAAATTGACCAGCTTCGGGTTTTTTCTTAGGGCAGAAGAAACAAATTGCAAGGTGGGAGTGGTGTGGGATAAGGAAAAGCAAAGAAATCTCTCGAAAGATATTTGATGAAAAACTCTGTGTATTGGGAGGAAACTTAAAGAAGGTGGCTATGAAGAAGGTAACTAGGATTGAGTACTTAGCCTTTTTAACTCACAGAGAACATAACTTACTTTCTAATAAAATTATAAAAATCAACTTAAGTAAGTCAGTGACACTTGTCACTTCTCTAATGTCTAAAGCTCTAACTAAGTTCTAATTTTGAACTAATTCATTTGACTTCCTCCTTACATTCCAATTATCTCCAATATTTTTCCAATATCCTTTGGTTTCTTATTTCTATTTTCCATAATAATCCATAGTTTCTGAAATTATCTATAAAATTCACCAAAATTCAAAATATAATAATTCCACTAACCAATAAAATTTCCAATGTAATAAATTTCAAAATTCCCAATATATCACGACTCAATTCAATTATACTCGGAATTATCCGTGAATGCATGTACAATTATTTTCATGTGCAAAATTTTCACTATTCATGTGTATGTGTATGACATATTATGCACGAGCATGAAAATGCATTTCTAATGTCTCATTAATTACTCATTTTTACTATTCTGGCCTTCCCATAGGTAATAGGATGTTACAGCTCTCCCCTCTTTAAAAGAAATTTTGTCATTTAAATTCTTACCTAATTGATCAGGAAGGCAGTGGTATTATTTTCTCATATACTCCTCCATTTTCTATTTAATTGTCATCACTCGAATATTTTCTTCCACTTGACTGTAGTCAATGGAACCACTCGATCTGTCAATCACTTATTTAGTTATTTACTTTGTTAACTAGTTCCTCAATATATATCGCAGATTACTCACAATTTTCACTTCATATGACGACAATATATCTTTGTCATATCATATTAATATTTCTTAGCATAATCACATATCACACATTATAGATTTGAGACATCCTTTCATCAGTAACACTAACTCATAATAATTTCGTACAGAACAATTTATATCGGGCTTAGTTTATCCTTTTTCATAATCTGAGCACATCTTGCACTCAATGCGAGTACACCTTGGCAAGGTGATACTCTCAGAGACAATTCATCTTTTTCACTCCTCATCAATGTTAATGAACTTAACTCTTAAGTCTATCTCACTACATTTCCTAACTTCAATGTTGTCCCACCAAATTCATTCACCTTTCATGAGCCACTTAATTTCTATTATAATTTCATTTCACCCTTTTCAATATCTCGAATGAATTATGGTCTTCAATCATTTTTAGGCCCACTTTATTTCAATGTAAGGGCGAACGACTATTTTTTCGTATAATGCCCCATACAATATTCTAATAATATCACTGTGATAATGATTGTTGTGCTTAAAGTCATTCAAAGTTGTACATTGATCTCATGTTCTTATGAACTCCCAAAACATAAGCTTTAAGCATGTCTCCAATAGTTAAGACTATTGGTAACTTAAACATGTAAGCACTTACTTCTACATCTTTAGTCTTCAAATGCTATTTTGGTTTATTCCTAAGGATGTATATCATAGGTTGTTATTTATGCTTCTATAACAATGTCTTTGCTCAATCATCTTTATCAGATACACATCCTACTCATTTCAATCACAAAGTAACATTTTTCCTATTCGAACTCTAAATTCAGATTCATTGCAATTCCTTAATAAGATTCACGATTTTGAATCCTCAATTTGGGCTTTGTTAATCTTTTCCTGTGGGACTGATCTTAAATTCAATAGCTAATACTACTTTGATTTGCCCAAAATTTAACTCGACATTCTATGCTCTTTATTGCACTTGGTTTGGTAACCTCAACATCTAAATTCGTGCCATTTCGTTATTGAATATTCTGTTTAATACATCATATTACAACGCCAAATTTACTAGGAATTGCCCATTTACACAATCAAAATCTTCAAGTAACTCTATTCATTGTCTCAGCCTTACATTCAGTTCTTTCAAACTCCATAATTACCTCACACTTTAATGACCTGAATATTTATATATATACAAAATGTTTCTATAGATATAATATCTCCAAACTTTCAAAACAATCACCATTATAGCAAGTTCCAAATCAGATATCAAAATTCAGCTCATGAGGCTTCAATTTTTCCTATGTATGCAAAATCACTTTTTAATGTTGCAACAAATTCTATCTTAATCTCTAATGGGAAACTCTATTTTATATACTGCGAAATCTCAAAATCCAAATGACATAATTAACATTGGGGTTATAGTTCCTCAAAAAATCTTTATACAATCATCAATCATACAGCTTACATGTTTTTTTTCTCGAGTATTCAAAATGTTCTCTTTACTGTTTGAGTACATTTAAAATACCATCTATAATCATAGTAACTAATTGATACAATTTTGCTTAGATCACTTTAATCTTCAATACTATACTACTGTCGGGGCATTGTTAACTCCAACAACCAGATACACTTCTATGTATCTCACAGAATCACAACCAGATACACTTCTATGGCAGTTCTCCCAATTCATCGGACCACCTGTCCGGAACCCAGTCATAAACAAACACAATCCTAATCCCTCCATTATTTCCCCACATTGAATATATAATAATTGAATGAACCATCTAGGTTACTCACCTGTACTTCCGAGCTAATATCTGGAAGTCTTAGTGACGTCGGTGGATCGACGCTCCAAAAGTACCTCTATAACAGTTACAGTATATAAACATTACTAATTGGTCATTTAGAAACATTACAAACCATATCTCGTTGGAAAGATCATGAAAACCTCTACAAGTTTTATGAAGACCATAAAAATCAATTTCACCCCTAAGGGTGTCAAAAATCCAATTAAAGCTACTGCCTAGTCAATGCCTCTCCAAACAGTGTAATATTTTGTAAAATCCATAACTTCCCCTTTCTTCAGTCAAAAATTACCAAATAAATGCCAATAGAAAGATCAAAACAATACCTACAACTTTCAGGACAATATGAAATCAAATTCAATTGCTAACTAGGTCAAACAATTCAGTGAATGAGTCTGCCCCTTGAAACCACCTGAACTGAACAGTAATTTTCTAAAAATCATAACTCCTTGCACAAATGTCAAAAAATTGCATACTTTTTTTTGACATACTTTATACCCCTGAAAAAGACCAAACACAATAATACACTTCTCATGAAGGGATTAATAACCAATTCCATCTCTAACAAGCCCAAAACTGTCATGCAAGTTTCTGCACTGACCACTAGTCAATGACCTAACTTCAGTCCAATCTTTGAAAATTCATAAGTCCCAATTATGTTATCAAACATTAACATACTATATCTCATTTTCAAGATAACTGCTTCCTCTACAAATTTCCAGAAGATCATTTGTGCCAATTCAAATCACAAAAATCTCTAAATTTGCCTTTAATCACAATGCTCACAAAATCTACACGTAGGCTAGGTTTCACCAAAATGTACAAAACCAATTAATAGTCAACAGTTCATATCTCCCAATATACATATCTCAAAATTGTAAAATTAGTGTAAATGGAAAGCTAGCTTGATACGCTTCAAATTTCATTAAGACCATTTTCACTAATTCCTTCTACATAAATCTAGAAAAATCACCAATGTTTCAGATTATCACTTTCCAATACTGTTCATATAGTCAATAACATTAACTTTCCAAGCCAAAATTCAACCTCCTAAAGATACAATTAGACAACACCTATTTCACACACAATTGTATCCAATCAAGTAAAGTTTCATATGGCACAAACCTCACCTCATTTGCCTAACCACACAATTATTTATGATCAAAACAGTGTAATCGGTACAAAACCAATTTTCCAGCTTTGGTACTAACCTTAGATCCTATCACTTCTAATGCTAATAACACATCACTAAGCATCCAAATGGACAAGAAATCAGTCACTAGATCATTCACATATTCACTTAGACCAATAGTAACAATTTGGCAGCACTAAACTCTTCATTTCCATACAAGAATAATCATCAAGAATCAATCCAAAATCAAGCTAAAACACTTCTAAACCACATCATTCATGCTCATCTTATCAAATCATACTCAACATAACCTTACCCAACAATTCAAGCTATAAATTTCACGACCTTCATGCATCATGCATCATATATAATGAACAATAACTTCCAATCAATGTAACTAACTACTAATTCATTCATGAAATGCATAAGTGAAGCTTAAACCATACACTTACCTAATCAAAGCTTCCAACTCTTCAATTCTCCAACAACTTCTCCACCTCACTTTCTTACTTCACTCCACATACACAATTACCATGATAAGAAGATAGCTTGGATGCATGAAGGAAGGCTCTTAAGGTTGGAGGAAGAGACACTTTAAGAAGGAGAAAAATCGATGGAGAGGTAAAAGGAAAAGAAGGTTTTTGGATGGAATGAAGAAATAAGCAAAAACTTGATCCTTTTTCAATGAGTTGCCGTATTCAATGGGTTGAAAAGAGTGAGGATAAAACAAAACCATTAAATGGTGGGACACTTGGCAAGGACACTTGGCATGGTAAGAAAAAGACAAAATAAAGATAAGACAAAAACATGTAATGGATTTATTAAGAAACCCTAATGAAATCTGACCCATTCAAGTCCAATGGCCCTAATTTCAAACCCAAAATAATATACCCAATATTGTAGTGCCATTGGACAACAATTTTCGATACCAAAAATCAACCGGTTCGTCATTTGGCGATTTTTTTTCGGTCCGGAATTTTATCCTGAAAATTACAGAAAAATTTCTAAAAGTCCCTTAAAATATAAAACACACAATGGATCACTCAAAATAATTTTTCAAACACAATTTCTACATTATTCACTATAAAATTCCATTTAGACCCAATACCAGAAAATAATCATGAATGCATGTATAGTTATTTTTCATGTGCAAAAAATTTACTATTCACCAATACCAGTATGCATGGAAATTCCTAATTAGTCCAAATCACTTTAATCCTTTGCCAAATTACTATTTTACCCTTCTCGTCGGGGGTAAGATGTTACAATAAACAAACTTAGAGAATAAATACAATCCATACTTTTCTTGTTCTAGTTAGGAAATGAAAAAAATATTATATATAAAGTAATTAGTTCTATTAATTGAAGTTACAAACTTCATTTGATTAATAAAAGTTAAGATTTTATAATTAGTGAATATATAGAACATACGTATAATGATAAAATGAATAAGATAAAATCAAATTTATTAATGGAGGGGGATATAGTTATAGGAAATGAAAAAAAATGTAAAGTGATCAATTCAATTAATTGAAGTTACAAATTTTAATTGATTAATAAAAATTAAGATTTTATAATGAATGAATATATAAACTGTACATATATTGATAAAATAAATAAGATGAAACCAAATTCATTAATGAAGGAGGAACGTATTATAGGCAATTAAGAAACAAAATTATATATAAAGTGATAAATTCAATTAATTGATTATAAGAACAAAATTTATTAATTGATGACATAATTTACAAAATGTTTATCCAAAATTTTTAAATGATACAATTTTCATAAATTCAAGATAAAATCATGAAATAACATTTGGATTGGGATTGTGAGAGTGGAGTGTGGGAGTTGAGAGAGTGGAGACTAGAAAGAGTAACTAAATGTTAGGATCGTTAATAGTTTGCATAACTTCTTATATATATATAAACATTATATTTGGTATTATGATATTAAAATTAAAGAAATATTAAACAAATTGTAATAATTAGTAAATAATTAAATATACCTTCATCATAAAATATTTTATCAAAATAATGTCTACTTGATTGATCAATATGAGTATGTGTACAGCTAGTCACCTCTGCATCGGTACCTATAACTATATTAAGCCAGTTCTAGACTATTTTTAAAGAGAAGCATAGAGAGAAGAAATGATAAGTAGAGAAGTTAAAGGGAATGAAAGAGAGTGAGGAGAGAGAGAGAGAGAGAGAGAGAGGAAAAATTATTTATATAATTTTTGACCCCATTTAATATGTAAGATGCACATTTGACAAGGAGTACAAAAAAAAAATCACATATATTTTATAACAGCAAATTGACAAAAAAGTTAAGTTAATGTTTAAATTGAACATTTATAAATTAATAGGGTTTTTTAATGTGCTAAAATGTCTAAATTTAAATTAAATTATGATAAAATATTATAATATAATTTGGTTATTTTTTAAATTTAAAATTTTTTATTTCATATCCATTACAATTTTTAAAAATAATTCATATCCTTTTATAGTCATTATTACAATAATGGTAATTATAACTTACTTATTTTTGTAAAATGTTATGTATAAATGCATGTATACTTTAAAATTTTTGTTTCAAACAACAAATAATAAAGATCATAAATAAATAATCTTTTTCAAATACTTCTACTTGAGGACCTCTTTTTAGTCTAACTTGGCTCCAAGCTGAGCCCTTTTGTTTGGATATATTTGTATGTCATTCAACTATGAGCTCGTTGATAAGGGCTTTTTAATTGTATTGGTTGAACATAACAAAACTATAATTTTTTATACAAAAATTTAGAACATCAAGTGCTAGATCAGAGTACCTTTGATATAGAAACTATATTTCAATTTCATAATTAAATTGAATTTACTTTAAAATAAATAAAACTTGATGAATTAAACCCAAAATTTCTTTAAATAAACCTATGCTAAGTTGATGTACTTTATGTTAGATTATGACCAAAGGTGATACGAATTGGTGACATTTTTAACATCTTAGTTTTTTTGTACCAAAATAAATACTATTGAATTATCTAAATCATACCATTATTTGGTACAAAAGTTCTATAACAAATCTAATTAGATATTGCATAAAATTTAAATTCAATTAAATCTAAAAATATTTTTGTCAACTTTGATATTTTTTAGAAGTTGAAAAATTGCATTAAAGTGTGAAAATCAAGGTTTTTACAAAAAAAATTGGTTTATATACTCAGGAGAAATTTTCTAAACCAACCACTTGCTAAATTAACTAGCAATTTTCAACGCATGGGTGTACCATTATCTATTCACCACCTAAAAGATCTTTGGACATAAGCCCTTTGAAAGGTTTACATGTGAAAAGTTTCCTCTCCACATTATTAACCTTATGCTCTTAAAATTATTGCTTGAACAATTTAGAGTAGGGGATACCTAATTCAGACAAAGATTTACCATGGTTACCAACATAAGTGCTCTAATTTGTACTCAGATAGGACCTTCCCTTTATTGGATACCGCATCTAGTATATGTTCCTTATCCTTTTACTTGCTAGGTACTCGATAATGTGGTATTTATTGGTATGCATGATATGGGATATCTTTATATTTCACCTTTTCCACTAGAATAGTAATTATATGTGGGAGTATTGTAACCTCCACTCCTTATATTGTCATTCTTTTAATTTGTATATTATCCAAGTCAGATTGTAACATCTTGGCTAGGGATTCTTAATGTAGATTCCAAATTTAGATGACAACTTCTCACTTTTTGGTAAAGTGAGATATGTTCTCTAACTCTTTGTATGGTTTCCCTTAGAATTCCCTCTTTGGTGTTCTTACAACCATTGAAACTTTTGTTAATTTAATTCGACCATATCTTATAAATGGTTGTTCCAAGGATAATGATGATCACAGACTCCCTTAAAGATTGAATTTTCATTCCTTAGCCATTTTAACATATCCATGTAGTTGAAACACTTCCTATGAATGAGGCACAGGGCTTGAACTTTATCTTATAGCCTTTGCAAAAGCCAATAGTTAAAAAAGAGATGAGTTAAGGATTCAATATTGTTGACCCAAGGGATGCCATGATTAATATTTTGATGATAACAAAGCACATGTACCACTAATAAGTTTAATGCTATTGATGAGAATGAATATGAGAAAAAGATATCATCAAACTAAAGGATTATAAAAGAAAAGATGAAGTTTGTAATCCTCAATATCAAGATCAAGATACATCGAGGTTATTTTATATCTTACTTATTATAAGCTTAACTTGTTTGTTGTTTTATAGTCTAAAAGGCTCACTCTGCATAAATTTTTACTTCACAAGGATACATTGAAGCTTTTTCTTAATATAAAAACCTTTCGATCTTTCAAACAAATCTTGGAGAACATTTTTAGGAAGTTTAATCCATAATTGCATTAATCAAATCGAGTTTGAGCATTTACAAATGTTAAAATCATGTTTTTAAAATGATTAGTTGACCTATATGGATTAGTGCATGACCAATATAGGCCAAAGTTGTTAAATTTGATATATTGTGAGCTTGTTGAAACATTGATTGATTTATTAGTTAACTAATGCACCATATGTTATAATAGTGGATGAGTGCTCTGCAGATAGCCATTATAACGACTAGTTCTTGGTTCCAACAACTAGTAAGGTCCCAATAAGTGTTTTCTTATTAGTTTTAATATCAAGAAGCATTTGAGTGCCTTTTCACACATTTTTAAGTATTTTTCAATCATTTGAGCATTCATTATCTCATTTTAAATGAGTAAGTTGATAAACGATTAATTGTCTATCTTTATATACTCATATTTAGTGTATTTTACTTGTTATTTAATTATTTTATAATATTTTTGGTACTTATTTTTCTTTAAGTGTGTTTTTCGGTGATGATTACCTTTATAAACCACAAGGAGAAGATTTCATGTGAAATTAAGGCATAAAATGAAAGAATTGAAGTAACTTTAGAGATACACGACTGTATATATGGACCATGAAAGTCACTGTAGACATATTAAGCTTCGAAGATGTTGTTTATACCCGTGTGAAGATATATGTCCATGTATATTGCCCATGTAAGATTTTGCGACCATGCAAAGTCATAATTTAGAGGGTACTTTGAGATACAAGGTCAACTATACGGTCGTGTAATAGACAATGTATATTCCAAAATCCTAGTTTTTACTATACAAGGAATTTATTGAAGGCTAAAGAGAAAAGAAGTGATTAGAGTTAGGTTAGACACTAGAAAAGCAAATAAGAAGCAGTTTTGAACAGAGGACGAAAGAAGATACGAAAATTACATCACAAGATTCAATAGAGAGCAACTTTTGATCCAAATTTTAAGAAGATTTCATTAGAGATAAAAAGGGATAATTATAAAATGTTTTATTTATATTTTTCTTCTAAATATATGATGATGGATTTGTTTTCTATATTTAGGAACTAATTTGTTTAGGGCCAAGGTATGATGGACCCTAAGTCGAAATGAATAGTATGATATAGTCTTTTATTCAATGTAATTTTATTAATTGGTTTATTATGATTCAAATATGTTTTTATATTCTTAAACTGATATATACAAAATATTATTCAAATGTTTAATATCATATGGTTGTGATTCAGAAATCCTTTCATCTGACTAGATCTACCATAGTTGGAAGGACTTGTATGCAAACCTAGAGATAGGATTTCATATGATTGAGACTGAGAAATCCTTTCATCTGACTAGATCTACCATAGGTGGAAGGACTTGCAAGAAAACCTAGAGATAGGTCAGTGTAAATCACTTAGATTATGATCAAACTTAATGGTGAAATTCACAAATTAAGTAATGCAATCTTAGGAGTTTTAACTAGAAAGAGATTTAGGTTAATTAACTAAAAGTTGTTAATTGTCTTAAGAAAGATATTAACACAAGATAAGAATTTTCATGGTTCAATAATCAATATTTAATTGCAAGACGAAGGGTCAGTGTTTAAGATATCTTAGGGGGATTCATCACCTAAGTACTACTTATTCGATATCGTCCAATCATAATGCTTTCTTCATCTTAGTTTGTTATTGTGTTAACTTTAGTTTAGTTTGTTTAATTTAATTTTCAATTAAATTTATAACCTAATTCAATAGTTAGATAATAGAAAAAGGATTAATAATAGTACTTATAGTCCTCGTGGGATCGATCCATACTTATCAATGTTAGCTACAACTATACCGTGAACTTACAATCAAAACTTATAATTCTTATAAACATACAAGCAATCAATTAAGTTTTTGGTGCCATTGCCAAGACTATAACATTAGGAAAGCTTAACTTTATTGATCTAACCATTATTTTTGTCTTCCTTTATTTTTATATTTTATTTACGTATTCATTCATATATCTATTTATTTATCTTTTGAACTTCTCCATTTTGACTTTATGTTTGTGGCTTCTTATTTGGATTTAAGATTCATCATCATAGATATAAACCACAATGGAAGGATGTAGAGGACAATGTTCTCATAAGAATTATAATTTTTCATTGCATATGGCAATATCACAAACTTAGGATGAAAGGTATAGTGATATGTATTCAAAAGCTCAACTGATATCTATGTTGTGTTATGAAATTTGTGGAGGTAACCATTATAATCATGAATATCGGGCACCAAATTATATATGAGAGCATCCATAATACATGTTAAACTGGCCTCAGAATACACCATATGAGAATACTTATAATTTAGAGTGGAGCAACTCCTTTGTTGATAAATGGAACAGTTACCCTTTAGCTTAATGTTTACAATAACGACAAAAAGAACTTCTTATAGATATATTAATGGAAGACCTTGGCAAAAGTGAAGCTAGCCACCACAAATTCAAAGACAGATATTTTTTTTTCTCATATACATTAAGTTAAATATATCATATTATTTAAGCTTATTAACACCTCAAAGTGAAGAGGATATGAATGAAGTTGCAAGTCAAAAAGAGTATTGGAAGAGATGACAGAGAAGATAGTTGAAGAAGATGAAGAGATAAATACTACTTTAGAAGAGAAAGGGGAATAGATGATAGAGAAAATAGAGGTTGAAGAAGAGGAGGAAGTCTCTGTCCAAGAAGAGTAAGTATAAAAGTGGACAATAGTGGTTGAGGAAGGAAAAAAGGAGATGAATTATTGGTGGTCACCTTAAGTATGAATGGTCTCTACTTCCTACAAGTTAAACTGTTCGATTCAACTGAAGATTCAGGAAGTTTTATTATTCCTTGTTTTATTAATAGTTTGTTATCAAAAAAGGCATTAATGGAGTCAATTGGATTTATTAATTTGATACATTATGGCTTTATTATTATCTTAGATGTAACTTATTCACAGACTACTAAACACTATGTAGACAAAAGGATGGAAGCAAGCAACTAATAAGTTGATGGTAAATATGAAAGGTACATTGATGTAACAATGTTAAACAAGTGCTACTTAAAAGGTAACCCAAGAATTATGATAGGTTCCACTTTCATTTTCATTTTATTTTCTTCCAGTTTAAGTTAGTATAAGTTGTTTTTTTTAGTGTTTTTATGTTAGGATATAGAACATCCTCATTTGATTGTGTAAAATTTTCATGTTATGGTATATATGTTGAACTTTGTGAATTTGAGTAAACATTTTTAAGGTCTTAAAGAAGCTTTATGGTTTACACAGTCATATACACTCTTATATATATGCCTTTGTATACATAAGTTTGATTTTAACATGTTCATAAGTTATAGAGACCTATATGGTCTAGTGACACACTCGTGTATAACTTACACTGTTAGCTACATGATTGTGTATCTAACCGTGTAAGTTTGCAATCTTTCACATGCCTTCACATATTCATAGAGATCTACACGGGCATGATACTTGACCATGCAAGAATTATATGGTCTATTTCATGACTGTGCATCTGATAGCTTAGTTCATGAAATTCACACTCCCTGTGTCCCTTCAAAATTTAAAAATCTAACAAACCCGTGAAAGTCTGCATTAGTTTTTAAAAAAACCTATTCCTTTTAATTTTCTCTCATTTTTTGGTTCCTTTCACCACCCATCATCGTACCCTCTCATTCTTTATTTTAGTGTTTTTATTGCTTAAAATTATGGCACCTAATTAATTTCTTTCATTTATTTCACTTGATTTATGTTTGAATTTTTAGTTATTTTATTAATTTTAGAGATTTTCACCCCCAGACACTAGGTTAGGGCTTGTTGCATTTTAGTGTGATTTA
Organism: Erythroxylum cataractarum; assembly: GCA_024703695.1. Classification (NCBI taxonomy): domain Eukaryota; kingdom Viridiplantae; phylum Streptophyta; class Magnoliopsida; order Malpighiales; family Erythroxylaceae; genus Erythroxylum; species Erythroxylum cataractarum. The sequence goes on from JANJEY010000006.1 coordinate 23,566,420, forward strand.
CATTAATTATGTGCTTGATTTTTGTTTAAAATTTCAAATTTATCCTTTTTCATATAAATTATTGGTTTAATTTCATGACTTGTATGAGAATTGAATGAAATTTGAACTGGGTATGTGATTTTGGTCACTAAATGATGAATTGTGATTATTTTCATGCATTTAAGATTAATTTGTTGTTTTCTTATTCAATTGATGTTGTTTTCTGGTTTAATTTCATTTCAATTTTAAATCTTGCATGAATTAGATGTTTAATTTTGTCAATGTTGAGCAATTGTTAGATTAGGTACTTCACTTTCACTTTTAGGTTTAAATTTGTAATTGCATTGTTAGATAGTTTTATTTGTTAGTTACAATTATTTCAATTTTAATTTTGTTATTAAGTTGGATATTTGTTTAATTATTTTAATTATTTATTTTTGGTTTTATTATGTGTTTAATTTGACTTTTAATTGTATGTTTTCACAATTCTACAATATAGTGAGCATACAAACCAAGTGTGGGGAAAAGTTTTTGTCCTTACTTTTATCTATTATTTTCTCACTCTTAATTTAGTTGCACGTACAATGAAAAGACAACAAAGAGAAAAGGAGGTAACAAGGAAAAGGCAAAGAGGAGAAATATCATCTAGAGACCTAGGTGAAGTCGTTAACCACAAAAGTGAGAAAATATAATACATCTACTAGAGCAACATAACCTATTACACTTCAATTTCGGAACCCCTGAGGAGCAATTCAGAGGCTCAAAGAGAAGATATTTTGAGCCAGAAGGTGTATTGATTAGGAGTGTTAAGAGTAGATCGACTTGACCTAGTAGGTTCAAGACTTTATCAATATTGGAGCATGGTCCCGTTTCTTCTAGATTATGGATCCCTCAAATTGGGAGCTTATGCTCGAGATGCTCTTTACGTTCTTCATAGAAAAACGTCACTATGATTAGGTTAGGCCAAATACGATCTAGTTTAAGATGTTAGGGGAGATGATCAGGATAAGTTATATAGACTTTTGTGATGATGGGTCTTTATGACCAAGAGTTTATAGGGACACAAAAGTACTAGCCCTTTGGCTAGACTCTTCATTTAAGATGTCTCCTCGCAATGTCTGGTAGCCATCAAGAAGAGGATGAGTGTGACCCTAACAAATATAAAGCATCAACCCTTCGACATCTTGCAGTCGGATACATCCACAAGATATTAAGTTATATAGTTAGTGGGTGAGGTGACAACTTCAGAGTCTTTGACAATTTGGATGTCAACTACTTATGAAGTATGAGAGACCAGATGCTGATTCACCTGGGGAATACATTAACCCAATTTTTTAGGTGTAAAAGTGAAGAGAACAGGATAAGGACTATCTAAATTGGGCTATATATGACATAGTTAGTAAGAAGGATGGGAGTTTTTGGGAGGCTACCACAACTCGATACTATAATCAACGTTAATTTGGATATCATAAAGAATATGCACATGGTAAGCAAGAGGTGGGGACCATTTGGCAATATTCATCACCTTATTAGACTTCCAGAAAAGTAAGCAGCTTCAGGAGTATATAAGGATCATCCTAATATAATGAAGAAGCCACCACGACAAGACTCACCACCATCGCAAAAGGGATGAGCAACTCAGAAGGAGGTTAATGTAAGATTGCCTAGGGCGTCGACAACACCTGGATGTTGAGACAGGTTGAAGATTGCTTGACTGGAGAAGCACACGGGTAGATCTTGAGAGTCCAGAACATTTTTCGAGTACACTAAGCAACATTAACAAAGCGGATGAGGAGATGAGAGGCCCATGATAAATAAATGGAGGAAGTTTTAATACAGATGATGGGACATCTAGGGATATTCATACCACCCCCACAATATGGAGCAGCTCCAACATCTTCAGTTCTGTAATTAGTATGAGGCTCTAATGTAACATCCCATCACTGATGGAAAGGATAAAATAGTAATTTGGAACGGATTACGAGTGTTTCGAATTGTCTTGGTATGTTCATGCATACACATACATGTAAATAGTGACTTTTGCACATGTAAATGACTGTACATGCATTCATGACATTTTCTCGGTATATTTGGTCATAAAAGTGACTTTTGTGAAAAATATGATTTTTGTGCTTGAAAATTTAATTGGAGTGGGTCTTTGTGTGTTTTAAATTTTGGGAGAAT
>JANJEY010000006.1:23604114-23618963 GCA_024703695.1 Erythroxylum cataractarum
TCTTCTCCATCATTTTCCAAGCTCTCCAGAACAAAGGTAAGATCTAGCAGTCTTTACTTTGTTCTAGCTATTCCCGGATCAAAGAGTTTGTCCCGGTTAGGTTCTCCGATCTCTGAGTGGATACTGTTAGAGACGGTCTCCTTTGGTCGTTAGGTTTGAGTTAGTTATATATACACATGGATCCTGGCTTTCGGGAAGAACCCGGAACAAAAAAAATTTTTTTTCCACACCATGGGCATGTGATGCTCACACCGGGATTTTCCTACAATTGGGGGCTAGGGAATAAGGTGTATGTGATGGCTAGTGAAGATAAGGGTTGGATGAGATAAAAACTGAGACAACACTAGCCATTTTCATGACAAAAAATTATCTTTATGAATGGTTGGAGCAAAGAGGGTGGACAACAGCCAATTCTTCTTCTTCATTAATCTTTAGTCTTCAAGATGGAGGGTGGAAAATAGTTGATTCTTCTTCATCATTCTTGGAGATTACAAATGGAAAGTGTTCAGAAAAATGACCAGACCTGATTCTTCTTTAATTCTGGTCAATTTTCAACCATGATGGAGACATTTTTGGATGATTTTTGGAGCTTGATGGAAAAGTTGGAGGGCTAACCCATTCGATGCCAGTTCGGAGGTGCAATCGACGCTAAGGAGGACATTTAAGCGTATGCCATTGTGTATCGTTTTCTTTCCCTCTTTTTCGGATTTTTTTATGTTATCTTAAAATTAATGATTGCTAATGTGTAAGAATGCTTTTGATGCTCTATTTAATCGTTTTTCATGAAAACCATTGCTAAAATTTGAACACGATACGTAATAGTCAGGTTTGAAATCGTATGTGTAACTAACGTTATTAAATCGTTAAGGATAATGTACATAAGTTAAATAATCAGAGCTTGTGTGATTATTTCTTATATTGACCTGTTTTTTCACTTGTAATGAGGCTATTTAGATAAAGTTAGAGAGCTTATTCTGGATATCTTGATAGTTAGGGCTAATTAATGAGCTCTTTTTAACTAAGTACAACCTAAGAAAAAATCGAGATTAATAAAGTTTGTTGTTAATTCACAATTTGTAGTCTAAAGAGTGATGTGAAGACGATAATTTAATGATATATGTGAAATTGTGCTTAGGCCAAGATTAAACCAAAGAATTAGATTTTAAATCATTAATCAATTTCATCTCCTTATTGCTGTTTAATTTGACTTGTTTTTATAAATTCAATTTTATTTTTATTTTCTAATTTGCATTGAACCAAACCAATCTGTTTTACATATAGGTAAAATGTAAAAAAGTAATCTGATTTAATCTCTATGGGATCAACTAAACTCACCACCACTATGTTTATAGGTTTAGTTTATTTTGTGTAGTATTACGACGCACTACCATTTAGCCTCTTCTTCTATTGTGAACTTGAATAACCACATGATTGTCTTATGATATTGCAACTTCTTGTAACCTTTTCTCTTTCTATGCTCTTTGAGTAGATTTAGTTTTTAAGGTTTCATTTTATTTTCTGCTATGTATATTTGATATATATTATACTTGAAATGTATGACCGGACTTTACAATTTATAGGTGCTTATTATTATTAACGTACTATAATGTTATATCAACTTTTTATATTCCTTCAATTCTTATATATTAGAAGCTGACTTTTCATCCTTATATAACATCCTTGATTCACTTATGTTTAGCTTTAAGGCAGTTCTACCATATTTTTTTTAAATTTTACTTTTACTTTATTTACTTTGTAAGTATTTAAATTATTTACTTTACTTTTAAAGTTTTTTCTTTTATCTTTTACACAATTATCTTTTATTTTATGTTTGGACTTAAAGAAGTTTTATTTTTTAGAGAAATAAGAAGCATTTAAAATGGTGAGTTTCGTGAAAAGAACTCGTATATATACAATAAGCATGGTAATGCTTTCGATATATTTAGCTATTATGAGATTTGGTGATTCAATTTTATATTAGACAATGATAATGTATGAAACAGAGAGACCATGTTTTGAAGCGATTCTTAATTATTTATATGCTTTAAAATAAATAACATTTATAGTCTTATTATCTTTTAGTATTCTATATACTTGCCTTCAAAAATTATAGAAATATTTAACATAATGCAAGATCGCGGGAGCTTTAATAATTCATTTCATTATTATTATTATTATTCATGAGATATTTTAAGAAGGCTTTAATTATAGAAAGATACCTTTAAGTTATTTATATTTAGGTTAATCTTCACTCAAATTAGATAAGTCTCTTAAAAAAAATAAAATTCTAATTTTAAATTTTAAACTACTACACATATGAAAATGATTCGAACTTAGGACTTTACATTAATGTAAGTAGAGTATTATTACCGAATGTAAAAAAGTAATTTAAAGGGAAAAGGCTGACGGGAATTTCATTCAAAAGCCTCTCACTGAAAGTGGGGGGGTCCCACAATCGTCAATTCAACTCGTAATTATTAAATTAAAATATATAAAATTTAGAAAACTCAAATTCTCTCACGTGCCTTGTTTATCCATCCTTTGTATCTCCACGTGATTAAATTCTCAATATGACTCCCTCTCCTCAAACTCAAACGGATACGGACCTCCTCTTCTCTCAGTCTTCCTTCCCGAAAAATGAACATTCACCTCTCACTCCTTAGCCCACTCGTCCTCTTTACCGCTATTCTTTCACTCTCTTCTTCTTCTTCTTCAAACAAGAATCCAGAGAACAGTTACTCTTCTTCTTCTTTCCATGCCTTTGTAACTACTACCACTACTTCCTTAAATTCAAAGCCTTTGAACTCCCACAAGAACCGATCGGGAACCTCGACCAACAAGAGATCCTCGTCATCCGGCGGATGCGATTCCCTATGGAGCAAGACCTGCTCCGACGCGGTGCTAGCCCTGGCCCGGCGGCCGGAGACGGTGAGATGGTTGAAGAGCGTTAGGAGGGCAATTCACGAGAATCCTGAGCTCGCGTTTGAGGAATTTAAAACCAGTGAGTTAGTTAGGAATGAGCTGGATAAGATGGATATTAAGTACACATATCCTCTGGCCAAAACGGGTATTCGGGCGTCGATTGGAACGGGAGGGCCTCCGTTTGTGGCTATCCGAGCTGATATGGATGCTCTTCCTATTCAGGTTCCCCAACTTTTCCCTATAAGCGACTACTCTATATAAATATGCATGTAGTACGTGTTCATCTATTTCTATGTGTATGTGTACCACACAAAGGTACATACCTCTTCTTCAAATTTTTATCACAAAAATTAGCTTGAGATAGAGAAATGGAAAACTAGATTTGTGGTTACTACCCTTTTTGGTAAATATATACAAATTAAATTTTTGAGTAAACATATAAAAATTTATTCTTCTATTTTATAACTTCATCATTTTCATACAAGGTTTGTATTTGTACTGGCTTGATCACTCACGTGTGCATATAATTATAAAAATATAATTAATTAATTAAAATCTAACCTGAATCTTAAAATCGGATAAATAGTACTGACAATCTGACGCAAATCTTAAATCTTAAATTAAGACTGATAATACTTTCATTCCTTTATATTGTTTTATTCTCTTTTTTGTTATTATTATGAGACAAACACTATATATTTGATAAGGCTTTAATATTAACTTAAATTGGAAATTTTAATTAAAAAATATTGTTGAGATATGAGGTGAAACCAAAGCTACCTGAGAATAGTGGTAAGGTTGTGAGAAAAATGAATGTATATCATTTGACATTACTACAGGTACAAATTCCCTTGATCTTTAAGTTGAAGATGACGTAGCTTCTTTGGTCTACAGGAGGCTGTAGAGTGGGAACACAAAAGCAGAATTGCTGGGAAAATGCACGCTTGTGGGCATGATGCCCACGTTACAATGCTAATGGGAGGTGCCAAGATCTTGAAGAGCCGTGAGCATCTTTTGAAGGTCCGTTTTTATAATCTCCTAGATATGGTCAGAGTCTTAATTTTCTCCGTTACTCTATTAGATCACACTTCATTCCTTGCCTATTCAAAGTCTTGAAGTTCGCTGCGAAGCCCAGCACTTTTTAGTTTTTATTTTAGGGTTTGGGGGGCATATTGTGCGTGGGGCTCACTAACATGTGAAGGGTATGGATTCAAAACACCTACCGCGAGTATTATATTCACCTTCAATCCGACAGATGTACGCAATTTTTGTGGAGAAGGGTGGGGTAGGTTATGCTTGCACAGTCCACCTGCCCCTTCTAGTGAAGTTTTAAAACCTTGAAGACTTTTTTGGGAAATGCAATTTTCACTTTGGTGTTATTGTTTTTTTTGGTTTGCTAATGACATGTTTTAGGAAGGTCCCGTTTTTTATTGCAAATCTCTATCGTTTTCAAGTCTTCAGTTTCTTGGGATTTAGACTTGCAGTGAAAATGGTTAGGAAAAGAAAGTTTCTACATATATGAGAGAGATTGAAAATTTCATGCTTACCTAAGATGCTATTACAACTATGTCCGGATTGGGAGAAAATGGTAGAAAAGTAAAGATTTAGGAAGAAAAACGGTTGAAATTATTAGGCTTTCTTTAATAACTGTTGGATACATATCTCTCTTGAAACAATAAAATCAATCTTCTCGAGCAAAAGTCCAGACACGGTAAAGGAAACCTATAGGAAAAGGAAAATTACTTTACAATGGGGTTCTGAAAACGGGATAGAAGTGAGATATTTTTGGAAGATAACAGTTACAAAATTGATATTTTATTTCCTTTCAAATGTGTATATTCTGCCTATAAGCTGTAACAGTTCAATTTCAAAGAAAATTTTGATTTTTCTTCTACTCTGCCATGGTTTTACTTGTCTGTTAACGACACAGATTTAAAAGCATGATATATTTTCTTTCTTTTTTTCATCAATCCATGCAAACAGGTAATACAACATCCATAACACCTTTTCTTATCCATACAATGGTAGGGTTGACTTAAAAGCTTCTCAAATTTATTGTCCTTGACACGAGAAAGGGAGAAAAAAGAGTCACATGGAAACCTTTATATATATATGCCTGACAACCGTGGAGTTGTCGTTCATTTGTCCTATCCTTTTGCATCTTTCTATTCTGGTTTGGTAATAATATAGGAAAAAATTAACAGAAAGCATATAATAATATCTTTCAAGGAGCATCTTGTTCTATGACCATTAGCGACTCAGAAAAGGTGATAGTGATGGTTCCTTCTTCTCTTAGATGTGACCTAAGAAAGCAAGAGCCCCATGACTTCTATTGATTTAGTTATTTTTCCCACGCCCTTTAACTTGTAATTTTACCTTGTCTAGTAATGTAAATTGTTGTCTTCAATATACGTTTCGAGAATGGTTACAAACGACTACAAACTAGGACCACTATTAGGCAGCCTTGAAGTATTGAGCACGTTTTCTGAAAGTATTATTTACATATTTGGGCAGGCACATCATGTGCATATCCTCATATGTTTATCTGCAATGTTTTCTTAATATAGTGGAAAGATAAAAATATTAGAATTTGATTATTAACATGAGATTTTTAATCTTATCTCTTATTAAGACACGAGGTCTAATGATACCCGCAATTCTTATTCTGTACCTCACAGAAACTACGAACTGATATTTTCCCCCATGTGAAGTATCATTTATTTGCACTTTTCAATGTGGCACACTAAATATGCTATTAACTTCCTTTTAAAGGTCACATTCGAATATAATAAGCTGTAATTAGTTCCAAAGCAAGTGACAAATTGGTTTTTTTTTTTTTTTTGCTGAATAAATACTCACTGATGATGATTTTTAGTATGCCGATTCTATGAAAGCGCTGTCTTTTTAAGTTTCTATAGTACCCATTGTCATTTATTCATTCACGTGCAGAAAAACATAATTTAATGTTTTGTTACCGTAGCTTTTTGTCGTCGTTTATTATGGGGCTAGCTAAGCTCGGCATCTTATGCCTAAAGTAATGGCTTAGTCAAGAATCTAGAGAACATACACCTAGAAAATTATAACACTAATCAAACCCTACAAATTGACATTGGGTGATTACTTAATGGACCTCTATTGTATTCGTTATCGATACTTGGGGCCAATACTTTAAATTTAGGAACAGTACTAAAACATGTTTCAGATTGGACCTTTTTAATTATCCTTTATTAGCCTTGTTTAGAGGTATAATAGGAATGGATTTCTGTAAAATCTGCCATGTGCTGAAGTTTATTGAACAGTTTTATGTTATTGTTGCTCAAATAGCGCTGCCTCAACAAACTTCCCAAACCGTGGAAAAAAGAAGTGCTAGCACGAACCAAAAATCCAAACATATAAACGGAGATTGTTAGGGTTGATATATAATTCATAACATAAAACTCCTAAGCCTTTTATTTGAATGGTTATACATCATATCACACTTGAATCAAAAGCATTTCCCTACACGGGGAAAGTACGGTAAGCTTTACTGTTAGTCTTTAAGCATTATTACAATTTACAACAGATGCTCACCATTTGACTCTTCAAAATGTTCTGTACGATACGATGTAGTATAACTTTCTTGGATTATACTTTAGATTGACTTTCTAGGGCCACGGCTGGTAGCTTTATTGTGAAACAAAGTTAGATATGCTGTCTTGCTACCATTTGATTCTTCTCAATATCAGCATGTAGGCTTGGCAATAGGTGGATCAGCTCATAGCCCGGTTTGCTCCAACCTCAAAGCTATTATCTGTGCTGGACCACCCAAAACAAAATTATTTTGATTTTACTTTCTAAATCAACGCTTATTTTGTTTTCGAATTTCTTAAGCTTAAATATTAAATGAAATGGATTTTGGAAGTTAAACCAACGATGTTTTTTCAAAACTCGGCCTGAACGTTTGTCTCGAAACTGAATCAACGTGAGTGTGACTTGTGAAAGACATTATCTGGAGTGTGGTCCATTGCTGGTTTGCTGAATTATAGATAAAAAGCTGCTAGATCATATTAACCAGCTTCACTTGGCTATAGCAGGGAACTGTAATCTTAATCTTTCAGCCAGCAGAAGAAGCTGGAAACGGAGCAAAGAGAATGATCGGTGATGGTGCCCTTGAAGATGTGAAGGCTATATTTGCAGTTCATGTATCCCACGAACATCCAACTGGCATCATCGGTTCGAGGCCTGGTCCTTTGCTCGCTGGCTGTGGCTTCTTCAGAGCAGTAATTGGTGGCGAACAGGGTCGTGCAGGGAATCCTATCCGATCTGTCGACCCCATTTTGGCAGCCGCAGCAGCTGTAATTAGCTTGCAGGGCATTGTGTCTCGTGAAGCCAACCCCTTGGACTCCAATGTATGAACAAACAGCTGAACCTGAATCCATGGTTGTTCCACCTTTTTTATTTTATTTTATTTTCTTTTGTGTAGAATTGCTCAATCGGCCCACGTCATTGTTTTACAGGTTGTGTCAGTCACAATGGTCAATGGAGGCAATAACCTTGACATGATTCCAAACACTGTAGTTCTGGGTGGAACCTTCAGGGCTTTCTCCAACACAAGCATTTATCAGCTTCGCAGAAGAATCGAAGAAGTTAGTAACAATAACACCATTCTTTTTGGTTGTTTCTTCATAAGGTTTGCTTTAACAGTCATTTGTGTTTTATCTACCAACAGGTGATTGTAGAACAGGCCAATGTTTTCAGATGCTCAGCTAAAATTGACTTCTTTGAAAAGGAATCCACTATCTACCCTCCAACAGTGAACGATAATAACATGTATGAGCACGTAAGGAAGGTGACTACCGATTTGTTGGGTCCCACAAACTTCAGGGTGGTGCCACCGATGATGGGAGCAGAGGATTTCTCATTTTACTCAGAAGTGGTGCCTGCAGCTTTTTACTACATAGGAATAAGGAATGAAACACTGGGGTCGATACACACAGGCCACTCCCCTCTTTTTATGATAGACGAAGACGTTCTCCCAGTAGGCGCTGCAGTTCATGCAGCTATTGCAGAAAGGTACTTGTTAAACATGAATTATGATATTGACATGAGGTGACAAATCAGGCATAGCTCAGACCAGGAGTTAACACAAGTTAAAGATTCCTGGATCATGAATTCGTAAAAATATCAGTGCCTATAGTCGTCGATTTAGCACTTTTCACTTGTTTTTTTGTGGGCCAACAAAAGTAAAAATGTTCCACGGTCGGTGTCAAGTAGGAATCAAGCTCGCAGATGTACTTTGAGTGGTAAATCTATCAAGTGTTTTCAGGTGATATTATCTATCCTTCATCGCAATAAAAGTGAATATATTAGCATTCATAGGTATCCCACTTCATCTATAATGGGATTTGTAAGACATGGTAATTCAATCATTCAACTTGATCTCCATATTCCAACGAACTAGACATATTAATAATTCCCGAGTAATTCAGAACATCTCCAGTTCAAAGCTTATCATTTATAATCCTGCACCGAATCCAAATGCCAATGTATAGACTAAAAAGTTTGGCATAACCTGCTTCCCTATGGCAGTACTCAGCTGGGCGACGAGTCTGCAAAATCTAAGACTCCAATTTACAAACACATTTTATTTACTCCTAAACTCATCTCCCTATTTTCTGCAAGAATCAGGGGGTCCTGATTCTTATCCTATGAGATTGATAGTTAACAACTTTGCAGTCCATCTATCATCTAGTGTTCAATTGATTGGTTTTACTGCTATTATTCCTCATTCTGCGAAATTGAGTACGCTACTGTTAAGTATTTCAAATATGAATATTCCTTTTCATTATTGAAGAAAAGATTTAATAAAATTCTTTTCTACTGATATTTGAGAAGAGCAGGCAGTTGTCTCATTTAATTGTTAAAAAGGATGAAAAGATTAAGTGATAAGTACTTCATTTAATTGTTAAAGAACAAAGCTTCACTTGAAAATTTCATCTATTTCTGGATGTAGATAAGGGAAAGAAAAGGTTAAACATGTAATCATCAACCGTAGCAGTCGTGTACGTTACCTGATGTGTAACAAGTGGCAATGAACATGTAACATCCCATTATCTTTGGGAGGTTAGAATAGTAAATATGAGTGATTAATGAGAGCTTAGAAATGTATTTTTCAAACTCATGTATAATATGACATACACATACAAATGAATAGTGAAATGTTGCATATTTAAAATGACTGTATATGCATTTATTGACATTCCGGGTATAATTGTTTAAAAAAGGTGATTGTTATTGAGAATTGTAGTTTGTTTGTATTGAAAATTGATTTAGAGAGTGTAATTATTGATTTAGAATTTTTGGAGAATTTTATAAAGATTTTTTGAAAATTTGAGGTAATTTTTGGACTTAGAAAAATACCACGTGACAAAACAAATGATAAATGGTAGTAGAATTTACTGTCAAATTGCAATGAAAATTGTGATAAATGACTATGAAATTTATTGACAAGTGTCATTGAAAATTAAAAGACAATTAGAATAGAAATTGGATTTAATTTATAAGATATGTCACTTGCCAAACAATGCCTTAGCTCCACTAAGTTTTTAAAGCCCCTTTTGTTGCCTTCCACGTTGCTTCTCATTAAAAGTCCATTTGGTGTGTTTTTTTTTTTGCTCTTCCCATCTTCCTCTTCGTGACTCTCTCCTCTCCACCCTCATTATTTTTGTTTTCTTCAATCTTCACCAGCTCAACTTTGAAGATTACACTTTCCTTCTTTTGTTACTAACATATTTGCTATCTTCTTCCTCATTGCCACAAGAAAACTCATCCTTTACCTCCTTTAGAAGATGAAGAATGCGGGATGCTTGGGAGCTAGGGTTGAGTGAGATTTTGAAGAGTTTGTAGCTACAACAAGTAAGTTATGCTTTAAATGTCATAGGTATGGTTAAATTAAGCTAGAATGATGAGTAAGTTGAGATTTGATGACTTGGTTATGGAATGTTTATGTATGTGTCGTGGGTGATGAAAAATATGTTTTTTTTGTGAGTGATTTATTGAGTTGCATTGGGTAGAGGATGATGAAGAAATTAAATGGAAGAGATAATCTAGGTATAAGAAGAGTTAGATGTAAATGTTGAAAGTTTGAAAATCTGGAAAATGATAGCAGAAAAATGTTTAGCCATAACTTGTTCTAGAGTTATCCAAATGAGTTGATTTTTAATTTAGATTAAACTAGAGACATATGGATACCTTTCTTATGAAGACATCGAGTTTAATTGTTTTTAAAAGTCTCAAATTTTGATGTGAAAATGAAAACTGGGTGCAGCAAAAGTTGTGGATGAATGTTTATGTTATATTATGTTTTGAGTGTATGGGAATGTGTTATATTTTTGGTGTTTATGAGCAAGTGAGGAATATGAAATGTGCATAGATGATGTTGAGTTAAAATTTGGTAACTTTGAAGAAGTTATCCATTGAGATGATGAATTAAATGAGTTGAGAATTGGGAGTGAGTTGAGAATTAGGAGTGAATGAAATACAATTGGTGTTTGAATGGTTTTGAGTGATATGAAATATAATTGGTGTTTGAATGGTTTTGAGTGATCTTTTGAATTAATTGTGTGGAAATTAATGTTTGGAAAATGACAGTAGAGAGAAGAAAAAAAATTGAAATGTTTAATTAGTGATGAAAAACACGTGACAGAAGTTTGCTGAAAATGAAGCACATAAATGAGATAAGAGAGGAAAAATCTGGTTTTGAACTTCTGTGATTTAACTGTATTGATTTAGGCATATTTTGAAAAAATTACCTTCATAAAAGTTGTATCTTATCCTCTTAGATTTCTAATGGTATAAATTATGTATTTTTTGGACGTTTAAGTTAGGAGATATGACCTATATAATTTTGTAATGTTGTATAGGAGGGACATTCGGGACAGCTACATCATTATGAAATTTTGACCCTTATATAGGTAAAAATTATTTTTAAGGTCTCCATAGAAATTGTAGATATAGAAGTCCTCTTCGAAATGGTCTTTAAATGACCTTAATCTGACATTTGCAGTAAAAGTTATGTCCATTTTACCAAATAGGTCTGAAGAAGAAGAGAAAAGGGAGGAGGAGGCAAGTCTGCCGAAGGATCGCGACTTCGCGATCGCACGACCCACAAATCCTCCCCCTCCAGCATGAACATGTTCCACTATTTTGTCCATAACTTTGTATCTAACCTTTAAATGACCTGATTTTTGAAGCACTGGGTTTATAATACATTCTTTTATCTCTTCATAAAAATTTATAGCTTTTAGTTTTGACTCGAAAAAGATTGATCGAATCAAAGTAAGGGTATCGGTTGGAAGACTATGAACTGGATATTTTATTGAACATATTCCAGTATTTTGATGATATCTTGATCTATATGATTCCAAATAAGATGAATTTTTCTTTGCAGTAAACTAGAGGTATAGGCCTATAAATTGTCTCAAGAAATAGAATTTTGATTCTTTCTCTAAGATATTGAAGTTATGGATAGAAGTCATACGTAGTACACTATTAGTGAATGTGAACAACCAGATAATATTGGAGGTATATCTTCCAAAATACTAAACCAAATTGATTGATTTTTTGTCAATGGAAAGATAATACATAGAGTAACACTTTTCTAGAAGAGAGTATGACCAAATTACATCAGTTTCACTTTCTAATTGAATGTGAACAGTAGACTCGAAAGTGTGACTTGGAAAAATCTGAAGTGAGTCAATGAGAAAGGAATAGAGATTTTAATGGTTTAGTGAGGCATAAACCTAAGTATAAATTATACTTAGATGATTTTTGATATTAGATTGATTTTTTGATAAATTTGATGGATAAATATCCTGGATTATCTTGAACATGCATGGTATATAATTCATTTCATACATGTGCATTATTGAATACTTATGATTGTGGAAATTGTGATATTGTGTATATTATTTGTGATAGAGGAGCAACTGGAACGTCAACCTCTAGACGTTGCCAGATCTTCCAGACATTAGCTTCGGAGCAATTTGTGAGCAACCTAGATGGTCTCATTGAATTACTTGTTTGCTTAATTTATGTTTTGAATGATAATTGAATATGTTTAATTGTGGATTTCAGACAAAAGATCCGATGAATGTGAATGTGGATTGAGATATTGAAGTGTTACTTGAAAGTGAATGTGAAGACCTAATTTCTTTATAATGCGAGTAATTGTGGTACATGCATTCTATATATGAATGTATAATCAAATAATGGCAGTTGTGACCAGAGTAGCCACTTATCAGAGCTTAAAGCTCAATGAGTGAAAAGACTCTCGAGCTCAAACAGTGATTAAGAGCCTAAGGCTCACTATGTAAAATGAGCCCTGTATCTTCATTAGATAAGGGACAGCTATTAATGAGCCTGGTATCCAAAATGGATACGGAACAGTTCAGGCACTCGGTCATAATAACTTAACAATTGGAAAGTGTCTCGTGAGCATTTCATATGCATATTGTTATGAATGTTTGTTGGAATGAAATGCCAAATTTACTTAGGCTTAAATGAAAACATGATACTTATGTAAAGTGCAATATGTTATTATATATTATGTGGAATGATGTGTTGCATGAATTGAGTGAACCATCGATGATGGTTACCTCATTGAGTCTGTAAAACTCACCAAAATTGCAACGCTATCTTTTCAGGACCGAGAGATGACTCTAGCTACTGAGAGGCTCTACTAATCGTGTAAATTGTGATTGGCAAGAGAAGTCATAGCTCAAAGGTCGGTCAATTAAGATTTTTGGACAGATTAGTTAGATTGTGTATATTTTCCTTTTTCATGTAGTACTTTTATATTAGGTTTTGATGATGTACATATAGAAAATGTTGAAAGACACAATGTAGACTTTCAGTTTTGTGAAGTGAAATGAGGAAAAAGTTGGTTTTGTGGTTTTTCTATTGATGCTTTATAAGTGAATATTGATATGATTCCAAGTGAAGTGAATGTAGTGATCGAACGTAGCTCGTCCTTATCATAGGTTATGTACCAGAATGACCTCCCAGCGTCCCAGTGTGTACCTTGCGATAAGGGGGCGCTACAAGAGGCTTCTCAATTTTAACATTTGTTAGAAGTACTAGGAATGTTCCCTATTTATATCCAATTGCCATAATTTATGATTTTTAGGTAATATTTATCAACACATTTAATCTAAAGTGCTCCTTTGTCAATATGTAATCACCAGATTCTTTTTCTTAAAAGAACTTTTTGCATAAGAGAGATGAGTAAAATTTCCACCCCCTCATCCTCTTAGGGATAGAAATATCCTTTTATTTAACCTTAATACCTTTTAAGTTTTATGCCTTCCTAGACTATAAGAAAGCTTGGTACTCCTCTTAATATCCTTAATGACTCTCTTGGGAAGATTAAATAATAACTCCAATGCACGTGGAGACTATTTAACAGTAAATTGATTAGAGTGAGTCTAAAAGTAAGGGAAAGAAACATATTTTACTAAGAGTTGATTCTAGCTTTGTATGATTCAAACATAGGAATGTAGTCTCAAAACATTGGCTTAATAGTTGTAATTGGAATGCTAAGATATCTGAAAAGTGAAGATTGAATATTTCTAGTTCCCTTGCTTAGTTTAGATTGTTTCCTCACAGTAGAAGAAATGAACAAGTTACTTTTGTTAGTATTGACCTTTAAATAAGAACAAGTTGAGAAAAACTCTCCAGAATACCAAAATAATTTTAGTGGACTAGATGTTAGCACCAATTAACATAATAAGATCATCAGCAAATATCAGATATGTGATCCTCAGCTCACTACATTTATGATGGCATTGTAGGAAATGAGTTTGTTGAGAATCCTAGATAAAACTTCCATAGCTATTATGAATAGGTAAGGGGAAAGTGGATCCCATTACCTTATTCTCCTATAATTTTTGAAGATTAAATTAGGAGTTTCGTTAATGAGGATACTAAAGGATGTTGTAGTGATGCATTCCATTGTACATATAGTTAACATTTCTAAAAATACAAGAGCTTGTAAGTAATAGTCAATAAATTTCCATATTATTGTATCAGAGGCTTTGAATGTTGGACCCCGAATTTTTAGTGGATATTAGAAATATTAAAATGAAATGAAATGAGTGTTTGTATATGAATAGTGTTATAGATGTCATTGTGCTTTAAGAAAAATTAATGAGAAAAGATTTGAGGACTTTGATATTTGAGTAAATTCGTTTGGGTTATGAAAGTTTAAGTGAATGAGTTGATTGAAATGGAAGTTGAAAATGAAAAATAAAGAGAAAAAGTGTGAAAATATGAAAAATTGTGAAAGTTTGACTTTTTGGAGATAAAAGTTGACTTTTTGATTTAGGCCAAATTTGAGAAAATGATCTTCATGAAACCTGTAGCTTATGTTGAGAGCTTTCCGTAGCCATAAAGTTTGATATTTTTCAACTTCGGAAGTGAAAATTATGATCAGTCAAAGTTAAGTGTATTTTGCTTTGTTTGATAAAAATGACCATAAGTGTACATTTGCGTGTACTCGGCTTTGAGGCCACTCGTCATACGGATTTAGTCTGAATTAGAGTAAGTGGTCTACATGAAAGTTGTAGCTTATATTCCCAGCTATTTATCGCCATAAAGTATGAAATTTTTCGATATCAGGGCTAAGAGTTATGATCGACCAAAATTTGGAAGTTGTTTAGGAAGAGATGACTAGGACAGAAACTTTGAGTGAATTTTTTACTCCCTTTGACGACAATTTGATCTTTCTGTTCTTCATGAAAGTTGTAGAACTTCCTTCAAGATTTCTATAGAGACCAAATTTGTCAAAATTGGAGTTCAGGATCAATGGTTATGGATGTTAAAAAAAATTCTGTTTTATGATATCGTTTCTGCTTGCTTCACATTTTGCTTCTTCCTTCCAAATCCGACCC
>JANJEY010000006.1:23760901-23771719 GCA_024703695.1 Erythroxylum cataractarum
TGTGATTTTCAGTTTAATCGAACCATTTGTTTGCTTCTGCTTCGATTATTCGATTTGCTTCGATTCGTTCACTTTTGATTTTCGTCCGTTCATCTGCTTTTGTTTTGGCTCAATACGTATCCGATTTGATTATGCCTTAGTTTCCTTTTATTCGCTTCGATTTCCCTTTTGCTTTTTCTTCTGCATCTTGTGTTTCGGTTATCTGATTTGAATTCGTTTTGGTTTCGATCACGTTCGTTCTCTGTTTTTCGGCAACAATCAGAATAATTTATCCTTATTTTTTTAACTATTTTTAGGCCATCAAAGATTGGGTTGGGCAGAAAAGTTTCAAGTTGCATTCATTACACTTATTAATACTTGGATTAAATTTTGTAATTAAGAAAAATTGAATAATTAATTTAAAAATATATTTAAATATTTAAATATTTTTAAACATAAAAATGTTTATAAAATATTTATTACGTCTAAAAATTTTAATAGATAAAATTATTAACAATATTTTTATTTTTAATTATATTATAAGATTAATTTTATTAGGGGATTACATTTTCATATAATTAAAAATAAGTTTTATGCTCATTAACTACTGCATTTTTCAGTTTAGTTTATAACATCAATTTAAATAATTATTTTTTATTTTGAACATAGTTTAATTTATTAATTTTGACTAATTCATAGAAGAATTCTTATGAGAATATTCAAAGAAATATTAAGATATGATATTCATGTCTTTATAAATCTTTTTTTAAGTTATGCCTTTATAAGTCATTTTATACATAGTTTAGTATTAAATAGTTAATTTTACCAAACATATTTAAATAAACAGCTGATGATATCCACTGATCAAATCAACTATATTAATTCGTTGTTATCTAATCGCTAAGAGAATCAACTAACAATTAATGAAATCTGCTGATTGTCAAACACGACTTTAATTAGGTTTGAGTAAGGTTGGTGTGGAATTTCTTACTCTTAAAAAATAGGCAATAATCATATTTGTTTATCAAAAGCAATTTTGTTAGAGCTGCCTACAACCATTGTACTAAATATTATCTACCAAAACTTTGTCGCACTATCTTTTTAGATGTATATTAGGTAATTACTATATAAATTAATAGGTAATATAAAATAAGGATCTTGTTTGACAATCAACTGATTGTATTAGCTGTTAGCTGATTCTATTAGTGGTTAGCTAACAATGGATTAATATAGCTAATTTGACCAGCAAATAACTTTAGTTGTCTATTTAAAGATGTTTGATAAAAATTGACTGTTTAGTGTTAACTGTTTATGTGTAAAATAACTTATGAGAGTATGACTTAAAAAATGATTTATAAGGAAACTAAAAACTCTCTCAATACAACTTTTCAATGACGAATGAGTTTGATTTAAAACTTCTCGAGATTCTATTAGCTTTGTGCAATGAAGGGCCAACTGAAGAATTTGAGAGAGATCACTAAAATGTCACTAAAATTAAGCTTAAGAATGAGTTCGCCGGATCACACAACGAGTTTTTCCTTAAATGCAGTACCAATGAGCTTAATATGAACTTGAGTTTATAAAAATAATATCGATTTAATTTCTAATTTAAGGAAATATAATTTTTTGTTATTTTAATTTTATTTTTTTTAATTTAAAAAATTGAAACTATATTTTTAATATATTATAATATAATAAAATTATTTTAAAAATTGTTTATATTAATCTATTAAAATTTAAACTTAGATAAAAATAAT
This sequence comes from Erythroxylum cataractarum, assembly GCA_024703695.1. Classification (NCBI taxonomy): domain Eukaryota; kingdom Viridiplantae; phylum Streptophyta; class Magnoliopsida; order Malpighiales; family Erythroxylaceae; genus Erythroxylum; species Erythroxylum cataractarum. The sequence goes on from JANJEY010000006.1 coordinate 23,762,638, forward strand.
TAATTTTAATTTGACTTATTAATTTTAGATTAAATTGAATTGAAATAAACACAATATACAAGTGATAATAATAATAATATATACTAAATATTGATATAAAAATGGACTTAAATATCTAGTTTATACAAAAGTAATTAATGTAATATAATTAGAGATAACAAATTAAAAAGTATTTAATTTTTTGAAAAATTTAATTTAATTACTAACTTTTTAAAATTTCTATAAATTCAGTCAAATTTATTCTTCATCTTATTCTCTATTTATCTTTATCTCTTTGAGTAATTTGCAATAATTTTTAGATATAATAGTCTTTTAGTCTCTTTAATTTCTTAGCTGCTAAAATTAACAGGTTGAATTCAATCCATCAACTCAATCAGTTGATTACCAAATAAAATTATTAGCGATTTGACCTAATCAAACAGCTAAAACCTTTCAATATGTCAAAAAATGGTTAATAAATCATTTACCAAACAGAGCTAAGATTATTATTACTCAGGAACAAATTGCTTTCAACTTACATTATGCAAGTGAGAAATACCAATTTAACTTGCAAAATCTTTTATGTGGAAAACCACATCACATATCTATTTCCCTTTGAATGGATCCAATTACGTAGTAAAAACAATGAAGTATACTTTCAAGGCTTATCCAATTACGTAGAATAGTAGAAGCTCTCTATTTCAAAATCAACAAGAATAAACCAACCAAAAGGGACTATAACACAAATCCTACGCCTACTCCTACTCCTACTCCTACTCCTCCATACAGTCCAGTTACAACACAAATTACACCCCACCAACCAATTTACCAATATTTCTTTCTTTTCCTATATAAAAATTCCTACATATCTACTCAGGACTCATTAGCTATAACCAGAGCTGAAAGTAAAGCAACACTTCTAACTAACTTAACTACCACAAAAATTTCCTCCTCTGTACCTTCAGCTTCTGCCAACCCATTTGTACAATACCCCATCTCAACTCACTAGTTACCTCCCTTGCAAAGTTCCTGTTAAATTTAAGATGAGCAGTATCTGACCCCATTCTACGTTGTAAAAACAAGTCATCAACTTGCCCTTGCGAAGATGGATAGAGAACTGTGGTGGGAATCAAATGCACTTTAACCTCCAGAATAGTCAAGTCTGACTTGTTCATGGGCCTTTATTACTTCGGAGGTGAAGTTGCCCAAAGCCTCAAAAATAGGGACCAAACCTGCTTGTAAACTGCTTGAAGCTGCGTTATGAACCAGTTTTGCAGCTTCTTTATGTCTGCCTCTCTCTTCTTCTAGTTTCTTTCGCAGTGAATCCAAATCCACCTTCAGATCATCAAGAGGTGACACTGCCCTCTCAGACGGAATTTTTGGCATTGTTTTGTCTGACAATTCATCCCGTTCCTTCTCAATCTTTCCTCTCTCCATGCGTAAGGTTCTAAGCTGTTTGTCAATATCCTTCTTGAGGTACTCCGCTTTGATTCTCCGTCTATACTCCTCGTCATGCCGCTCCCACAATTGGTGCAAGTTTGATGCAAATTCAAGCATCGCATTTTCAACCCCTTTCTCAGATATTCTAACCATGGCTTGATACCAATCGTTGCAAACTACAAAAATAGGCGGAGCTTCAATTCTGCTAGGTGAAAAGGGAGCAATTCCATCAGGGGTTTCTTCCGGTTCACGAAGAATGCACCTTAAGAGCCACTCATTCAATGACTCCGCATACAATTTTTGGGCATTGATCCAATTGTTAAACCGAGTGCTCCAATTGATAAGCTCCATTTCAAGTTCCAAAGTAGCTTTGAGGCCAGAATCTCCTTGCAATCCAGTGTTTGCCCTAAGATGTCGGAGTTTGCTATCCATGATTGCCTGGAACTGTTTCTGATGACATCTTAGCATGGACTTCCACATTCTTATCAATCTGAATGACAGAAAAATGGTGTTTGTTACATTAGAAAAATTATTCCAAGGGCTTGAAATAAACCATTCTCATAACCACTTAATATGCAACATCTAGGCATTAGTGTCCCATCTGCATAATGAATGCCAAAAAAGACTCTGCATAAAATGCAGCTCTGTAGCCTCAGTTCGACCATGCATTACAACTATATAGAACCGACATTGAGAGCAAAGCGAGAAAAAGTTTCTGATTTTCATCTAATGCAGGATAGAGGTAATGATTGTATGCGAGATTCTAGGTGACTTCTCTAACCTCTATGAACACTTAAAGGCAACCTAGTCGCCTTGCAGTTACCACTCAGCACAGGGTTGTCAACTACCAGCAGTTCCAATCAGGAGGAACAACCATTTGGAAAAAGCTCCCTCCAAATTTCATGAACATATAATATAAACACAGCAGCAGGGAAGGGCACACCAAATGACTTGAACATACTGAGAAGATTCATACCCATAAATTAATTCACTGATTTGAGGCTGCAATTCTTCATCCCTCAATTTGTGTATCTTAGTCGATATGGATTCAACAGCTCTTATGCAAACACTGATTTTTGTCAGCAACTTTCTTATTGAAGCTTGAGAAGCATCTATTTTACTAGACTCTGCTCCACGGTCATCCAGTATTTTCAATCTCTTGCGCTCTTTTTCATAGGTAATCCGTAACCTCTCTTCATCCTAAAATTCGCAAAAACAGCAGTAGCTGGTAAGATACTAAGATGATCAAATAAAAGTTGTTGCCTTTTATAGCATTATTTCTCTGTCTTTTCTCGCCCTTGGCAGTCGGTTATGCCAATGCCAAGTATTGAGTTTCCCTCTTCACTATACACCGACTCCTATCTATTTTTATATATAACTATCACTTGCCCAAAAAAAAGACGCTGTTGCAATTAAATTAGCATTAATACAACTATAGAAACCTTTAGTATCTTCTGGAAAACAATGAAGTATCATGTGTATGTTTGATATTTCTGGTCTCTTCTCATCCTGAAAGGTTGTGCAAAAATAGCACTGAATATACTCCATTCTAGACTAAATTCAAATCAAGAAACAAAAATGTTCCAATTCAAAACAGCCAATCTTGTAGATATCTCCATTTCTTTCAAAAGAATCCCTTTAAACTCCAGTATCTGTTAGTAGAGGTGGCTGTCTTAGAAATGCAAGCACAGTAGAGAAATATGAATAACAGATTTTTGCAGTTTTCATGCAACCATACCTTGACTTCCTTGTATAGTTTCTTTTCCCAGGCATAGAGTTTCTCTAGGGTGGATGAAAGGTTTTTAGGTCTCATCTCGATGTTGTTTTGTTGATCCCCAGAATAAGTTTTAGCCATTTTCAATATCCTGGAAGAAACTTGTTGCGATGACCAGACTGAAGGATGTGAAGACACCAGACATAGGATCCTGGAAAAAATCACTGCATAAAGGCACAAAACTTGACTAAGGTAAATGTACTAAATAGAATCACAACTAAGCTCAAGAAAAGAACAAAATGTCAATTTCTAAACTGGCGACCACGAAGGGGCATCACTTCTGAGACAAGTAGCTCTCAAGTTAATGTCATTCTCAACCTTAAAAATCTGATTCATGTTTGAAGTCTTAGAGAATCCACTTCAAGTAACCAAACGGTAGTTACTTTCAAAGAAATCATGAAGCAAAAGAAAATCTCAAAGGAATACTGTCAACCCGAAAAAATCACATTATCGAACTCTTATTTTCTTCCCCTACACTTAATATCCTTACGGAAAAATCAATTATGCTAGTGCATTTCTACGGTTGAATCCATTTTGAATTTGATAAATGTATTGCTTGTGAAATATGTTTTCGCTAGATCTACCTATAGTTGACTGGAAATTAAAATTTAGCTGGGTAAGAGCACAAAATGGAAGGAAATTCAGCTACAACTAGATAAAAGAACACAACAATTTCAAATGCACTCCAATGCAATAAAATGCTATAAAGGACCAACCTTTAAATGCAGTGCGTCTTCGCTGGTAAGGCAATTTGCCCACCTCAAGCAACAAAGCTACCTCCTTACCATAACTAGAGGCAACTTGAAACTCATCCTTGATTTCCATCACCACCTCTTGAAGATCCCTACTACCATGAGCTGACAATGTGGTTAAGCTACTGGGTTTTGAAGACTCAACATCCAATGCAATCGGAGATGGCTCCTCAATCTCAAAACTTACACCTTTTTTCTTCACATACTCAACGTCACTACTTTTTGAAACAATACTATCAGGACTCTGATAGGTATCAGGACTAGTACTGCTCTTAATCCCTTTACCCTTAACAGACTCCACACTTTCACTACTAGTTTCAACAGGCACTGACTTTGATGTACCCTCTCCAAACTCCCTCTTAACATCGACATTCCCTTTGAATTCACCATTCATATGCTTCTCTTTTCCCAAAACTTTCTTCCCTTTGTGAACTTTTTGGACCACTTCCTGCTCCGTTTCATCTTCCAAATCAGGTATTCCTTCCCTTTCCCTCACCTCCTTAGAATCCGGACTACTCGTGGTTGATCCATACCCGTACCTTCCCATCGGATAATACCTGGAGTACCCACCATCAAACGTGTCAAAGACATTCAGAAAATCCCACGTTGAAGTTTTAGGCGGCGAAGGTGGAGCTGGTATCGGAGGCGGGGGACTAGCCTCCCTTCTTGCAGACTCCATCACTGGATACCCAAAGAACCCGTCATTTCCATAGTAACCCGAGTACTCATTCACTGATGGGTCCTCGTAAACGACTGTCTTTGCCGGAGGTGCGGACCTCTTCATGTAGTACATATTCGGATACGGGTTCGAATACGGATATTGATTCTGTCCATTATAACTATAATTCCAATTAACTTCAGGAGGATAATTGCTGAAACTATATGGATTTGAAGGAGATCCTCTTCCCATGTGTACTTCTTCATCCATTTCGTTGAAGGTATTATGAAAATGGACGTGACTCGTATCAAGGTCCGATTCCGACGAGAGATGCAAATGTGAATCCTCAATATCTTCCTCTTCTCCTTTACCTTTATGATGGTTACTACCATCGTCCAAAGAATGCGAAATCGAAGACGGAGACGTCGAGGAGCTCTTAGATTTGTGCTTGGTTTTTCCTTCTTCCGACGGTAAGGTTAGTACCGGAGAACCAGGAGATGAGGAAGATCCGATTGCGAGCTCCTCGTCGACGAATCTCCGTATGGCTTCACCGACGTCCTTGAGGGAGTGGAAGTAGGAGACGTGAGCGGCAGCGAGAGCGTAGCGGTGTTCGGAGGCGGCTTTAAGGAGGTCTTTCCGTTCACGGCAAAGAATCACCAACGGCGAGTCGTCGATCTTTGAACCTCCACAGCCCATAGCAAAAGGACGGAGAAGGTAAGAACAAGGTCAATTGAATGATAGTGCGTCGTCTTTGTCATGTTGGTGATGTAAATTCCTGTACAGAACAAAATGCTGCAATGTGAGTCACTGTAGATCGATCGGATCCCATATATCCAACAAAGGAAGAAATGAAGTTTATGACCACAAACACTTCAAGTTCAATACTTAAATTCGAAACCAAATCCGTTTCACCCCGAAAAAGCAGACCCTTAACATAGACATGAACATCAAGCCAAAGCACACCGAACGAGAACAGTAAAACACTAGGTAGATGGGGAGCGAGAGAAATCGAACCGTTGAAATTGGTGAGATCAGGAGGTGACAGTCCATGCAGAGAGAGAGAGGGTTATGCGAGAAGCAGAGGCAGATAGAGATTGATTGGAGGTTTTGTAGTTTAGATAGAATTGAAGCAGAAGCTTAAAAGTAAGAATGAGATATATGAGAAAAAATAGTCGGGGAGGAAGTGCAGAGAGATTTGTGATATTTTGGATTTGTCAGTTAATGAAAAAGAAGAGAGGAGAAGAAAAGGGCAAATGGGTCGGCGTCATCTTCTTGCTAGTTGTTTGGAAAGAAAATTTACAGATTGTTGTTTTTGATGTTGTTGCAGAGGAGGAAGACGAACGTGAACATGAGGACGAAGATGAAGATGAAGAAGAAGAAGAAGAAGAAGGCTCGTGGAACCTGCCATAGGAAACGGAGGATTTTCACATTATGTTGAATGCTTATGCTCCACTTTTCAAACCTCAAGTCTGCTGCTCGCTCCTTCTGTTAAGTGGGTACTTTACATATTCGTTTACAAAGTCAAAATTTTGGGGTGCAACTACCAGAATTTAGCAATAATAACGGATTTTGTTTATGTTAAAAAACACTTGTGATTAATAAAGGGTAGGGTAACAATCCACTAAAGCAATGAAACTGTGGATTGTTGTTGTACATAACATTTCATTAGTTACAGAGAGAAGAAGAAGAAGAATGATAAAATTTGCAAGGAAACATGCGGATATTTTTGGCCAGTAATTAGGCTCTTACCTTCCTCGAGATTTCCTTCCTCTTTTATGTCCCATTAAGTTCATTTCAGTTTTTGGGGATTCTGATTAAGAATTAAATCAATTAGGGTTAACAACTGCCAGATTAAAAATTTTCATAATTGGATACCGAAATTTTCATAACTCACTGCTAAGGCACTCACTCAGAAGCTAGTGTCGTCACTGAAAATGGGTTCTACAGATTTGTTCGATTTTCCTTTTCTGGGCGAACATAAAGCAGGAAGAAAAGAAAATGTCGAGAGAATGTGATTTCAAGAGAATGTCAAGACTCCAGAAGAAACTTGTTCTACTTTGTTTTTGTATTATTTCATTTCTTGCCCATTTTCTTGGTTTCAATGGAAATGACTTTGTATTGGTCTTAGAAGACACTCTCGATAGCCCTTTCTAATTACCTTTATATTCAAAGTATTCAATGTCTAGCTTTCAACGGATTATTACTTTAACCATCCTTTTGGAATTACAGAATTACCTATTTAGTGATTATTACGTTGCAATGATGAAAGTAAACAAAAAGCACAAGAATGGAAGGAACGCGTTGGATCCAGTAGACTCAGAAAGAAAGCTGTACAAAACTAGACAGTAAAGACAGGTTCTGATTCCGTGCTTACGAATAAAGTTGTCCGGATGGATAAAAGTTTGACTTTTGTCAAGTTAGTGTTCATCCCATCCTGATCGTACCAAGGAAGTTGAAGACGGCCGTGCGTTCGTACCTGTCTGCCACGTGTCTCCACGACCTGCAATTGTTTATTGGCACTTGTTCTTAATTTTTCGCCCAAAATGTTCCAATCGGGAAATTTATTTAATTGTATTTGGACGTTGGGGTTAAATAATGTTTGTGCGAATCTTTTATTATTTTACTGCATAGACTTTCTCAAAGATACGGAAAGTACTAATCCATAAATAGTTAACTTGATAATATAACTCGTAAGTCTTGCGTAATCCAAGTAGCATTGCCGGTGTCAGGAAAATTCCAAGCTCTTGAGCAAGTTGTATACATTTGTCAGAAAAATTCCAAGATCTTGAGCAAATTGTATATATTTGTACAAAAACATGATAACAGCATTGATTTCTTATGTTGTCTACTCTTCATTTCGTGTCAAAGAGTTCAAAAGAAAAACATGAGAATCATGTTGTGACTTTCCCATATATGTTTGAGAGTCTCCATTTTCAGGTTCCTACTTGCCAACACAAAAGCATCGACCTTGTGGATTGCTTCTTGTTAGGAAATTTGAGGAGGGTTTGGAAAGAATCGCCCACGACCACGCAAGTCTAAGAGTCTTCAATTTTCCACCGTAGGCCTGTTTCACGACAGAGGTTATGATTAAAAAGAAACACGCCATGTGCTTTTGAGTTTTGGCAGTTGCGAGCAGAGCTACGATTGTCCGTCCCTTCTCCTTATTTCTTTATTCATCACACATTGTTTTGGGCTGGGAAGCCGTAATCAAATATCTAAACACGTTGCTTGCTTTGCCAGCACTTGTCCATATTGTTCGGGTCGAGCTTCAACAATAAAGCCCAAGTAGACACATCATGGGCGTAACCTATTCTTTTGGATAGGACTGTCGTCACCATCAGTTTGTCCTTCAATTAGGTGCCTGCTTACTGCTTCTCCTAGTAATTTCCCGTCATACTAATTATACATGTAGGGATGATAAATTTAAAAATATTTAGGCTGTGTTTGGTAAAAATTAGCTGATTCATGTCTTTCGGCTGTTTGAAATAAATTTTGTTTGCTAAGAACATAAACAACTAGTTGATTTACATCAAAATGCTAATTTTAGAAAAACTACACAATAGCAACGATTTGAGTAGCTTTTTCATCTTTAGCTAAGTATGTGAAAGCGAAAAATCAATTATACCCTCCTAAATAAAAAAATTTATACATTAATTAATTTTTGCAAGTTAATTTACGCTTAATTAAAATTATATCTTATATTTAGATATATCATCGTCATCATCATCATTATTATTATTGTTATTATTATTGTTGTTGTTGTTATTATTATTATTATTATTATTATATTGTGTTTTATATTTTTTATTAGAATTATAAACTTAATTTTTGTAGAATTAAATATCTAAAATTTAAATTTCTATAAGAATATTCAACAAAATATTAAGATACATAATATTCATACCCTTAAAATTTTTTAAATTTATGTCTTCATAAGTCATTTTACACATAGACAACTAATATCAAAGAGCTAATTTTATCAAATATCTTTAACAAACAGCTAATGTAATCTGCTAGTCAAATCAGCTGGTATAATCAGCTAACAGCTAATGCAATCAGATAATTGTCACATAGAATTTTAGTCTTTTGAAATTTATTATCATTCTTTTAAAATTTAAAATTTATTTTTACTTATGTGACAGCACTAAATTGAAAATTTTTAAAAAGTTATATATTTTAATATATTTTCCTACATATTAAACATTATAATGGTTTACATTTATGTATTTCGTACCGTTCCGGTCAGAAACCGGTACCGGAACGGCGTAAATAATTCCGGGTTTCAATTCCGGACGGTACCGGCCGATTTCGGTCGGTACCGGCCGGTACCGCAATACCGGTACATTTCGGGACCAATCCGTAAACTTAAAAAATTTGAGGGACTAAATTGAAAAAAAAAATTCCTAATTTTATCTACCCGTCCCCGAGCCCCGAAGTTTCCAGATCTAGATCTGGAAACTCTTCTCTCCTTCGGTCTCT
>JANJEY010000006.1:23811323-23823954 GCA_024703695.1 Erythroxylum cataractarum
AGTTCATCTTGGCACGCCAACTCTCAATGATAACTGGAACGTCGTAAGCAATTCCCGCAACTGTTTATGCCTTACCTATAGGGGTTGTAATTCTCATAAGAGCCTTGGACACCCTCACACTCAACTTCCGAACCATCTTCTGTCCTAGGAAATTGTGGGTCGCACCAATATCCACCATCGCATTCACGTCTTTCTCCCCAACTTGTATACCCACATACATTAGTTTGTCAAAGGGAACTGACTCGGTACTAACTGCATTAAGCAAGGTTATCGAATTTAGCATCGCATTTTTAGAAGATTCACCGTCTTCTTTGGCAATCAGGGCATTCAACTTCTCCTTCCTTGGGCATTCTTTGGCAAAGTGTGGACCGCCGCATAAGTAACAAGTAATTTTTCCCTTCTTCGAGGACGTCTCCCCATTCTTTGAGCCCCCATTCTACTTGCCATTGCCTTTGAAGTCTCCATTTTTGTAATCCTTCTTCTTCTACCCCTCGGTCCTCTCCTATTGGGCATAGCCTTTGCCCTTAGAAAAATTCGAGGAGCTCGCCTTAGAGTCTTTCACCAGCCGAAAATCCACTAAGGCATCGGCAGCTGCGATTGCACCAACCACGTCCGTCACATCTGCCTCCGTAACTCTATTTAAGCCCACGGTTGTAACCCGGATAGGAAATTGAAGAGCTTGTACTCATCTGATATGTTCTCAATATCCAACATTAGAGAGCTAAAAGACTTAACATAATCTCTTATCGATTCGTCTTGCTTGAGCCGCTTCAAGGCATCCCTCGCTAGCCAAGAAGTATTCATAGGAAGGAATTGATCCTTTAGCTCCTTCTTCATCTACAGCCACGTTTTCACGGGAGTTCTACCTGCGCTGATCTTTGCAGAGGTCCCCATCCTCCACCAGAGTTTGGCATCCCCATCCAAATACATGGCCATCACATTGACCTTGTCAGCGTCAGATACTCTAGCAGTTGCAAAGTACTGCTCTATATCCCACAAAAAGTTCTCCAATACCTTGGCCTCCCTCACGCCTTCGAACACCCTTGGTTCACTCACCTTCACCGATGATGAAAGTTGTAGTGTGGAGTTTTCAACCCGATCTCCGTCAATCGTTGCAACGGCACGTCTTAGGATAGAGATCTCAAAGTGAGCATCCTCCTATGCCTTCAACATATCTACCATCTATTGCTGCAACTGTTGGATTCGTGCCTCCAACATCTCGAACCGAGCATTGTGGGAAGTGACCTCTTCCTCCCCCTAAGGAATAGGACCAATGAGTGCCTCCACTCTAGGCACTCGTTCTGTCAAGTTGCCTACTGTTATTTCAAACTTTAGCTTTAATACTAGTTGTTACAAAGGTAACCTTGGAACTTAAACTTTCACTTGAAGTTTCTTATTCACACCCTTTGCACGACAATCTTACTTAGATCTGTTAAAGCAAGACTCAACATTTCCCAACCCTCGAAGTATTTACCTCACACATCCTCGAAGAAACAATACTTATAAGAGCAACAAAACCAAAGACAACAATAATGCACAGAGATATGGTATAAAACCAACTTTATATACTTTCCCTCAAAAGAATACAAAGAATGCTTTGTCTGATTCAATGAGAAGGGCAAAGCTTGAATAAGAATGCTCTCTCTGATTCAATGAGAAGAGCAAAGCTCGAATGAGTTATATATAGGCATTCTAACTTGGAGTCTAAGTTACATTCAGATTCCCACTAAATCTGAACTACCTAAGATCGTGCTAAGCTCACTTCTATCCTTATTAGATTACATCACGTGGATCAATTAGACGACAACTCCGTCTAAATAGGACTCTAACTAATAGGATAAGATAAAAATAAGATAGAGTTTACATTCAATTAGGAAAATAACATCCTTATCCTCGAAGAACTCTACTATCTTCAGATGTTCAATTCCATTGCAACTCTAACTCTCAGTCGTCGCCACATCATCCAAGATCTCCCCACAATCTCTATCCGTTAATGATATAATGTGATCTCGCTGAAGTCCACTAGCACATTGGCCTGATCCAATGCTCCCACAACAAGTCCATTAGTCATGGTCCATTCATCTGAGCATGGGTTAAGTCCTTAGTCCGTCAAGACCTTAACCTGGGTCGAGTCAATCTCCACAAGGTCTGATGCTCTACCAAAATTCACTCTAAGTCTGATCTCACTCACCCACATTTGCCTTAGTATTTTCGCATGCTTCCCTCACGCGTGAATCCAGTTAACCTTTATCCTAAGGCTCCTCATGAAGGTCGTTAAGAATTGCTCCAGAACTTAGGAGTCTAACAGTTGTCTTCTAAAATTTTAAATACTACATATTTATGGGATAGTGAATACAAACCATACTAACATTTTTTATTAAAGAATAAAGAAGTTGAAACAATAAGATACTAGTAATTTTATATAAATATCTAAATTGATGTGTATGGAATATTCATATATGTTTTTAAGTATTTTATTTGATTTTAATGCTAAATTATTTTATTTTATTTAGTTTTTGATATCTTTTTCAAAAAATTATGCAAATTTGCCTTTGGGATGATATTATTCAAGAATTGAATCCAATTCTAAGAAAAAAATAAGAAAAAACATTGAAATTACTTGAAATCAATTTCTTTTCAATGGATTAAATTTTATCAAACAATTGGTATGCATTAACCGATTCATCCCTAATTTAAGATAAATTTCCAATTTTTTTCCAACATTTTTCAACAAATACATAGCCCATCATTAACAATTAGTAATTAACAACCAAAACCAAATACCAACTCCATATCAACCAAATAATTCAACCATGCACACTATATACATCATCTGATAGAGAAGACGAGAGGAGGGACAAGAGGAAGACGACATAGGAGACACACGACGTAGGAGAAGACACGAGCTCCATGATGACAACCCAGCTCCAGACGACGGCGATGGAAGAGGAAGACGAAGCGCAAGCGCGGGTGGGGGGCGAGGGGAGGGGAAGAAGGGCTTCGGGTAGTTTAAAACATAAACAAAACGACATCGCTTGGTTTTAAACCAAACGATGTCGTTTTGGTTATGTTGTCAACGTTTAAAACATAATCAAAATGACGTCATTTGGTTTTAGACCAAATAACGTTGTTTTAGTTAATTATAAACGTTTAAACCTTCAGCTGATAAACGACGTAAACCAAACGACGTCATTTTGGTTAAATTGTAAACATTTTAACGTTTAGTTACAAAACGACGTCGTTTATAAGTTAACCAAAACGACAACGGTGTCGCTTTGGTTAACTTATAAATGTTTAAACTGTTAGTTAAATCAAATGACAACGATGTCGTTTTGGTTAACTTATAAACGTTTAAACTGTTAGTCAAACTAAACAACATCATTTAGTTAAAAAGAAAATGATGTCGTTTTGTTGATGAAGCGAAGACGTTCTTAAGTTTACCGAAACAACATCGTTTCGGTATTAAAGAAACAACATTGTTTTCTTAGAGTTAAAAGTCGATGACTGACTACGATTTTTACCGACGAAATTATCGACAATAATATCCGTCGGGAAACTATTTCGTCTGAAAGTAGCGATGGAATTTTCTAGCGACGCTAAACAAATATTTCTAATCAACATTATCGACATCTGTACTATTTTTGTCGATAATTGCCTACGTTTTCTTTACCGTCGGTAAAGTTTCGTCGCTAATTTAAACTTCTCTTGTAGTGTTGGTATATAAAACAAGTTTAAATTAAATTGATGTTACAAGTCAACCTAATTTAATAAATGTTTTTAAAATAGAATCGGAAGTTAAACCAGTAATTATAGTAGACCGTTATAAAATCGATTAAAGATTAAATAAAATTAGAAAATTTTAAATATGATTGAAAGAAATTGTCTTTACCTATCAAATAATTTAAAATTTTAATTAAAAAAGATAATTAAATAAAAATTAATTAATTTATTTTAGTTTGTAAGAACCCATTAATTTACGAAAACTGATCATTTAACTAATAAGCTTGACATCAAAAGTTATTAAAATAAATCAAACCGAAAAGTTGAAAATTGAATCAAAAAAAATTATGATTAATCCGGTTAGATTTTTTAATGATTGAATTTAATAGAAAATAAAATTATAGGAAAAAGGTGGCCATCATCAATTTAGTGGTATTCGTGATGATTATAATTAATATAAATTAATTAATCCTACATTTCTTAAAAAATAATTGAATAAATTAGAAGTTGTGCACGAGTTAGTTAAAGGCATAAGACAGCTAGCGATGTAAACAAGTGCCACGACGAAAATTTAATATTATAAACTATAATTTAATATGTGTGAGAGTAATTTAATCTAGACTGACAAGAATAATTAGGAACATGGACTATAATTTACATTACTAACTACTAAAAGTAACTTCAAAATTCTTAAAATAACAGCTTTCCCCGTAACGATTCAAAATTTTGACAGCAAAGGACACGCGTGTTGTATGACAAAAGTTTGTACTCAACCTTGAAGAGAGCATGGCGATGATTGATGATGATAACGGAAATGAAGACGTTGCTGTGAGTTAGTGTCTTACACGGGGTGGGATTATTATTATTATTTTTTAACGGAAAGGAGGGTTACAAGTCTTACAATACTAGTCGAGGAAATGAAACTCTCAATATATCATTTAATAGAATGGAAAAATACCCACAGGCAAATTTTGAAACTAATGAATACCAAGTTCGAATGAACTGACATAATTGGCTAACGAATCGACAGCCCTATTAGTTTCACATATACTATCAAGCAACTCATGTTCCCAAAGTTGACAAGATGCTCTCGTTTTTATCGAACACATTACGGGACTTGTTGGGTATCCAAATAATTCATTCTTTTGGTAAGGGGGTCACAAATCAGAAACAATGTTTGTGGCTTGGCAACAAACATGTCTGATTGAACGCCAAATTTCCTGGTTCCAACAACCGTAGACCACAGCCTCGTCTATTCATACTGCCAATTACCAATAGACGGATAATCGACCGACGTGCATCGTCAGAAGCTTGCGTGTGACACGGCACCATTTTTGTTTGATGTACCGGCTTGGGGTTGGCCTATAACGCCTAATTTTTTAAAACCAACAACCAATGCCATTGGTTGCGTCGACGCAATATCTATCTGGTTTTGATTCGATTTTATTTTAGATCTATTTTTTAAATTTAATTTATTTGGTTGCGTCGACGCAATATCTATCTCGTTTTGATTCGATTTTATTTAAGATCTATTGTTTTTTTTTTAATTTTATTTAAGGATTTGAAAATTTTAATCAGTTACTTGAATAAAATATTCGATTATTTGGTTCTTATAATAATATTTATTAGAAGTCGTTTTGATCGGCTGAGCTTCGCTCCAAAGTCCAAATTCATCGGATATTTATTTATACGACTGTTGGTGATTGCGACCACCGGATGGAAACAAATGATAAGATAAAACAGCGGGACCGCAGCAATAGATGGTACGTGCATTAGCCATCTGCGCCAGTGGCTACTCCGGAATCTGGGAGTGGGACTGGGAGAAAATTTTAATTTATTTAACTTGATGTATTCATTTTTCATATGACTTTCCTCAGAACTCGCAACTCCCTAATTATACTAAAAGCATAAAAAGAAACATTCATTCAATTGGATCGTTATTCTATTTTTTGTCTTCTATTAAAAAAAAACATCATTTATCAATAGCTGGATACAACTTCAACACATAGGTAAACGACGATGACTAATAACATAACGTGTATTCTTTGCAATCATTGTGGTGGAAGTCGTAGCTTCTACACATACACATAAAATCTAATTGATTTTATGGTTTGGTTATCCCCAATTTCTCCGTACTTCAACCTAATTCCGAAACTAGTCTCGGCAAGACCTTCAAGCTTTAATTTCCCCCAAAAAAAAAAGTTGGCGCAGTCCAAACTCCAAGCGCCCCTCTTTATGCAGACACAAGCACATGGTACCGTGAGTTGGGTTGTGTGTAGATCAATATGTAGCAGTTTAAATTTCAAACATTTAACTTTTGTTTGGAGATGGCGCTCCAAATTAAGTGAAATTGGATTTGAAACAACCATGGCATTACTTATAACCATAATCAACATAAACTTATAATTTCTTTAAGGAAATTATTTATGTTCCGCCAGGTCACCCAATTTCCAGATTCAACCCCTAACTCTTCCGTCTCCATGCGTCTCAGTAAACCAAAACCCCACCCGTAGCACACATAGCGTGAGAACACGCTCCTCCGCACCTTTAACGTCCATCCATTTCCCCGTCACAGAATTCGAATAATATAATTACAATATCAACTTCCTCCCTTCTTACCCCTTACTATTGTAAAAAGGACCGCTCGTTACGACCTAAACAAAGGCTCTCGCGTTTTAACTTCAACACAAACTCCCGCAGTTGTCCAAATTCTTATTGCTGTCGTCACATAATACGGCCACATCACTGTTATTCCTCCTCCAACTCTGTTTACATATATATATATACATGTACTTGTTTATCCATCGATTTGATTAAGAGCCATACAATGGCGGTGGAGAAGAAAGTGGTGTTCGACTCGGAGGCGGCGGGATCGATGATGAACGAGCTGCGAGGCACTTTTGCCTCCGGGAGGACTCGGAGTTACGAGTGGAGAGTGTCGCAGTTGAAGAGCATGGAGAAGATGCTCAACGATTGCGAGAAAGACATCGTAGACGCTCTAACACAAGATCTATCCAAGCCTGAACTCGAATCCACTCTTTACGAGGTCAACTACTCTCATAATGACATATGATTGCCCTGCGCAGTCGAATTAAATGCTTACAGTAACACATATATTGATACTTTCGCTTCCTTTTAAGTTTTCAATATGGAACACAGTACAATCACCTCTACTGTTGAAGCACTTGATGTTTTTTCCTTCAAAATTCAATCATAGTAAAGGATAACTTTGCTGTTAATTTGGAACGTCATACAATAAGATAGATGATCACCTTCTGTAGTACCGTTGTCATGAATTATCAGTTATGTGCGTATTGGTGAATATTTACGATCATTGAGTTAGTTTTACTGTCGTTCTGGGGTCACCAAATTTTGTAAATAAATCGGCGAAATAAGCTATTTGATTTTGTTCCCGTTTCGCTCCTTGTGTTCTGTTATTGCTTGATGGTTTTGTATTATTTCTTTTAGTTTAATGTGCCACAATAATTATTTCATGGTTTAAGCTTTCTATTTAACGACGCATTCGAAGGATCCTTCACGTCCCAGAAAACCTGACGAATTATAGCTAGCAAGGTTGCCATCGTGGTATCTTGTTATTAAGATTCTTTGCGTTTGAAACGTGTGCAATTTCCATCTTTTGTTAGAAGGGAGAACATTAATGACAGACCCACATGGTGAGGTGCGGTATTTAATAGGTAAGATGGAGGGGCTTGACATCTGTATCAATTTGGCTTGCTGACTAGTGCATATTAAATTTAAAGGCTTGCCTGCAGAAACTAAACTTCAAACTTAGGATCGCTCCTTCTAGAATCTCTCGCTGAGCTCAGAGGTTTATAATTTGCCTGATCTCTTGGCGATATTTTTTGTGGGCAATGGTTGTTCGTTTTCTTTTCGTTTTTTCTGTTGACAGTGAGTCAAGTTCTTTTAACTGTGTTATCGTGGTATAATAACTATTAAACTGCTGAGAAATATATTGAAGCTGACTTGCAGAGGATAGGAGACGATTTAGGAAGAACAAA
The DNA here is from genome assembly GCA_024703695.1 of Erythroxylum cataractarum. Lineage (NCBI taxonomy): Eukaryota > Viridiplantae > Streptophyta > Magnoliopsida > Malpighiales > Erythroxylaceae > Erythroxylum > Erythroxylum cataractarum. The sequence continues at coordinate 23,819,063 of JANJEY010000006.1, forward strand.
TTAACAAAAAGTGAACTGTTTCATTAGGGATGTGAAGAAAATATGTTTCTTTCACAGCTGGATGTGATTGCATTAGCTCCACTAACCACATGTTATGATAAAACTTGGAATTGTGTCTCAGCAGGTCAAACTTTGACTGATCCCAATCGCCAACTATCTTTCGTGTTAATGAATTTACACATTACTTGCATAGGGGATTCTGAACTAATGAATCTGAAGACATGTGACCATGGTTACTGATTAAGTATCCTCTGCCTGGCTAGACCGTGTTCTGTCTCTAGTCAGTCCAATCCAAGACATCTTTGTTTGCTGTTGTGCAGTGAACTTAGTACATATGTGCATCCTCTGTCCATTTGTGCGCATTACCTTGTAAGTGTGAGCATACTTTTGTACCTGTGCATGCTCAATAGATGCTAATGCAACGACAGCAAGTTGTACTACAAGACTATGTATCATTCTGGAGGTTTCTTTGCGTTAACTTGTGTTAAAGTTATATGCAAAATAGCAACCTATTTTCCTTTCATGTTGATGGACGTTGTTTTTACTGCAGATTGGCATGCTAAAAAACTCATTGAGAGTGACAATTAAGGAACTTAAACGTTGGATGAAGCCAGAAAAGGTACCTTTTATTTCCAACAACTGCTCCACTCAGTTGTTTCTATGACGTGGTCGTTTTCTTTTCACCTTAGATGAGTTAATCGACTCTGTCATCATATCTCAGGCAAAAACTCCAGTAACCATCTTCCCTTCATCCGCCGAAATAGTGTCTGAACCATTCGGTGTTGTATTGATCATTTCAGCTTGGAATTATCCTATCTGTATGCCATCTTCCTTTGCTTACCTTTCACTTCTGCATTTGTTCTCAGTCATCCTTCTTCTGTTAAACTTCACAATAGTGACCTAGATCTGCAATCTCTGGTTTAGTGTTGTCTCTGGACCCACTTATTGGGGCTATTGCCGCTGGTAACAGTATGGTACTCAAACCATCAGAAATTGCTCCAGCCTCATCATCTCTGCTTGCAAAAATAGTTCCACAATATTTGGATGCCTCTTCAATAAGAGTTGTTGAGGGTGCTGTTGGTGAAACATCTGCACTACTGGAACAAAAGTGGGACAAGATATTTTATACAGGTGAAATTCTTATCGCATCTTTCCTTTTTCTGTGAGATTCAGGAGTTAAAGTCCTCGTCAACTGTTATACTGTGGTCATAACATGTGGTTTCGGACTAACTTGAGCGCCAATCCTAACATGATCTGTAGTTTCCTGAAGTGGAACCAGTGCTTGTTTGATTGAGGGCAAGTTCCACAGTGTATATGATATTGAATATGCGTGTCGTAGGCTTTATGTTCGGGAACTTGCCAAGTGTTGATGGAGCAATGATTATTTTGTTATGGTTAGGGATGATATTGGATGCTTCTTTTTAATATAATGTTTTTGCATACTGGTGTAAGACATTTCCTTCTCAATGAACATCGAAATGGAGTAAAGTTGCGACAATTTAAAATAAAATATAAGAAAATATAGCAGCTGCTGAGAAACTACGTTGATAATTAAGTCTTTTTGTCAAACAGTATTTTTTCTTATGCGACCCGTTTGTTTGAGGAAGTCTAGCACTTGTTTTTCGATTACAGGCAGTGGAAGAATTGGGCGTATTGTGATGGCTGCTGCAGCAAAGCACCTAACACCAGTTGTGTTGGAGCTAGGAGGTAAATGCCCAGTTGTAGTTGATTCGGGAATTGACTTACAGGTACGTATCTTCTATCGAATCTTCTATTAGGAAGCCAAATTGTTGGTATGTTCATGCAATTAATGCTCTCAACTACCTAAGCTTAGTTTCATCTATGCGTCTGGATTGCTTAAAAAATCTGTCTTGCATGTTCAAGGTAACAGCCAGGCGGATAATTAGTGGCAAGTGGGGGTGTAACAATGGACAAGCGTGCATTTCTCCTGATTATATTCTAACGACAAAAGAATTCGCTCCAAACCTGGTAATGCAATGCGCCACTAGAATCCTAGTAGTCTCTCTGTCTTCGCTGCGTCCGTGTTTGTGTCAATTATGCTTTTCTCTTATTCCTTCATTCTGCAGTTGGATAATCTGAAAGAAGAAATTGAGAGATTCTACGGAAAAAAACCATTGGAATCAAAAGATTTGTCTCGAATTGTAAATTCTAATCATTTTGATCGAATGGCAAAGTTGCTGGATGATGTTAAGGTTTCTGGTAAAATTGTCTATGGTGGTGAAAGAGATAAAGAAAAACTGTGAGTTTTGCTGTCTTTCCTTTCAGATCATTAACTTAGCTTACCTGGATGCAATGGATATTCATGTACAGAGCGCTTTCTTTTTCCATTGGCAGGAGGATTGCTCCTACCATCTTGTTAGATGTTCCTGAGGACTCTCTGATAATGAATGAGGAGATATTTGGCCCTTTGCTTCCGATAATCACAGTAAGAACTAAGATTCAAGTGAAAAATATGGTCCTATATGATGTTTATTTTGATACATTGTGAAATGGACAAATTATTGAAGCTGCACAATAATGTGTGAGTGATTTGATGGCATATTTAATTTAGACAAGAAATTACTTTCAGCTCAAACAAATAAGCTGGGAAGTTAATATTTAACAGATTTTCCATGTAAGAACGAAGGAGAGCAGCGATTTTTAACTGAAGTTGATCTACTAATTTGAATAAAACAGGGACTGCAATTCAATAGTTCAACCGCGGAATATTTATGTGATTTCCCTTGTTCTTTGGAATAGGTCAACAAAATTGAGGATAGCTTCGATGTGATCAATTTAGGGACCAAGCCGCTTGCAGCGTATTTATTTACTCAAAACAAGAAGCTTAAGGAAGAGTTTGTGATGTCTGTCTCTGCAGGGGGTTTGGTTGTCAATGACACTACTATCCATGTAATTATTCTCGTCCCTTAAACTTGTTGAAACCTGTTTCATATACATGCGTGCACAAGTTAACTATTATTTATGCGTAGTTCATAAGTAACTTTTGAGCCGTACTGAAACTATGATTATTTTACTGTGCTTATGGAAGCAAAGTAGTTTTGGAAGAGGTCCTCTAGGGCTACGCTTTACCAGTGAGAAACCTGTTTAATTTTGGATAAGTAGTTAATACCAACTGCTGATAGTGTATACTTGCTATAGTTTTAAGCTGTCCAGCCGGGACAGTAGGAAAAGGATAAACACAGACACCGATCTAAGTGGAAAAGGATGATATATTGAACATGAATGCAGCAAACATATATTAATAGGTGATGCTCGATTATTTTTACCTACAGGCAACAAGCTGAGCTTTATACATTTTTCGAAGTTACTAAATTGAGTTAAGAGCATTTTCCCTTTTGTGAGTAATGTGGATAAAGTCTTAAGAATTTTTTCATGGTCAAATATATTCTTGGATTGCTGTTTCATAGATTTATTTGGCATTCCCTATTTGCTGAACTTTTCTGTGGTTCGTAATTTTAGTCAAATCCAGGTGCTTGTTCATGTCGATCTAAAGAAGTACTAGAAATACAATAATGGTCAAATTATTGGTTTATTTGTATGAAAAGTGGGGCATGCAACTGTAGATTTTGTTTCACTAATTTATGAAGCAACTTGATGATGCAGCTTGCAGTCCATACTTTACCATTTGGAGGTGTTGGAGAGAGTGGAACCGGTTCATACCATGGTAAATTCTCTTTTGATGCCTTCAGCCATAAGAAGGCAGTCGTATACCGAGGTTTTGTCGGTGATGCACCTATCAGGTATCCACCATACACCAGAGGAAAGCTGGCCTTGATGAAAGCTCTGCTTGCCGGTGATGTATGGGGTTTAATCAAAGCATTGTTTGGGTTGTCCAAGACTAAACAAGATTAAAGGTTGCTGTAATGTAAAGTATAGTTGTTTAATGTTTTGTGAATCAAATTTCTCCTATAATCAACCTGAATAATATCGATGGGTCACAAGAATAAAGCTGGAATATTCCATTGCAAGTTATGCCTTTTCATCAGTGTAATATTTTCGGTGGGTGAAATTGATCTGTCCACGTGTTTACTAATTTCATTGAAGTTCAGATCAAAAATTTAATTCTCTACTCTTCATTTTCAGTAACTTTCTTGATGACTGTCATTCTCTAAAATCCAACACTTCAATTTTTTTCTAGTCTTTCTACTCCATTTCATTTAACTCATTTACTATGATTTCATACTACTCCTAAATATGCAAATTTAATCAAATTCTCAAAATCATAAAAAAGAAATAGATATCAGTATTTCACTCTTCATGTTTCGCATTCTCAACTTTTATACATATTCTCTATTTTCTTTTCAACTTTCATTTATACACTCATTCTCATCTCAGACTATCATTTTACAACTACTTTTCAACTCAAAAATCATTTTCTTGATCATCTCTAGAGCACTCACCAACTCATGTATACACACATATATATACATGCCAGTGAATAGAAAACAGAGCATATCAGCATATCACCTTTTCATACTATAATTGTCTATACTAATTCCATATACCATTTTATTTCTATTTCAAACTTTAAAAATTATTTCTACATCACTTGATCACTAATAATCCATCAAATACTAAATAATACTCTATCCATATTTTCTCATCCTATTTACACAGTATTCATGAATATACACGTAAATCCCATATTCATGTAGATGACAATAATTTATCAAATTTATTTCATAAATCTATAACTCTATTTCCTCAATATTTACTTGTTAAAAACTCCAAGATCTGCAACTATTCCAAAGCCCTAAACTCCATGCAAAATCACGCATTCCACTGTATAAGATGGTCAGCTTCTGGTTTTTCTTAAAGTAGAAGACACAATTAGCAATATGGAAGTGGTGTGGGATATGGAAAAACAAAGA
>JANJEY010000006.1:23830459-23847754 GCA_024703695.1 Erythroxylum cataractarum
GCCGTAGATGGAGGATTCACCATCTATAATTCAGCTTTAAACATGTTCCAGAACCCAGATTCTTGATTTTCATCAAACCCATCACCTACTCTACTTTCTACTCTTTGCATGAATTATTAAAGTTCCGCAAAATTATAAAATAAAGATCTGCTATTTCAGGAAACGACAGAACCAAAAACGTTAATGTGATTAATACTCTCTTCTTTTTTTACCGTTCCATTGTCTTCTCCTCTCTTCAATGTTAAATATACGATATTTGACGGGGAGGGCGACAGAGTCCAATAGAGAACTCTCTACAGAGGAAGCCGACCAGATCAATCGCAGCATCAAACGGGCGAAAAAGATTGAGGTGCATCGACATCAATCCTACACAATGATGGAGGAGGATGCGAGGTATGAAGGGCAACAGGAATCCCATGAATTGGGAGCAGATATGAACGCGCGGGGGATCAACTACCGGGAAGTTTTGATGGGCTGTGATAATCAGGATGGGGAAGTGAAGACACCAATGGCGACAATGGAGGAGGATATTAGGATGATCGACTTTTCCAATAGTCTATGCCCTAAAATCCTATTTTCAGATGCTGAATTGGAAGCCTTCTGTCAAACGTGGCGTTGCGCAATCATTATCAAAGTAATGGGACGAACTGTAGGATACGTGACTCTCCGAAGGCGCCTCCTGCAGATTTGGAACCCTAAGGGCGAGCTGGAGTTAATTGATTTACCTAATGACTATTTCATAGTGAAATTTTCGAACAAGGAAGATAGGGATTTCGCCATGTTTGAAGGCCCATGGATGGTGCAAGGACACTGCCTCCTTGTGCAGGAATGGACTCCAGCTTTTCACCCTCTGGAGGCCAAAGTGAGTAAGGTTGCGGCTTGGATTCGCATACCGCATTTACCAATGGAATTTCAGACAGTGGCAGCTTTACGCAGGATTGGGTATGGTATAGGGAGAACATTGAGGATTGATAAACAGACTGCCGCCTCGTCTCGCGGCAACTTCGCAAGACTGTGTGTGGAGCTTGATCTCAGTCAGGCACTGAAACCAAAGGTTAACGTTGCAGGTAGGGAGTATCATGTTGAATATGAAGGAATTAATTTAATTTGTTTCTCCTGTGGCTTGTTTGGTCACCGACGAGATATGTGCAAAGTTGGAAGCGAAGAGAAACTGGCAGGTGGAGACGGGGGACCCGTTGTGCAAGGAGAGGGAGGTAAACCCATGGAAACTGCGGTCTGTGTCGACAAGGCAGGAGCTCTTGTACCTCCGGCGGATGACTCGGTACTTCGTAACCAGGCACCGGAAAATAACTTGCCGGCGTTCGGACCGTGGATGATTGTCAATGGGAAGTCCAACCGATTTCGAAACTCTGCGAAAATCAAGGGGAGTGCCACCACAAAATCTGGGGAACCAAAGGCACTATCATCGCGACGGGGATCTCGGTTTGGAATCTTGGATGTTGAGGAAATTGCGGATTCAGGGACGGAGAGTAAGGAGATGGGAATCATGCCTGCCAATCTGGCTACTGCCGTGAAATCGGGTTGGAATCAAGCCTCAAGGGCTCCCCAGGATGGGCCTCAGTATGTGGGCCGGAAAGAAACGGATGAACGAAGCGCTCCAAAGGTTCGTTTAGTGGGGCACGGAAAGGACCAAGTCTCAGGAAACATTATAGGTACCACCAAGGCTGGCTCACTTGCACCTGAACAACCCCATGCAATGATCTTAGAATGGATAGCGACTGTGGATAATGAGAAGGTGACTGAGTCGGATGAGTTGCGGAGACTTGGTAACGCTCAGGGAGAGGAACATGCGCGGAGTTCACAATCAGTGCCATGCTTTCAAGCTGGCGAGACATCTGAAAACCCAATCCCAATAACTGATTGGGACCCGGGTTCGAGTTTGCAGCAGACGAGAAATGATCTCCTGGGGACGGCAGGGAGGGAAGTAGTTACTACCATACCTATGGCTGCTCCCATGGACTTTGTACCTGAAACTCAGTATGGTGTAATCTCTTTGCCAGCCGAAGATGTGCAAATGGCACAAGTCACAGAATGTGGCATGGATTACTGACCACTCATGGTCACCTCTTCTAAACATATTTTTATGCGGATTTTCTCATGGAACTGTAGAGGGGCAGCAGCTCCGATCTTTAGACGTACCTTAAGGGAGTATATTCGTGAACACCGTCCGGACATTGTTATTATATTGGAACCGAGAATAAGTGGAGTTGAAGCAGATCGGGTTCATCGTTATTTTCGAGAATTTTCTTCACAGAGGATAGAGGCTCAAGGTTTTTCAGGGGGTATTTGGGTCTGGTGGAAGCACAACGTGTTAACCCTATCTTCCTTTTCGAGCTTTGGACAGGCTATGCTTTTTAAAGTGGCACTGGAGAGTGGTAAGGAGGTATGGCTTACGGCAGTCTACGGGAGTCCAGTGGAGATGCTTAGAAGAGATCTTTGGGTGAGTTTAAGAAACATAGCAAATGGTATGGTGGGATGTTGGGCAGTAGTTGGGGATTTCAACGAAATAGCGGCAGTTGAGGAAAAGGTAGGGGGAGCTCCAGTTGATCCTGCACGATGTCTGAGGTTTCGAGAGATTATCGATGAATGTAAGTTGATTGACCTGGGTAGTGTTGGACCAAGAATGACATGGAAAGGGCCAAAAGTAGGAACCTACAACCGTGTATTCAAACGCCTAGATCGTGCTCTGTGCAACGCCGAGTGGCTACGAGAATATAACGAAACAACAGTTCGAGTATTGCCGAGAGTGGGTTCGGATCATCACCCGCTCTTGGTCGACATACAGGAGGAGACCCGTAAAACCAGTTACGGACGGCCTTTTCGCTATCAAGCAATTTGGCAGAGACACCCAAAGTTTGTAGACTTTTTAAAGACAACATGGCCTCAACATGTTGGTCTTGGTGTGGGATTGCACATAATGCAGAAAGAATTGATCAAATGGAATCGTGAGGTATTCGGCTTAGTTCAAGTGCGAAAAAGGAAGCTATTAAATCGTCTAGCAGGTATTCAACGTACTCTCCCCTACGAACCATGCAACTATTTCTTACGTAATCTCGAGATTGAGTTATTGACGGAGTTAGAGGAAACATTGGCGCAAGAGGAAATGTTATGGTATCAGAAGGCTCGAAGCGATTGGGTGACGCTTGGGGATCGCAACACCAAATATTTCCATGCGATGACAATTATCAAAAGGAAGGCTATTCGGGTCGAGGGGCTTCGACTCCCAACTAGCGAGTGGTGCTATGATGAAACCTTATTACGTGAGCATGGGATCAGCCATTTTAAAACCTTTTATATGGAACCGCACCAAGATCGACGAGCAACATTACAGTCGGTTTTTCCTCGTGGGCCGGATACAATGATGGAAGATTTGAGTAAACAGGTTTCAGAATGGGAGATCAGGAAGGCTTTAGGAGAGATGTCCCCTTTTAAAGCGCCTGGACCTGATGGTTTCCACGCACTTTTCTATCAGAAGAACTGGGAGATAGTTGGCGGTCAGGTGTTGCATTTTATTACTGAAGTCTTCCAGGGAAAACGATCTATGAAAGAGGTTAATGAGACTTTACTAGTCCTCATCCCAAAAGTTACCTCACCGGAGACTATTCATCAGGTTCGACCGATAAGCCTCTGCAACGTGATATATAAAATAGTCACGAAGGTAATAGCTAACCGTCTCAAGCCTTTTATGTCAGCCTGGGTGGCACCGAATCAAACGAGCTTTGTGCCGGGACGTTGCATACAGGACAATATTATTATAGCTCAGGAATTAGTTCATATCATGAGAAGGTTAAAACGGAAGAAGGGATTCATGGCTATTAAAGTGGATCTTGCCAAAGCTTATGACAGCTTATCGTGGAATTTTATCAAGGAAACGTTGGAAGCTATTGGTATTCCTGAATCTTTACAAAGTATCACTATGGACTGTATAACGTCAGCCCAGCTCCGACTAGTGTGGAATGGAGAACTAACGGATTCGTTCGATATGGAGAGAGGTATCCGACAAGGGTGTCCACTTTCCCCTTATATATTTGTCTTATGTATCGAAAGATTGGGGCAGCTGATCATGCAGGAGGTACATCAAGGGAATTGGAGACCTATCAAGGTGGGAAGAAATGGGCCTGCAGTACCTTACCTTATGTTTGCTGATGATTTGCTATTATTTGCGGAGGCCTCAGCGGAACAAATCAAAGTGATTACAAGGGTCTTAGATAGATTTTGTGCAGCGTCTGGGAATATGATCAGTGCGGAAAAGACTATGCTTTATTTTTCTAAGAACGTGACTGAAGCGATTAAGAAGGAAGTCAGTCGTATATGCACCTTTACAGTGACAGACGATTTTGGGAGATATTTAGGGGTGCCGATGTTGCATGGGAGGGTCACGAAGAACACATACTATAGATTGGTTGACAAAGTTAAGCAGCGACTCTCGGGCTGGGCGGCATCGTCCCTTTCTCTTGCAGGACGTACCACCTTAGTTAAATCAGTTTTAACTGCCATCCCCTGTTATACTATGCAAACTACTAAGATACCGAAAGGGGTTATTGATAATATGGAACAACTGTGTCAGAATTTCCTTTGGGGACACCAATCCGGCACAAGAAAATTACACTTAATCTCATGGGACACCATAACGCAGCCTTTAGCTAGTGGAGGGCTCGGGGTGAGAAGGCTTCGTGAATTAAATGAAGCTTTCCTTGCGAAGTTGTGTTGGGGTCTTTTGTCTGATCGTGAAGCACTCTGGTCCCAAGTGTTGATCCACAAATACGAGATGGCTGGTGCGTCCAGACTAAAGTTCAAGGCCACTCACCAAGCTTCATGGTTATGGCATGCCATTTGTGACGTATGGGAGAAAGTGGTAGGTGGGATTGGATGGTCGATAGGCTCAGGGCAACAAGTTAAGTTTTGGACGGACCTATGGACTGCTTCCGCATCACCGCTTTTAGAGCTGGCGTCTGAAGAGGTGCCAGAGGAGGCGAGAAACAGGTGCGTAGATTATTATGCGGATAGGGATCGCGGATGGATTTGGGAGTATTTTCAACATAGCTTGCCTATGAGCTCGTTACTACATATCGCGGCTATTCCCACACCTTCTGATGATAGGGGAGCGGATTTGCCTATATGGAGATTGACCTCTAACGGCAATTTTTTGATAAAATCTGCATATGGCTTGTTAACAAAAGATTGTATGCAGGAGGAAAAGGATATTTGGAGGGTAGTTTGGAAATGGAAAGGCCCCGAGAGAGTAAAGACATTTTTATGGCTTCTGTCTCATGGGAAATTACTTACTAATGAGGTACGGCTGCGGCGTAACTTAGCACCTTCTGCCTCATGTCCAATATGTCAGGATCATACCGAGAGCATACTACATGCTATTCGTGACTGCCCTAAGGTCAGGGAAATGTGGAAATCTTTGGTTCCGAGAACGGCTTGGGAACAATTCTTCTCGAACCCGTTGGATCGATGGCTTCTGAGCAATATCCGCGGAAACCAGCAGGGAGTTGAGGGTGTGGAGTGGCGTATGCTTTTCGTGGTAGGTTGTTGGCTCATGTGGAAATGGAGAAATCTTGAGGTATTTGACGAAAATTTCACTCGACCTCTAAATGAGGCTATGGTGGTCTATAAGGTAGCTGCCTCCTTTCATATGAGTATCCTAGCAGGCGAGAATATTGACCTCAGTTCAAATGGAAGAATGTGGAAGAATATTAGCTGGCTTCCGCCTAGCAATGGATGGATTGCACTCAATACCGATGGCGCCTCGAAGGGTAACCCAGGAGTGGCGGGGGCTGGGGGTGTGATCAGGGATACGAAGGGTAGATGGTTGGATGGGTTTGTACAAAACATTGGGGTAGCAACGTCTTTCGTGGCTGAACTATGGGCAATAAAGGTTGGTCTACTAATGGCATGGGAGAAGGGTTATAGACGAGTCCGACTGCAAGTGGATTCATTAACAATCGTATCCATGCTTAAATCAGGCAAAAGCCCAAGAAGTTTGAATTCTGCTTTATTTCGAGATATCTATGGATTATTACGTAGAGACTGGCAGGTTGAGATGCAACATATTTATCGAGAAGCTAATCAATGTGCGGATTGGTTAGCCAATATTGCATTAGGTTTTCCTTTGGGAGTGCATTGTTTGCTCACTTGTCCTCGCGAGCTTGAGTACATGATTCTTGGTGATGTTATAGGGGCCAACGTACCCCGATTAGTTTCCATGTAATTTTTTTATTCTGTTAATGCATTGGGCTATGCCCCGTCTTTTCACAAAAAAAAAAAAAATTGGCATACTCTGCTATCATGTTTAGGCCATATTATGTCATGTGGGTCTCACCAATTAATTTTTAAAATAAATTATGTATATTTATTAAAGAAATAAATAAAAATGAAGAATGTGTTAATTTATTTTTTAATTTACTGGTGGGACCCAGAACATATTAGCCTATATGTGGGTCGTGGTGTCCACCAACAAATTTTTAGAAATATAAAAAGATGCATGTGAAACTTAACTGATAAAAGTTTAACCTTGTAAAATTTTTAATGCATTGAGAGTCTATTTTTAATATATTGAAACATTAGGGCTGAAATAGTAAGGTTCAATTTGTATTCTGTTGGAAACTTTAAGGATAAAATTGTGCTTTTGGTTATGCCTGATGCTAGTTTTCATGCTTGGAGAAAGATGGGTTTGAAATTGAAATACCATAGTCCACACTCCACAGCCATTTGAGATTACGAAGGAGTGTTAAGTTTGGAGGGAAAAAGGCCCTTCTCATTTAGTAAAACTTTGACTATGCCAAGTTTGTTCCAATTATGATTAGTTTAAGCATTGATATCTAGAAATGAGGGCCTTTTATGCAAGAAGTAACCTAGCAATGCTGATTCGAATGTAGCAATTCTTTCTTTCAATTTGTCCATGCTAAGTGCTACGAAAGTTTTCCTTTAGAGGAACAAGAGGGCAATAGTCACGTTTCAAGGTGTGTAGAATTGCCTAAGACTTACTTCCAAGTTTTTTTTGCTAGAGATGGGATACTTGGAGAGCGAGCTCTCCTCCTGAGGAGGTGGAGGAGCTTCCTGGGTAATGATATAAGGTAATGATATAAGAAATAGAGAAAAGGGATGGAGTAAGGCGGGAATGTAAAAAGGATGAAGAAGGAACTTGCAAAAAGCTTGCCAGAAGACGAATAAGGATCAAGAGATGAACCCTGGAGGTAAGGTAAATCAGAGCCATTGACCAAGCATAGGAGGAGCAAACCTGAAAGAAAAGGAAGTAGAAGCTAATTGCTAGAAAAGACTAATAGAAGAGGAGAACAAGAAGTAATCAGTGGTAGCAAGGGCAGGAAGCATAAATGAGTAAGTAGACAGTCAAGACCAATTAAAAAATATGTAACTTTGAACAATCATAATTTAACTTTAATATTGAGTTCCCAAGTTGGTGATGGTAAAAGCGTAAATTAGAGCAAAGGTTGAAGTATTGGGTATATGAGAAAAATTAGATTAGATTGGGATTTTCAAATTAAAAAATATTTTTTGATTAAAAATCACAAATTAAAATGAATGTATTACGAAGTAGTCAGGTTAAGTCACACTAACATAAAATATCTTAATGTGGCATTACATTTGATAAAATTTAGAAGTTTAGAAATTTATGTTTTTATTCAGTAATTAGTCCTACTTTATATTTCACAGAGAAAAACAGATACGAAAAGAATATGATTCCACATTCTTCCATGTGATTCCACATTCTTCAAGTTTCTTAAACAACTTGCTGTTAAAAAGGATATCTATAGTTGTTATATGTTCTGCAGGCAGTTTCTGATTAAACTGTTACCTGATATCGGTTGTGATGTTAATGGAAAAGGACACAAATCCGTACTTTCTAGGTTTATATTCACGTATAACAAAGTTCTATCTACTTCACATTTAAATAGTACTATCATCTAGGTAGTGCTACTTCACAATTTTTGACATGAAATAGGAACTCTTAAGAAGAGACAGAGCAAACCAATATTTTTACTCCTAATTGGAACTGATAAAATCAACAAGAATCCTCTGCTAAGATGCTAAAGATGTCCGATCTTTGTTCATCTGTCAACTGTGCTGGGAATTCAACTAAGAAAACAACTTTCAAATCTCCTCTCTTTCCCTGCTCTTTAGTGCTTGGCATACCTTGGCCTTCAATAACTTCCTGGTAGCCAGGGTAAATGACATCGTCGATCCTCAAGCTCATCTCTTCGCCACCCAGCAAAGGAACTGAAATTTCACAACCTGTAAGAGCCTTCACCAATGGGATTTCTACTACTATCTCCAAGTCATCTCCATCTCTTCTGAACAAAGAGTGTCGCTTCTCAGCAATTACAAAATTAATGTCAGCTGGGAAACAACCTAGCGTCTCATTTCCCATTCCTTCGAACGAGATTGTCGTTCCCTTTGTCCATCCTGGCTTCACTTTTATCTTCAGAACCTCCTCTTCCTCAGCTATTTGCCTGCCAAAGATAAGACCAAAACATATCTTCATATTGTTACAAATGCTCTTCTTCTCGTGTTTTTTTCTTTTTTCTTTTCAATTGTCTATCTATTAATTCACTTCAACATGCCTTAAAATCTTCAATATTTGTTAAGTGCTAGATCGCGAGAAAAAAAAAAGCAGCAAGTTTTATTGTTTTTTATGAGGTAAAGATACCAGCTTTCCATTTTAAAGAGGCGAAGGTCAGTCTTTGAAATCCACAAAACCTGATGTAGTTGTCGGCAATATCGTTAATAAAAAATAAAGGGCCATTTGGGAAGTGGGAAAATTAGCGGAAAACAGAGAGCAAGAGGGATATAGGTAACAAACCCTGTATTTGTCAGGACATCTCTTGTAACCTTAACCTTCTTGGTGCAACCATAACACAATTCTTCGAGCGTGCAGTCCAAGTCTTTCTGAATTGGGGGAGGTTTTAACATCCCACTTGAGTTGGAAAACATTATAGGGGTGGTGCTTCTCCGGCTGACACTTCTTGACAGAGATGCCGGAAACCCATTAGTGGATAATTCGGAGCTTTTCCTGCTCATGCTTTTCTGCACTAAAGCTGGTGTTGGAGAGGAGCTCCTTGGGCTTCCGTTTCTTGATAGAGAAGGAATATGTGATAAGGCATTATCCAAGCTTTTATGCTTTAAGGAAGTTTTTGGGCTCGGAGATTTGTCCTTGTTGTGCCGTTTACTTCGAGCACTGTACATGCAGCAGTGGATTCTACTCATTGTTTGTTGTTTCTCTGTCTCATCGTCAAGTTCATGAAAATGGAATCTGAATAAGTTACATTTCCATGCAACCGAGTTTCTATATTTTGGACGTTTCCACAAAAATTCTAGTCGTTTAATAATTATTTCTTCATCATATTCCCGAGATTTCTGAAAACTATTCCCGACATTAGGACTTGGCTGTTTTGGACAAATCAACTGTTATTTATGTACCGACACAGAAGTTAATTGATTGACAAGTCAAAATCCTTGGTACGCGCATCCTGATCAGATCGTTTTGTCGTTCAAATTCATGATACTGAAATAGCAATTTCCTGATTCTTTTTTTTGTCAAATTTATTATAAAACGCGACGTGAATATAGGGGGCGGACATAAAATGTAGAAAAACATCCATGCATCTAATTACCTGGGGAAGTTCGCGTTGATCTGTTTCAGGGAGCTTTTCAGCCACAGTTTTCGCCGAAGATGAAGGTTCGGATGAAGATTTGTTTGAAGGATTTGGGAAGGAATGCTTCCCGACGGTGCACCTTCTAAGAGAGAAAGGAGGAGCATAAACACTGCAAAATTACTTAGAGATTGGTAGCGGAAAGAGGCACTCGAGAGTCTTTCATCGATCTGGGAACAATAATATGATCCACCATGAGAAAGAAAGAGTTGAAGAGGTTAAATAGTATTATGCTAAAATAAAGAACACAAAGGGTAGAGAAAATATGTAGTTATATTAAGTAGTAAAAGAAGCCATCAAATTGCATGCATAGGGGGTGGCGACGAAATTAAAGTAGCAACGAAGCGTTTGTTAAGGGTTTAAATTAGGTAAATCCGTTACGAGAAAAGGTAAGACAAGGGTGAGTCCGGTCTGCAATCAACTTACCTCTAACTTCTTGAAGCATATAGATATAATACAGGCAATCCAACCGTCTAATTGTTTATAACCATATTATTACATTATGGTCTTTTTGGGGCTAATCGAACATTAGTGTGCAGTTATATTATTATGTTAAAACCGATTTTTTTTTATAATTAGTGATTTTTAATTCAAAAATAAAATATATTGTCTGGGTAGTGGGTGTGATGAAACAGGTTAATTTGAGGTTAGAAATTGACTTTTAATCCTACTGTATCACAACATAGTTCTTCAATTTAGTTTTTAGTGAATTCTTCTCAAATAGGTCAATCAAAACACCTTTGGTTCACTAAAATATTATATCCAACATATGATATGTATTATTTGATTTTCGCCCTTTGAGAGTTAGAAAATTTAATTTGACAAAATATAAGGTTGTTGCTGTAAGTCCACAAATACATTACAACAAAATTTGGGCCTTTGGAACATTTTCACAAACACTTTCTATTCATCTGATTTAGAGACGGTTTAGGCTGGAGATTAAATAAACATAAAACATAAACGATCAGTGAACTTCTATTGATGTTCCATAAGGTGTTGTGCACCGAAATAAGGGCTTTAAAATAGGCTAAAACCTACTTTGCCTATATTACGTACACATTTAGAAGACAACGGTTGGAGGAGGTTTACGGCAGTTACACCCCAACTACAAAGGTTACCTTGTCATAATCTATACAACAGTTATAAGTTACACAACTGCCATAGTCTATCCAAAGAACATGCTTATTGGAGAAGCATATTAGGACATCTAACTATCAATAAACATAATTGAACAACCTATGATTGTGATAATGTGTATTCATTGAAAATCATGTCAAAGATTATTAGGTAAGTGTACCTATCATTCTTACAATATAGCTTAGAAAATACTACAAGGACTATAAGGACTATATTAACTATCTTTCTATTATCTAATCTAACTAAATGAATGGTTGAATTAAAAGGAATAATTAATTGAATTAATCTAAAATGCCAAACTAAAGCAATAAATAGGACTGAAATAACTTATAGACAAACAAGATCTAGATGTAAAATTCCTCCTGAACATTTCTATGCTTATATTTATCTTGATTCAATAATTAACCATAGTTTTTTAAAATGTTGAAATTAATAAAGTTATAAGCGTATTCTTTCTTAAGACATATGGCCTATACTGACATTTCTTTCTAATCAAAACTTCTAAGAATGCATTAACTCATTTAATGAATTCCTATTATAGATTCAAGTCTAGAAAATTTATAAAATTTTAAAATTAACAAAGTAAATTAAAATAACTTAACCATCAATGTTGATTACTATTTGGCTAAACAAATCAAATCACAATAATAACCAAACTTATAATGAATTATCTCAACCAATTTTCACTCAAAGTTTAAAATTTTCCCAGAATTGTTCCTTATTAAGATATCACAAAATTGACAAATAAGTAACTAATTCCCTCCTCCATTCTTAAGGTGCACCTTGTCTCTATTGTACATGACATACTAGTACAACGAAAAACTAGAATATAAAGGAAAAGAGGGAAATTACGATAACTATTACTCTCCTGATAATAAAAGACTTTATAACTTCATTTGAAAAATAACCAACTGATGGTGCTTATCACAATCCAACAATGAAATAACTCCAAGGAAAATTTGAATCTATGAAATTAAAATGCTTCTAACTTAAAACGCACACAACAAAAATCAAATAATGTAAAAACATACTAAAGATTCTTAAAGCTACTAAATTGAAATAAAGTTACCTAAATCACTAAGTGCATGTTTAGATGAGCTTATATTAGTAGAGCTTTTATCAGTAGAGCTTTTTTCAGTAGAGCTTTTTTCAGTAGACCTTTTTTCAGAAGAACTTTTCTAAGAAGTCAGTTGATTGTTTGGCTGTCAATTAAAAAAATAACTTTTTTGAAAGACCTTTATATAGTAGACTGTTTGACAACATAAAAATAAAAGTACTTTCATTAATTTTAATTATACTTTATTTTGTAACAAAAATTATTTATGCATATAAATAATATTCAAAGTATATTATACTTACATTTATTTTACAATTATTTAACAAATTTACTTCTATCTTGTAGAAAATTATTTAAAGAGATTTTCATATTCTTGTACGAAATAAAACTAATATAAAAATAAATATCAAAACATATAAAAAAGATAAATAATATTATAATATCAAAATAAATATTCAAATTGAGTAATTTTGTACTTGAACCGAATAAAATGATTTGAAAAAGAATTTCATTTCATTTTTACCAAAAATCAGTTGAAACATTGAAGTACAAATCAATTATTGTTTTCAGGCATATGCTCAAATTGCAAAATAGAAAGTTAAATGTTGAACAAAAAAAGAGAAGTGATAATTTTAAATTTCTAACAAAATAGCTAAGGAAAGCACTCATCTTCAATCGTTGTTCGGAGTACGTCAAGAAACATGAATAACTCTATTGCATTCCACAGTGAGGGAGTGAATGTGATCTTACAATTCTCCATAAGATATTTAAATGGACTACTAGAGCCTACTTCACTAACAAAACTAATATTCTTCCTTCCCATGTCCGTTTACAACCAATCTAATAATCAGAGACGTTCAAGAATCTACACTCTCACCCATCTCATCAAAAAAACTTTTCTTACTTGTTCAATGCTTCCAGGTAATATCTCTTTGTGGCATTAGTTCAAACACTTCATATGCATTATCGTGCTCCTCGTAAGCACCTCGTAAGCACCATAAACATAAACCAAATTGTTTTGGATAAATCCCAAAGAGTTTATTACAGCAATTGAGTGAACATTTTACCTATTTTATCATCACCCATCTTAGCCATAGTCTTCAAAAGAAAGGAATAAGTGTATGCCAGAATCAAAGGAATTTGTACAAATGTGATATATTTCAATAATTGTCTTTAGAACTCTCATCATACGCTCTAATAATTGTATTCCATAGCAGTAAACTGTGAGGAGATCTTGCTTCTCTCTAAATTGCACTCTATGTATGATCTCGTCCACTTCAAGCTCTCATCCACTCCAAGCCCTCTTTACACTCTACTCTTATTCAAAGTTTCTTACTGACCTTTGGCTTCCTTAACTATTCCATCCTGCTCTAATCTTCTTATCTTCCTCTGCAAATCTTGAGAAGATGGTTGTGTCCTTTGAGAAGATGGGTAGAGAAGTTGGTGGGTTTGTAAAAAAAACTGAAGTGTAAAAAAAAAGACGGAAGTTGAAAACGTTATAAACGTATGTGACACAAAATAAGGTCTACCCGAAAAAGCCAAAATAAGTGGCTTTTTTTAAAAGCTTCAAATTTGAGCTTCTTAAAAAGTTATATTTTAGCTTCTAAAAAAGCTATTTCTATTGAAAAAGAACTTTTAAATTTTACGATCAAACACTCATTTTTCTGGAAAATAGCTTTTGCGGTAAAAAAAAAACACTTTTTCAGCCTTCAAAAGCTGAACCAAACAGGCCCTAAATTACCTCCCAATAAGTGCTTCTCTATGGATTTTTTTAACTATACTATATTCTTAAGCTCTTCACCCTGACAAATCCTTAAATAAAGGCTTGACTATACTCTTCTTCAATCTCTCAATCTCTTTAACATTCTTCCTCCTACTTATAGGCTCATTAGCTTTTAGATTACCATATGCTCCACCAATATAGGGCTATCCATCTCTTCTTTTTCTCTTTGCACGATATAAGTCTCCAATTGTAACATTCCGTTATCCAATGTTAAGGCTAAAATAGTAAATGTGACAGATTATCGAGAAATTAGGAAACATATTTCATGCTCATGCATTACATAATATGCATATACACGTGAATATTGAATCTTTGTGCATAAAAATAATTGTACATGTATTCATTGACAATTTTCGGGTATAATTGTTTATATATGTGAGTATATTGATAAATGTGATTTTAAGTGTTGAAAAAAATCGATTTGGGGATTGTATAATTTGATTTAGAATTTTTGGAGAATTTTTTTGAAAATTGTTAGATATTTTAGCTAGGAAAAATTGCCAAATGGCAAAATAATTATTAAACAGTAGTAGAAATTACTGTCCTATGACAATAAATTTTTTTAATAAATGACTTTAGAATTTATTGACAAGTGCCATTGAAAATTGGGAAACAATTAGAGTAGAAATTGAAATTGATGGGACTAGTTAAATGAAGGAACCAATCTAATGCTTTAGAAATGGGACAATTGTCACTTACTCTAACCACATCTTAAGTCATAAGCTTTTAATCAAAAGCCCCCATTTTGGTTTTTTCATTCACAATGTTCTCTCTCTTAAAAAGCCATTAGTGTTTTATTTGGTTTCCTCCATCATTTTTGTAGCTTCTCTCCTCCCTCTCTTCTTCATAAGTTTTAACCCATCAAATCCCATCTTTCATGCTACTCTTGCACCTTGCTCTCTCCTTCATTCTCACTAAAAGGCCCAACCTATTCCTACATCAAAGTTGATGATGGTGGAGATGAAAGAGTTAGGGCTTAATGGTGATTTTGAATATTTTGAAGCTAAATAAAGTAATTCATGTTTTAATTTTTATGGGTTTGGTTAAATAAAGCAATTGTGATGATAGTTAAAGGTTAATTTCATGAAATGGTGTTTTGGGTATATGGGTGTCATGAATGGTGAAGGGTGTGTAAATTTTCTTGCTTTTATTGATGAGTAATGATTTATAGAAATGTTATGGAGGTTGAATGATCATGATAAAGAGTTTTGTATATGCTAGAATGTTGGTGAAGAAATGAACATATATATATATATGTATGTATGTATGTATGTATATATTGATCTTTGTTACATGTAAATGCTAAATAATGGGTTAGGAGTTGTTTATGGATGATTGATGTTGTATATGATGAGTAAGAAACTATAAGTTATGCTACACAAGTTTTAAAGATGAATTGGTTGTGAAATAGATGTTTTAATGAGAATTGGAAGATGATGAGTATAGAATGCATCTATAACCTGTTTGTGTTAATGGTTGAGTGTAGAAATGAGTTGAAATGGAGTTGAGAATGAGGAGTAGATGGAGTAGAAAAGGATGATCTTTGTACAAGTATGTTAGGTGTAAAAATCTAGAAAAAATTGAAGATGATGGATTGGAAAATGTTCACTGCATATGCTTGAGTTTTTTAGCCATAACTTCTTCTTGAGTTGTTCAATTGAGATGATTCTTGATTTGTATTAAACTAGAGACATATGGATACATTTCTTATGAATACATACAATTTAAATGTTGTCTTTAAGAGTCTCAAAATTTGACATGAAAATAGGAACTAGGAGCAGTAAAATTTGTGGATGAATGTAAATGTTGTGTTTTGTTTTGAATGTATGAGAATGTGTTATACTTTGGGTGTTTATGATCAAGTGGTGAATATGAAATGTGTATGGATGATGTTGAGTTGAAATTGGGTATATTTGAAGGAGTTATCCACTCACTTGAGATGATGAATCAAATGAGTTGAGAATTGAGAGTGAATGCAATCTAATTGGTGTTTGAATGGTTATGGAGTGATAATTGCATTAGAAGAGGTGAATTTGGGAAGATTATGAATGGAAGTGAGGTTAGAATGGGTGTAGGATCCATTGGAGGTGGTTTTGGAGAAGAATTGAGTAACCCGAAGGTTATACGGTCAGGCTGTGTAAATTCACATTGCCCGTGTGTTTTTGATACAAAAACACAATCAAACTTGAAAGAAACACGAACTGCCCGTGTGATTTCACACGGATGTGTGTTTTAGCAAAATATCATTTCGGAGTCTTCACAAAAGTTGTAGATCTAGAAGTCCTCTTTGAAACCGTCTAAAGATGAACATTAATCCGAGATCTACATCAAAAGTTATGACATTTTTCCTAAGAGATGTTTGTTTATGAATGATTGACTTATCAATGTTGTACAATGAGATGTTTAGGCTTGTTAGTGATATTAAAGGAGCCCAATTGAAGTAGGATTGAGTTATTAACATTAGGGGAGTGTTCTCGATGTTAGAGAATGATTCAAAGATCTTGATAATTGGTTATGAGACATGTATTAAGGATATACACCTAGGAATGCCATTGAACATGCATTGTACGTATTTAATATACATAAGTGTGCATCAATAGACACTTATACAATTGTATAAAATTGTAATATATGTATGTTTTAAATGATATAGAGGAGCATATAGAGTGCCATCATCCAGATGTTTCCACATCTTGGAAGCAAATGCTAATCTGGAGCATACCTAGATGGCCTTACTTTATTGTTTATTTTATTTATATTATGAATTGAATGATTATGCATTGTGAATGTGAATTGAATTGTGTTGATTTTAGGACAGAAGGTCCGATGATTGTGAAATGTGAATAAGATATTGAAGTGGTCATTGAATGTGAATTGAACGGAATAACTGTTTTCTCAACTTAAATGTTGAATGCTAGACTAAGGTCCGACAACAATGTGAATGAGAATGTGATAGTGAATATGATTGTGTGATATTGAGCATTTTTTGTAGGAAAATCCCGGTGTGTACATCACATGTACACGGTGAGGAAAACAAAATTTTTTGTTCCGGGACCTTCCTGAAAGCCAGGATCCATGTGTCTATATAACAAAATCAAACCATAACGGCCAAAGGAGACCGTCTCTAACGGTATCCACGCAGAGATCGGAGAACCTAACCGGGGCAAACCCTTTGACCCGGGAATAGCTAGAACAAAGTAAAGACTGCTAGATCTTACCTTTGTTCTTGGAGAGCTATGGAGAAACGATGAAGAGGAGAAGCTTGGAGAGTGATGATCGATGATGAAGATGAATGAAGAGAAAAACCTTTTTTATCTTCCAAACCTTTCTTCCAATCCCACGATCATCATCAGTTTTCTATTCCTTTCCATATGTCTTATAACTCTTTTAAAGACATATTAAATGCTAAGGTGAGTCATTGATCCACGTTAGCCTTTATATATATATATATATATATATATATATATAAAGTTAAAAGGATAAGGCTCCTCCTCCATCTTACACGTTGATCAAACACACACACACACACACACACAAACACACACATATATATATATATATATATATATATATATGTATATTAATGCTGAAGTGGTGCAGTCACACTGGGGTCGGTCCTA
>JANJEY010000006.1:23868403-23879821 GCA_024703695.1 Erythroxylum cataractarum
ATGAATTTGAGATATGGAAATGCATGGTTGAGAATGCATGCGATGGTATGTATGAGTATATGTTTATGTATGTGTGAATCGAATATGTATTTGTATGGATGTTAGGATCGGGTCCGACGGTTTATGGAGTGCCCAACGCCGGCGCGACCGAGGGGCCGCCCTCGGGGATTCGGACTCGCGGGGCCCGGGCCCAACACCGAAAGTGTGTTCACTGAAGTCATCTTTTCCATTTCCATATTCACTTGTCTTTTTGGAACAAAAAATGATAAATATTGGAGCAAGTAAAGACAAGAAAATCAAGATGATGAAGCTGCATGGAGATTGCATATGACAGCACCATGCAACGTGTTTTATGCGAATTAAATGAAGATAAGAGGTAGCTAGAGGAGAAGTAAAAATGGCAGCACAACATAAAGGAAATGATACAACAGATACACACACATATTAAAATGACATAGCAGATAAAAGTAAGAAGGAGTGTATGAATGTTTGCAAAAGCACAAACAACATTTATGCTTCATGTTTGCGTTAAATGCATACATTATGCACGTTTTTAAAAGAAGACATGCACAATAACAGTAGGGGTAAATAGTAGAGGTGGACCAAAAATTAAATCAAGAAATAGAGATTGGAGCAAAGGACAGAGGTGGAGGTGCTAGGTTCTTTCTTTATTTTTCACCACCAACTCAACCATAGAGATGAGGATTGACACTTAGAGTATAAAAATATAGATGGAAGGCTAGCTTCCCGATGCTGGTTCAACGGGAATATTGACACCAAGTCACGGTTAAGCTATTTTTATCACTTTAAGGTTGTAATTTCTTTTTAGATTGTTTTGTTGTTGATGTTGATTTGATCGGGTCTTGGCATAAATGATTTTCATACGTTATTTTGATTGTTCTATTTTGAACCTATTGCTAAAACATTGAATGTAATTCATAATCATTACTTTTGATGTTTGTGAGTAGCCTCTAACAATTTCGTATCGTTAGGAACAACATAACTTAGGTTAGATATCCCAAACATACGAGGTTACTACTTTTATTGATCGTTTTCAACATTGTATTGCGGCTGGAAAATTAAATCTAGGATCGTATCCTAGGTTATTCGGTAGTTAAGTTTAATTAATAATCGTATCTTGATTAAATAAAACCTAAGGAAAATAGAGATTAGGAAAGCATTTGATTAGTCTCAAATCAATAGTCCGAAAAGAGTTATAAAGACATTAGTATGATGCAATATGCTTGACTGTGTTTAGTTTGATATTGAACCTAAAATTAGACCTTACGTATATTCAATAGTTTAATCATTTTTTATCGCATGTTTTAATTTGTTTTCGTTAGTTTTTTTTTCTAAATTGCTAAAAATCCAAAAAACCCTTTTTATATTTTCCTTGCATCAATTAATTTTGTTATAGAAATTAACCGAACATTCCTTGTAGATTTGATCCCGACTCACCATAACTACAAATTTTAGTGTGCAGAGTCAGGTAAATTTTGTAGTGTACTTGACATGCATTGTCAATTATCCCGACCATATTAACCAAAGTTATGTTCTTTCTCTCTATAACTCCATTTTGTTTAGGCATCCTTGGACAAAATAAGTGCTAAGTTATACCATTGCTATCACAGAATTCTTCAAACTTTCTGTTATCAAATTATCCTTTATGATCGATTCGAATTCAAGTGATGTAGTACCATTTTTCTATCTAAATTTTCTACAAAACTTCTCAAACACTTTAAAAGCATCATTCTTATTTGATAAAAAATAAGCCCATGTAAATCTGGAGTAATCATCTACTAGAACAAAATCGTAATGTTTACTTTACCGCCAAAACTTTGAGTCTTAGTGGTACTGAATAAATCCATATGCACAAGTTCAAGTGGTTGGGTAGTAGACACCATATTTTTAGGAGGAAAATTGTTTCTGATTTGTTTACCTTTTTAAACAAGTTTCATAAACCTGATTGCTTTTGAACTTTAAGGTTGGTAGTCATCTTCCTAACTCATTTTTGGACAATTTTGATAGAATACTCATGTTAATATGTCTAAATCTCCTGTGCTAAATAAACAAATCCTTTTCTAGAGAGACAAAATACTTAACATTTTGTGAGGACATGTCTTCTAGTTGAGCACAATATATATTTCAATTTTTAGGACCAATAAACACAATATTATCATTATGAATATCGACAATTTCATAATGAGATGTATAAAAAATGACTTTGTAACTTTTGTCACATAACTGACTCACACTCAACAGATTATGTTTCAAACCATTAACAAAGAGAACGTTATTAATGGATGTAGATTCAAAATTACCAATATTACCAATTCCGGTGACCTTTGTTTTATTTTCATTTGCAAAGAAAACATTACCTCTATTTTTTTCAATGTATTTGAATTGTGATATTTCACCTATCATGTGTCTCGAACATCCACTATCAATCTATTGAATCTCTCTTGTCTCTGTCTTGAAACATATCTGCAGAAAGCATTATCTCATTTTAGGCACCAAATTTATCTGGTTCCTTCTAGGTTAGTAATTTGACCTTGATTCCTGATAGATTTGTTGTACACTTTGATTAAGTTGCAGCATACTTTGTTGAAGCTACTATATATCTTACCAAAACTGAAGTCTGTTAGTAGTAGAAACCTTGATAAATTCATCTAAAGCATTACCTGAACTGGAAGAAGGGGCTCCTTATGCCCTTAGTTGAAATTGTTATGCTCTTTGCAATCGATTCTGGAAGTAACTTTATTGTAAGTTCCCTCCTTACCTTAAGTTAGTGTGATCCCTCCAACTTGGGTTGTACACTATGAATACAGGTTGTATTGGTTCAAGCAGTTCCCTCCTACAACATTCACGTACTCCATACTCCTTTTTTACAACATTAGGCACTCATCAGTTAGTGGCTAATGTTTGAACATATCTCGCACACTTTCACTTATGCCTGTCCAACTACAATCTATCTTACAAAGGATGTTAATTCATTTAAACAATGTTTAGTAGATGAAGTGCTTACCTATTTTACTCGTTGAACATCGTTATGAGTGCTGAATTGTTGGGTGTTAGTGGCCATCCACTCAAGCAATATCCTAGATTCAATTGGAGTCTTCTCGCAAAGTGACCCACTACTCACCGCATTATCCAATCTCCTCTCCATCGGTAGCAATACTTCATAAGAATATTGGATGAGAAGTTCCTCTGGTATGTTGTGGTGTGAACAATAGGAACATAACTTCTTAAGCCGCTCCTAGTATTCATAAAGAGATTCTTCATTGTACTGCTTGATGTCATATATCTCCTTATAAATACTTTTTATCTTTGAGACCGGAAAATATTTTTCCAAGAATAAGTTCTTCATCTTTAACCAAGTATTCACGCTTCCAACCAATAAGTCAAATAGCCAATCCTTTACTGCATCTTTGAGTGAGGATAGGAAGGCCCTCAATATGATCTGCTTGTCGGTCATCCCTTAAGATTTTATGCTCAATAACACTACTTCTATTTCCTTAAGATGCTTATGTGCATCCTCACCTCCAAGACCATGAAATTTAGGTATTAAATAAATTGATCCAGATTTTAAATCAAAGGTAACATGTGCAACAAAATTTTAAAATGTTATGCATAATGGTCTTTGAGTTAAATCGGGTGCAGCCAACTCTCTTAAAGTTCTTAGATTTGCCATAGATTCTGATTCCAATTTGTCTACCAAAGTTAACCTTGTTTCCTTACACAATCTCCATAATGTTCTCTCAATCTCCGGATCAAGTTGCTCAATTTCTCTACAAGGAGATCTGGTCACTATCATAAACCAACATTAATAAATAATTAAAAATTAGCAATTAATAAAAAGAATGATTATAAAAAATATATTCACAAAACACCAACTAAAATTAAATTACCATACTCCCCAACAATAGCACCAAAATTTGGCAGCGTATGCCAAGTGCACTACAAAATTTACTTAACTCTTCATAGTAAAATTTGTAGTTATGGTGAGTCCGAATCGAATCCATGGGGGATGTTCGGTTAATTTTTGTAACGAAGTTAATTAATGCAAGGAAAATATAAAAAGGGAGCTTTGGATTTTTGGCAATTTAGAAAATAAAATAAAATCAAACTATTGAAAACAAATTAAAATAAGTGATCGAAAATGATTAAACTGTTAAATATATGTAAGGTTCGATTTTAAGTTCAATCTCGACCTAAACACGATCAAGCGTATTTCATTATCGTAACGTCTTTACAACTCTCTTCGGACTATCAATCTGAGACTAATAGAACACTTTCCTAATCTTTGTTTTCCTTACGTTTTGTTTAATCAAGATACGATCATTAATTAAACTTAAGTATCGAATAACCTATGGTATGATCTCTAGATTTAATTTGAAAACCACATTACGATATGAAAAACAATCAATAAAAGTTGTTACCTCATACGTTTTGTTATCTATCCTAAGTTATGTTTTGCCTAAAGATACGGGATCATTAGATACTGCTCACAAACATCAAAAGTAATGATTATGGATTACATTCAATGTTTTAGCAATAGGTTCAAAATAGAACAATCAAAATAATGTATTAAGATCATTCATCCTAAAACCTGATTAAATCAACACCAACAACACAACAATCTGAAAAGAAATTACAACCTTAAAATGATAAACATAGCTTAATCGTGACTTGGCATCAATATTCCCATTGAATGGCGTCAAGAAGCTAGCCTTCCATCTCTATTTTTTTGCTCTAAGTGTCAATCCTTATCTCCATATTTGCATCAGTGGTGAAAAATGGAGAAAGAACCTATCGCCTCCACCTCTGCTCTCCGCTCCACTCTTTATTTCTTGATTTAATTTTTATTCCACCTCTACTGTTCACCTTTTATTGTTATTGTGCCTGTCTTCTTTTAAAAACCCACATAACATCTGCGTTGAATGCAGAAATTGTCTGTGCTTAATGTAAACATCTTCATTGGCGTGAATTGTTTACGTGTGTCCGTGTTTCCATAAACATTTATGCACTCCTTCTTTCTCTTATCTGCTACGTCATTTTAACGTACGTGTGTGTGTGTATGTGTATCTACAACAACGTTTGCTTCATTTATGATGTCGTTTTTGCTTCTCTTCCAGCTACCTCTTGTCTTCATTTAATTTCCATAAAACACGTTGCATATAGCTGTCATATGTAATTTCCATGCTACTTCATCTTGATTTTCTTGTCTTTGATTGTTCTAATATTTATCATTTTTTATTCCACAAAGACAATTGAATATGGAAATGGAAAACATGGCTTCAATGAACATACTGTTGGGTCATTTTAGACCCTTTTACTTCCGAAATATACCTAAAATCAAATATGAGCTAAAGTGAGTATCCTAAGTATTTCTAAGACATTAATCACTAAGTGTAGTATATCAAATGAATCAACAGTTAAGCACATATCAACCATGTTATGTGAAAGTGAACTGCCTCATGGATACTGGGCAAAAGCAGTATCTAAGACCTGTTATGTACTCAACAAATGTCTTATAAGACTTATTCTAAAAAAGACCCCCTATGAGCCGTGGAAAGGAAGAAAACCAAATGTTGCATACGTTTGAGTTTTTGGCTGCAATTGTTTCATTCTAAACAATAGAAAAGGCAACCTTGGAAAGTTCGATGTGAGATCAAATAAAGTTATTTTTTAGGGCTATAGTACTGCCAGTAAAGTATTCAAAGTATACAATAAAAGAACAAGGAAGATAGAAGAATCGATACATGTGGTATTTGATGAAGTATTACCATTGACAACAACAACTGATTTAGATGATGAAGAGTATCTTCTAATTCCTAAAATACATCAGATAATCAAACTACACCAATAATACCCTCAGAATTGCAACATCAAGAAGGCCCCTCTGAAGCTAGAACAGAGCAGGCTCCTTCATCTCAGTAGGAGCTTATGCAATAAAAAACACTGAGAGAATGGAGAGGCTTGGATACACATCAATATATTCTTGGAGATTGCCTAAAAGTCTACGAACAACCTCACTATTCAAGAACAATTTTGTGGCTTTGATCTCACAAATAGAACCAAATACCATTGAAGAAGCCCTTACCACCAAAAACTGGGTTTCAACTATAAAAAATGAACTAAATCAATTTGAAAAAAACAAAGTCTAGAATCTAGTAACTTTTTCTCAAAACAAGTCAATCATTAGGACACAGTGAATATTTCGAAACAAACTTAAAGAAAATGGTAAGGTGGTAAGAAAAAAAGCTAGACTTATAGCTTAAGGATACAATCAACAAGAAGGTTTTGATTTTAATGAAACTTATACACCTGTTGCTAGATTGAAATCGATTAAAATTTTACTTGGCTTTACATGCTATAGAAGCTTCAAGTTGTTCCAAATGGATGTTAAAAGTGCATTATTAAATGTTTACATTAACAAAGAAGTATTTGTTAAGTAACTCAAGTTTTGAAGATGAAAATCATCCAGATTATACGATGAAGTTAACCAAAGCTCTGTATGGTTTAAAGCAGACTCCTCGAGCATGTATAAGAGGTTAAGTAACTTTATTCATAAGAATAACTTTGAAAGAGGAAAGGTCAGTAAAACCTTATTTATCAATAGAAAGGAAAATGATTTACTCATAGTGCAAATATATGTTGATGACATAATATTTGGTGCTTTCATCCTTCTGTGAGGAATTCTCAGCATTAATGCAGAGGGAGCTTAAAATGAGTATGATAGGAGAATTATCATTTTTTTTTGGATTACAAATCAGTCAAACAAAAAATGGAATCTTCATCAGCAAGACAACTACACAAAGGAACTTAATAAGAAATATTATTTTGAGAATGTCAAATCGATAGGTACTCCTATATACACTGGAACTAAATTTGATAAAGATAAAGAAGGCAAAGCTTTAGATGAGACAAAGTATTGAGGAATGATTGGATCACTATTATATCTTAAAAGCTCAAGACTAGACATTATGCTTAGTATGTTTCTTTGTGCACACTTCCAATCAAATCCAAAAGAAATTCACTTCAAGTTGTCAAAAGAATCTTTCGATATTTCCAAAGAACCGTGGACTTTGGACTATGATATCCAAAAATCGATTCATTTGATGTAGTGGGCTATTGTACAGATTATGCAGGTGATAAATTCAATCAAAAAAACACAAATGATCACTGTAAAATTTTTAGAGGATGTCTATTATCTTGGTTTTACAAGAAGCAAAATTGCACAACACTTTCAATGATTGAAACTAAATACATAGCAGCTACCAGCTGCTGTACTTAAATTGTAATAGTTCATTCCTAAACTTAAAAATTTATCTACTATATGATGTCATATCATATGAGAATACATGAAGTGCATTTCATTTACATACATCATAGTCACATACATATATGAATTATGATTTAACACATATTGCAAAGATAGTTCATGCACTTAATTGATTTATTCCAGGGTATAACAGATGTTAAATGTTTATGATGTGATTGAGTGATTGTGAATTGATCATGTCTTGAATTTTAGTTTAATGGAATAAAATATGTGAATTGGAATTTATTGTCACAATTGGGTGATCAATGAAGTGATATATGCATCTAGTATAGGAAAAATGTTGGACAGTAAAATCAATTGATACATGGAAATTTAGGTTGACTAGACCTATGAAATAGTGACACATGGCATTAATAATAGTGATAAATGGCTTGAATCCATGAGTGAAAAATGGTGGTATAGTTGAATGACAAATGGCCTAGTGATTAATTGACAAGTGCACTAGTTATGGAATGACAATTGGTAGTGTAAGAGGAAGACACATAACATGGCTCTCTATTTGATAAGTAACATGACATGTGTCCACGTTCTCCTCCACACACCTACACCCACAATTTTCACACTTAAAAGACAACCCTCTTTCATGTTTTTGGTTAGATGCTCTCTTCCTCTTCTCCTCACCATCGACACCCTCACAAAACCTCCATAACCTTGAATTTTGTCAAAATTTTTGTAGCCTTCATCTTGTAAATTGAAACCCTTTAATCCCATCTTATTCTTAATGTATGTTTGATGCTTGGGAGACTTGCTTAACTTGTTGATTGAGGAAATCTTGAGACAAACAAGTAAATATTTGATTACCTTATTGAGTTATATTTGATCATAACATCCATAAAGATTGGTTAGGGATGAATTGAGATTAATCGCATGTAAGGTTGAAGATGAGATGTGCTAAAATTCGATGAACGAATGTATGATTGTTGTTTTGTTTTTTATGCTTGAAAATTGTGGACTATATGGATAGTTTAGGTCGAGATTTGAAGTGTAAATGATGTTGTAACTATGCAAAAAAATGAATATATTAGGAGTGCTCTAGAAATTGATAAGTTAGTGTTAAATGTATGAAGATGAATGATAATGCTATTTTGATCATGATGTATGAAAGACTATAATTTATGAGTTATCAATTGAATGATTTTGAGTTGGAATTGGTAATAGAAATTGATGAGGAAATGAAGCATAATTTAGGTATAATTAAGGTATGATCAATAGATTAGTATGATGGTGCTAAAATTTGAAAAAAGATTAAAGGAAAAGGATAGTGAATTGCCTATTCACCCATTCCACGATCGTGGAAGCAGTATGAGCTTCTACCCACGATCTTAGGAAATGCCCTGGAGAAGAAAAGTTTTTGTTTTTTCTTTCCACGATTGTGAAACGGTAACCACAATCATGGGAAATGTTTGGGAAGTGAAAAACTCTATTTTGTTTGATTGTTAAACCAACTAAGAATAAGTTACTTTACTTTGGTGTATTTGGATTTGATTAAAGTTTGAAATGAACTTGGAAGGTTGTTTGATTGATTGATTAAGGGTTTGATAAACTTAAATTGATAAATTATGTTAGAATTTAGGAATGGATTGTTTGATATCAATGCATATGGATTTGGGAAGTATGCGTTGTTAAAGAAATAAAGGTGTTCTTATAAATGCAAATTTGATGCAAGGGATATAAGTCATAAATTAGGTATGATTGAATGAGAATTGGGAAGTTGTATGAGTACAGAATGTTAGGAAGTGATGGATAAATGTTTGATTGAATGAATTTAAAGTAATCAAGATGTCTTAAGGCATTGCAATAAGTTATATACAAACTATAATGAATGAATGAGCAAGATTTGTGAATAAGGACACATACCCAGGAAAAATCGATTGAGCATACATTAAACATGACATATATACATGTGTATGACTGAGTATTCATTTGATTAAACAAGTTAGTAATGTATACATATGTGTGTATATTGCATGATATAGAAGCACAAATTGACCGACCGCATCCAGACATTGCCAGATCATATCTGGAGCTTACTATAAGTCAACCTAGATGTTCTCTCACCATAATCTAGTTGTTTTGTTTAAATTGTAGTTTTTCAATTGCTACTCATGTGATTGTGATAATTCTGGACTGTCAATTTTCTAAGGAGAATGATATTCGAGAATGTATTAGAAGTGTTTTATAAATGTATACGAATGTGGAAATATGTGTTCTCAACTAAATGTTGAATGCCAGACTTAGATTCGAAGATTATGATATATGACTGGACCATATCAAACGTGAAATAATGAATGCATCATATGTAAATTTTTGCATCTCACTACATTGAAATGTATGAACAAATAAAGGAGTTGTGACCAAAGTGACCTAAGTGAAAAAAAAAAGCTTAAAGCTTATAAATGTGCACAACGAGTCGCAGGCTCAGTTATCAATAAGCCCAGTATCCATAATAGGTACAGGACAGTATATAAAACGATCCTAGTATCCATAACAGATACGGGACAGTCAAATAGGCAATTGATCACAACAAAATAAAATAGAAGTGAGTCTAATGCGCATTTACATCTATATCTTTACATGTGTTCACGAGATTGATTGCAAATAAATGTTGAATTATGTTGATATAATGATTTGTAATGCTTGTGTACATGTTGACGATATAAAGAATTAAAATAAAAGAATTGTGTTTAATACACGAGATGTTTATATTATGTTTGAGTGAGTGCATCGATGATGGTTCACTTAGTGAGTTTGCAAACTCATCAAAATTACAAATGTTGATTTTCAGGTACTGAAGAAACTATGCTTCTAAGACAAACTAGTAGCAGTCTAGTATTGACAATTCTTGAATAAGAAATGGCTCAAAGGTCGGTCAGCTGACACTAAAGAGTACAGATAGGAACTTTCCACTTCATGTAGAAGGTCTTGTAAAGAGTAACAAACTCTTAGATGTTGTTAGTAATGTATATATGTAGATTATATACTGTAATGCAACAATGTATGTTCATGTTTATGAATAAAATCGAAAGTTTTGATCTTCTTAAATACTTGTGTTACATATGATGCCTTAATAAATGAATGTGATTACTCTAACATGTCATTTTCACCATGCCACTCTCTAAAGATATATTTTGCATATTAAGAAAAGAGCTTTAAATTTGCAAACTCTCTGATATTATTTCTGCAAGAATATTCTCTATTACTTGTCTTTGCATATTCCTTTTGTTAGCCCTGAAATTTTTTTAAATAAGCGTGATTTAAAATAATTTTGAGGTATTGATAGATTAATTATTTTTATTTTGTGGAGTTAATTAGCATGTTAATATGAGCAAGATTATATGACATGGGTTAATTGAATTAAGGTAGTAAGATGATAACAAGGGCAAAATTGGCAAGTCACTTAAGCTTAAAAGACATAAGGTTTTAAATGAAGGGCAAAGTGGACATTTTAGATTCATTAAGGGTATAAAAGAAAAAAAGAAGACTTGTCTTACATTTGAAGAGGAAGAAAACAAAAATTAGAAGAGAGAAGAGGGAGAGAGTGTCGTTAGAGGGAAAAGAAAGCTAAGTTAGGTTTTGATTTTTCTTAGTCTTAAAGAGTGAGTTTGAAGTTTGTTTAAGAAGGAAAAAAGAAGAGGAAGATTAGAGCTTCCATTAGAGCCAAGAAAATCATTGTTTGGTGAAGATTCAAGGTAAGTTTATGTTTAATTCTTTGGATTTTGGAAGGGGTTTTGGTTCAAAGAGCTTAGGAAATGCATGAGTTTAGGTATTCTAGGGTCAATTTTAAGAATATATTTCTTTGGGTTGTTCAATTTGAATTCTTTTTGTGTTGGACCCCGATTTTTGAGTGAAATTTAGAAATATTAAGGGAAATTAAATGAGTGGTTTTATGTAAGTATTGTGAAATAAAGGTATTTATGCTTTGAAGAAATTCATGAGAAAATAATTATTGGGTTTTGATTATTTTGATTTTTGTGGAGATTTGTATAGTTTATGAGAGTTCAAGTGGATGAGTTGATTGAAATGAAGTTGAATAGCAAGAATTAAAAAGAAAAAGTGTGAAAATTTGAAGAATT
>JANJEY010000006.1:23888448-23903257 GCA_024703695.1 Erythroxylum cataractarum
AAAAGACATAAGGTTTTAAATGAAGGGCAAAGTGGACATTTTAGATTCATTAAGGGTATAAAAGAAATAAAGAAGACTTGTCTTACATTTAAAGAGGAAAAAAACGAAAATTAGAAGAGAGAAGAGGGAGAGAGTGTCGTTGGAGGGAAAAGAAAGGAGAGAAGAAAGCTAAGCTAGGTTTTGATTTTTCTTAGTCTTAAAGAGTGAGTTTTGTAGCACCCTACTCCCGCAAGACACGTGCCCGACATTCTGATGGATATCTGAGACCGTGTCCCGCAAGGGTGATATGCTAGAACACTCAATCATGCAAAATTCAGTATAATTTTTTTTTTAAAACAACAATAAACATATGCAAAAATAATTATTCATAAACATTTTCAATCAACACAATACAATCAATAAGATTTCAATAGCCAATTAGGGCCCATTATAAAAACAAAACACTTTGATCATAATGTCTTTACATTACAACATAAATACATTTGTATACACATTGTGCAAAATTTTCTAAATACATTATTCGATACAAAAATTAAAAAAAAAACACATTCAATACAAAAATAAAGAAGTACAATGCATATGCGAACTGATCCCGATCCCTATCTTGTACTTGTATGCTGTAAGTATACTCTCATTTACCTAACGAGGTATTCTTTTAATCCTAAAAAATATTTGTAAATTTTGGGTGAGTTTTGCGAACTCAATGAGTGACCATCATCGATTGCTCACCCAGTCACATAACACATCATTTCATATTTCACATTCAATGTAATTTAACCATTCATATTATGCATATGCAGTGCATATGAGACCCACTTTCTATTTGTTATTTTGTTATGATCGAGTACCTCAATAGTCCCTTAAAGAGCTCATTGATAACTGTCTCTTATCCACTTGGGGCATACAGGGCTCATTAAATGTTGAGTCTGAGGCTCTGAATCACTTTTAAGCTTGAGGCTCATTTTCACTCGTTAAGTTTAAAGCTTTGATCGGTAGCTACTCTGGTCATAATAGCCATTATATTTAATGCATTCATGACATGGAATGCATCAATTACATTTTCATATTTCTATTCACTCACATTCATATATCATCGGACTGTAGTCTGGCATTCAACATTAGAGTTTAGTATCACTCTTTCGTTCATATGCAAATGCACATTCAAAAAAAACACACTTGTCATCGGATCGTGGTCCAGCATTTAACGATCATATTATGCACACTTATTTCATCTCATTTACATACAAGTAGCACTTCAATATCCCAATCAACATCACAATCATCGGACCTTCTATCCGGAAATCAATGCAATCAATTCACATTCATATAAGCATTCAATAGTCAATCAATACAAAATTGCAAACAAAACAAACAATAAAATGAGACCATCTAAGTCTACTCACAGTACGCTCCAGATTAGCACTAGCTTCAAGATCTGGAAAATTTTGAATGCAGATGTTCATCCTACACATCAAAATTATGCACTACACATAATGCACACACATTAATAATTGCACAATTATAAGCATTCCCTTATGCACAAGTGTGTATATAAAATATGTACCATGCATGCTCATGACAATCCAGGGTATCTTTCCCTTATTCTCATCACATTATTAGTCTTATAACAAAACTCATCTAAGTAATTTTTATACTTAGGTGTATGTTTTACTAAAAACATTAAAATCGCATTTCATTTCTCATTGAATCCCTTCAGATTTTTCCATAACACACTTTTGGTCTACTATTCGCATTCAATTATAATGTAAAACTGATAAAATTTGTTCATACTCTCTTCTAGAAATGTGTTACTCTATGTATTATGTTTCTATTGACACCAAAATCACTCAATTTGGCCTAGTAATGTGAAAGTTATACTCGAAAAAGTTTTGGACTACTTTTATTCAGAGACAGCACACTATGCTCAACTTCCACCCAAAAATTGAAATTCTTAAGGTCCGATTACGAATTTAATTTCTTCATATCATTTGTATCCCTATATCTTTAGTTTACTTCAAATCAAAAATCAGACCGTTTGGATAATTACAAAAGAAGATATCCCCAAACTAGTGAAACATGTTCAGTGTAGAAAAAGTTCATTGCTGCGAACTCCTCCAGAGAGGAATTCTCACGAAAATTTTACAAGTTTGTCGCGAAAAAACCCAAAATTCGCCACACGAAATTTAGCCAAAAGAAATTCTCACTAATATCCTTTAATTTTGCAGCGAAAATACACAGACGCAAACCCAGTTTTTCAACAACTTTAGTTCAGATTTTTCCCATTCACAGCTTATACTAATATCACCTTTTCTACTTCATTTACTCCTCATTCTTAACTCTATTTCAATTCAATATCATTCACAAACAATTCATAATATATATATGTATGACCATTAACCAAAAACAAAACATATATGTTT
Source organism: Erythroxylum cataractarum (assembly GCA_024703695.1). Classification (NCBI taxonomy): domain Eukaryota; kingdom Viridiplantae; phylum Streptophyta; class Magnoliopsida; order Malpighiales; family Erythroxylaceae; genus Erythroxylum; species Erythroxylum cataractarum. Next base: position 23,890,869 of record JANJEY010000006.1, read on the forward strand.
ACCCATTTAGAAATAATTTTCTGTACTCATCATTCTAGCTTTAATTCAACCATACCCATGATATTTAAGGCCTAACTTACTTGATTTAGCTTCAAAATTCTTCAAATCATTGTGAACCCTAGGTCCTCAAACAAACACGATCATCAATATTCATGGAGGAATAGATTGGGTCTTTAAGCAATAAGAAGGAGACCATAATTCTTGAAGAAGTAAGGTGAAATAGTTGAACAAACATCAACGTGATGAGAGTGAGAGCGAGAGTGAGGTGTCGTGAGTGAGGAAGACAACACATAAAGAAGATGAAGAAAAGAAGAAGAAGATAGAGAAATGGAGCATGTCTCGTAAAAGACAAGTGAAAGACCCTAAATATAGGCCTTTCACTTAAGAATTTCGTGGCTTAAACAAGTGGAGTGGCAAGTCACTCTCTGAAGGTCTCTTTTTGGACTTTTAATCTGCTGGTCCATTTTATCTTCAATTTCTAATCCAATTGTCTACCAATTTTCAATGCTGCTTGTCAATAAATCCTAAAGTCATTTATCAAAATTTCCTTTGCCATTTAAAAGTAATTTTTACTACCATTCATCAATTGTTTTACCAATTGACATTTTTCCTAGTCCAAGAATCATCCCAATTCTTTCAGAAAATTTCCCCAAAAACTCCAAAAATTCTAAATCAAGAATTCTAATCTCCTAATCAAAATTTTCAATATAATTAAACCACAATTTTTGATAAAAACCACATTTACTAAAAATTATACCCAGAAATGTCAATGAATGCATGTACAGTCATTTTGATGTGTGCAAAATTTACTATTCACATATGTGCATATCGTGAAATGCATGAGCATGAAATGTGTTTCCTAATTTCTCCATAATCTCTCACATTTACAATTTTAGCCTTAACATGGGTAATAGGATGTTACAAGTTTAAAGTTTGTTCAAGAAGGAAAAAGGAAGAGGAAGATTAGAGCTTCCATTAGAGCCAAGAAAATCATTGTTTAGTGAAGATTCAAGGTAACTTTATGTTTAATCTTTTGGATTTTGGAAGGGGTTTTGGTTCAAAGAGTTTAGGAAATGCATGGGTTTAAGTATTCTAAAATGCATGGGTTTAAGTATTCTAAGGTCAATTTTATGAATATGTTTCTTTGGGTTGTTCAATTTGAATTCCTTTTGATTAGGGATTTTTGTCAATATTGAAGAAAATCAAGAGAGGCAAGAGGAGTAAGAGTAGAGGCATTTTTAGCAAGGTTTTCAATCAAGAAAATAGTTAATGAGCCATAAATGTCCTTCAAATAAATGGAATTTAATGATCGTTTTCAACTACCTTATAAATGTGCATTTATTGTCTTTTAAATGATTGAGAATGTGTCACATGTTGTTGTGTGTGAATTTTGGGAATGAATTCTAATTGCTTAACAATTGTTGTATTTGTTATTCTTGAATGAGTTGAGAAATGGCTTCTATGCTTGGTATAGGAATGTGGTTGTTGAATTGTGAAATGATGATGGGAATGCATATGAAATATGTCATGTTCATGAAAAGCAAGTTTTTGAAATATGTCATATGGGCAAACATTTTTCAGTTTATGAATTACATGTTAGGTGGGTTTGATGTAGTCCATTCAAGAATGTCATGTGCACGTTAACCAAGTTAAAGGCTTCTCCTGCCTACCCATTAGTGGCACAGAACTCCTTCATGGAGTCCCTTAAATTTACAACTACACAGGATCATTACGTGGAATTGTATAGTTCGTCATGTTTATGAATCTGCCCAAACTATTATGATGTGTTTATGTGTTACTTGCGTTGATAAGTTTGATGAATGCTTGACTTATGTGAGTTGTGAATTGGTTTGATATGTTGAGAATTTAAGGAATATTTTTTTTGTGGATTTCATATGAATTGCTTTGATCATGAATATTCTCAAGGGTTTTGCTTATTATCGATTATAAAACTGTTACCCATGAGCTTTAAGCTCACCTCCATTCCTTACCATCTGCAAGCGATGAGCAGGATATCGAGTGATCGAGTCGAGAGTCAAGGAATCACTCCAATTTGCTTATTTTGTTCTTTTGAAGTTATATTATGCAAAATAAGGCTTTAGTCGCATTTTAAGAAATTATTGTTCTTGTAAAGTTTATATTTTGGATTATGTTGTAAAGTGGCTCGAAATGCCCACTAAAGCATTGTAAAAATCTTATTTTTGATGTGAATGAAATACATATACATTATGGTTGTTTAAGGCATTTCAAGTCTTTACATTGACAATTTCAAGTTTTCATAGGCGTAAGATTTGTGTTTTGGCTTTGGGAGAAAAGTTGCATTGATTTAGATAGAATTAGCCAAAGTTATCTCATGAAAGTTGTAGCTTTTCTTTCTAACTTTTCAACGATATAAAATAGACAATTTTTGGATATTAGTGTTGAGAGGTATGATTGTTTGAGTAGTTGATGTTGCATAGGGTGTGTATCCCGAATAACTAGATTATATGAAGTGTTATCATGTTAGGAGAGTTGAATTCGGGAAGATTATGAGAAAAAGGGATGTTAGGATGGATGTAAGATCCTTGGAAAAGGTTCTGGAGAAGGGAAATTTTAGCAAGACCCGAAGGTTACACGGCTTGCCCATGTGAATTCACACAGTCTGTGTGTTCCTAACACAGAAGCACAATCAGACTCAAAGGTTACACGGTCTGTCAGTGTGAAATCATACAGTTTGTGTGTTCCTAACGTAGAAGCACACTCAGACCTGAATGAAACACAGACTGCCCATATGATTTCACACAATCTGTGCTTTGTCCAAATGATAGAATTTTACTTCAGAGTCTTCACAAAAGTCGTAGATCTAGAAGTTCTCTTTCAAACTATCTAAGAATAAACTTAATTTGACATCCCTAGTGGATGTTATGCCCACTGTCACAACATAGGTTCAACATGATCAAGGACATGAGCATAGTTGATTCTTTTGGTCATAACTTCATAACCTGACTTCCAAATTAAGTGATTCTTAAAGCAATATATTTCTAAGACTTTTAGCTATCTTTCCATAAAGATTAGTAGCCTTTGGTGTTGAGTTCAAAAAGATTAATGGAAAGAAAATGAGGGATCGGTTGGAAGAGCATGCTTGGTCATGAACATACTTCAGTATTGTGATGATATCTTGATCTGTAGAGCTACAATTGGTTGAAGAAGTCAATGTGTGATTTTGTTGTTTAACTAGTGGGGCATGGATAATGAGGGTACATTGAAATAACCTTATAAAAAAACCCGCTCATGTTTTATGACTCCGGATAGTTAGGTTCCAGAAACGGGGTTCCACACCTTCTAGTTTAATTCCTTAGAAACTCTAACTTAGTATAGTAGGCCTCTTTTAGTTAGAAGGCCCCATCATGTTAGAAGGCTCCTATTAGTGTAAATCTAAGTATGCATTTTTCAGAAGATACATAACTAATTACGCTTCCTCTTTTAGCCTATGCGTCTACTTATTCTCTTACTTAGTATACCCTAAGCAAACTTCCCTCACTTTCTCATCTATATCATTCTTATTCTCTCTGTGCCCTAACTCTCTACATTACCTCCTATTTTCTCTCTCAAACTTCACCATGCTTACCTACAATGGCAAGTACAAAATCAAAAGGACAGAAGAAATTTTTGGGCTCAACTTCTAGCCGTGACGAAGCACCTCATCATGAACAAACCTTTACTTTGGATTTTGCATCTTTATCTCCCATTATAAGTTCTCTGGACACTACTACTGAACATGTTTATGTCTCCTCAAACATCCAAACTTCAAAAATACCCAATGAGGAGACCCCGGAAGATAGGAAAAGGAAGATTATTACTACGTTGTCTCTAGATTATCCTGCTTCCTCTTCAGATGAAAAAAAAAAGAAGCAATCGAAAAAGAATATGCCTCTAATTCAGAAGAAAGAGAAAAAGAAAAGAAAGAAGAAAGTAAAGAACAAGAAGAGATTTTCAGCAAAGGGGAGTTATTGAAAAATGTGAGATTCCATTTACCTATTCTCTCCTTACCCACTTCTACTTGAAAAACTTTTGAAATTCCTAAACCTAGTCCCAAAGAGAAGAAAGTGCTTGAAGAGCACTAGGCAATAAATGACGATGGTTCTAATGAAGAAAATTATAGGTTGGAAAGAAGACCACAAACTAAAGGAATTGTTACAACACAAACTCCACAAAAAGAAACTATTGAAGTAGAAGAAAGAGAAAAAATGAGTCAAGAAAAAAAAGGGAAGAGAAAAGATAAGGAAAAGAGCCTATGGTTGAAGAAAACATTGAGGAAGTCGTAATCAGGGATGAACTATTTGTAGAACAAGACTTGTTTGAAGAAATCCCTAGAGCAAAAAGATCTAAGAAACTCATGGTCCATAAAAAGGGAAAATTGTCATCCCAAATAATTTTTTTTCAATCAATGGAAGCTGAAGTCTACTGTAGAATGTTGTACAAGAAGAGAAAAGTGGTTGTTGGGTGCATTATGCCTCCTCATATTTTCGATGATATTGATATTCCTCTCTCTACTTTCTTTGTTGTTGTTGAGTGGGAGAACTTTTTAAATTTGGATGATACAATGTGCAATGAATTAGACAAATGTTTTTACACACACATACGAAAAGAAGAAATTGATAGAAAGATAGCCATCATATCTTAGGCGAGGGAATGAGAAATCTTAATAATAGAAGATATATTGGGGAACATTTTGAACATAGCTTCTATAGGTAGGACTAACCTTCCTTGCCATAAGTAGGACATTGTTGATCTTAATTTGGGAAAGGTTGTGGACTTCATAAGTCTACATACTGAGAATGCCCATAAGGGAGACCCATGTGTAGAAATCTAGACCTACTGCCAAGATGCCTTGCATCAATATCAACTATTTCAATTTTTCCAAGAAGTAGCTCAGTAAAAAAAATGTAGTCTCCTGAATACCTATGTAGTATACAATCTACTAATGGGCAACAAAATAAATCTCCCAAGAATGATTCTAAAGTTTATGGTAGAAAAGGGAAGCCACAAGAACACAAATGGAGGTCTACCTTGTGGAATGTTGTTAACCAAGATCTTCGCATTTTTTGGCATTCCCTTTGACAATTTGACGTGGCATGAATGTAACAAATTTCATTCCTCTATCCCCTACCAATTTGGGTATTAAAAAAAAGAAAATATTTGGGTGGAGAAGAAAACAGAAAGAATAGCGGACTTCTTAGGTTCTACCTCAAAGCAGAGGTTTGAAAGGACACTAGAAATTTTAGGTCTTACTCTAGAGTAACAGACTCCTGTCCCTCCTTAAGACATAAACAGTATGGATATTTTACAACTGTTGAGGGACATTTGTGCAAGCCAGGATCAAATACTAGAATAAATAGTCAGTCTTTAAAATCAAGTCCTAGATTTGCAAATTCTATTGAGGAAATCTCCTCACTGACTGTGACATTTTTTATTGTGTTTTATTTCCTCCATATACTCTATTTCTTTTTTATAATGACAAAAGGGGAGACTTTATATGATATATTTTTGCACTTTTTTGCATATATGATGATATATTTCTAAATGTTACTCTATGATTGATTATTCTATTGAAATTGTGAAAATATATTACATATAAATGATAGGTTCCTTTTTTAAAAGATAGGCTCCTACTAATTATGACTGAACATATAAAAGTTATAGTTATCTTTCGAAATCATATATTAACTCTTTGAATTTTAAAATATATATATATTATTGGTTTTCATTATCAAAAAGGGGGAGAATGTTAGCTTAAGGTTTATATTTAACGATTTTGATGATAACTGTATCATATTTCAAAATTTAAATTGGATTTATGTCCTTATAAAATTAACGGTCTTATTCTCAAAAGGAAATAAAATCATAATAAATACGGTTTCTCTTGCAAGAACCTTTTTTATGAACTTACCTTATTAGAAATAGTTTATCCAAAAGGATCATACTAATTATGAAGGTCATCTATTAGATCCATGATTACTAGAAGATTTTTGGAAAAGATAACATCGAAGTTATTCAAAGTTAAATCCATCTAGTTGACTAAAGATATGAGTGAAGCAACAACTAGTTTAAAAAATTGACTATTTAAGGAAGAGCGACAACACTTATGAAGACAATAAACATATTCAAACTATTGAAACATTTTGAGTAGTATCTATACTCTTAAGAATCATATCATTACTATTGTGCTTTAGAAAGTGAAACACTCTATCAAGAGAGAAATTGTTATTTTGTTTTTCTATGAGAATTTTTAGAAGCTCATTATACACATTGAGTGTGAAAGGTTGGAGAACCTTGAAAAATATGTACTTATAAGCTTGGAGAGGCCCGTCAAATTTAATTCTTGGTTTTTATAGTGAAACACTCAAGTTAGATACTTGGGGATTAGATGTAGACTTGGGTTATAAGCCGAACCAATATAAATTGACTGCATCTTTCTCCTCTCTCTTTAACTTTTAAATTTTCATATTATATTGTGTGCTTGTTCATTTCAGTAAGAGGCTCCTTCACTTTTATAATAGGCTCCTTCTGCTCTTAAGAATCATATCATTACTATTGTGCTTTATAAAGTGAAATCACTCTATGAAGAAAGAAATTGTTTTTTTTTTCTATGAGATTTTTTAGAAGCTCATTATACACTTTGAGTGTGGAAGGTTGGAGAACCTTGAAAAATATGTACTTGTGAGCTTGGAGAGGGACGTCAAATTTAATACTTAGTTTTTATAGTGAAACACTCAAGTTAGATACTATATATATATTTGGAATCCAATATGTTGGGGTTGTATTGATGGGTGACTGTTTGATGATAAAAGAGGGAAGTTCTGGGGAAGAAGCAATGACAGTATCTGGGGGAATAAGCATTGGTTGATACTTTGTGAAAGATTCCTGCAAAGAGTTCGATGACACATAAAACTCACTAGGATAAGCAGTATTATTGAACCAGATAAAGCAACAAGTAATGAAACCAAAAATGGATAAACCGCTAATGAGCATATTGAACTATCCATGTGGTTGAGAGCCCTCACAGCCCAGGCACAATGACGCAATTATCAGGGCCGGAACTATCCATATCCATCTCATCCTTTAGAACCATATCACATCCCGGATTTGATGAAATAGGATGGCTAAAGCTAAAGTTCCATTAAAAAGCGTCCAAGGCTCTGAAAAGATCACTCAGGAAATACCGCATCTAGAAGGGTATTTTTGTCAATTTTGTAACGCCTTAGCGACATACCCGAGTAGTCAAGGGATTCGGGTGGTCCGAGGAGGGGACCACCACGGCTCCTCTTTGTAGAATATAATGAAAAATGGTAGAAATTGAAATTGAAATATGAAAGATGTAAATCCATTGGAAAATCCAAAATACATATGTCGGATGAAATGGTGGTTGTTGTTATATATATATATATATATATATATATATTCATTTGTGAATCAGCTTCCACCTTGATAGGGTGGTGCTCTAAGCAATTAAACTACAATCCCAGGGAAATGAAATAAAGTATACAACATACATATTTCTCAAGATCTTTTACTTTTTTTCATCTTGTGGGAGTTGGAATTAATTCTTGTTTATCTACTTCTAGCCATGTGGGGAGGAAAGAAGCAGTTGTATTCAGCTACAAGACACCATTGATATTGACCCATTTGTTTTTATTATTTTTATTTGTTAATTCCTTATTAACATTAACGAATTACCTTCAGGATTTATTATCACTTTTTGCATGACCTCGAAAATTTAGAGTCGGTATAAATTCTCCCAATTTATGGCCCACCAAAGGTATAACAACAAAAATAAGGAGAAGTCATTCAAACTTGAATTTTGATTTGATTAATAATCAGTTTTATCTTTTCTCCCTCCTTCAGAAGAATAAAACAAACGTAGGCAGTCTATTATTGTTAGACTAATTATCAAAATAATCTTTTTTAGCTTAGTGTATAGCAATCTAGGCCTTGCTCAAGAGAATCTACTTAGTAAACATAAATATACACATCAATAGACAAAAAAAGATCTATACACTCTAAAGGAATAGTAAAAAAGATTACAATATTAGGGAATTATAAAAAAAAAGGGGGTTGTTTTGGAGAGAAGGGTCAAACTAATTATATGGAATATTACATATTATATATATATATATAAAGTTTCATCTTAGTCAGATTAGTCAACATTTATATGTTTCGATGAAACAACAAGATGTTATTTGTAACAAGTGGTTATGTTGGTTGGTTAATTGATCACATTTTATTCATGAAATGGGTTGGATTGAGAAGCATTTCCCTAAGTTCAATTTTTTTAAAAATAGGAGGATAAAAAAAACTAATTGAAAGTTTTTAATTCATCAATCATTATAAATTATAGTTATAGACGTTACTAAGAAACATAGAGTAATAAACATAGTATAGATAGAAAAAGAAAGCAATTCATCATCCATGACATCTACCTATCCTCCTATGATTTCGAATCAAAAGATTCCTTAGATAACTCTTAAAAAATAAAATTGTCAAGCCCTCTCCTATCAAAAAAATGAGTCAATGCTGCTAATTTTCATTTACCTCTAATTGGCTTACTCTTCTGTATCTCATATGGGTTTTTAAAAAAATTGCTTGAAGAAATGACATAATTAAGACAAATACAAATAAAACTAAAAAGATTAAGCATAATAAATATTTTGTTCCTGAAAATAATTGTAATTTGATTGAGTTATAAATATTCTATTTATGATAGAAAGTATGGATATAAAATATTAGGAAGTTAGCGTAAAAACCATTCTTTAAACTTATAAATTCCCCCAATAAAAAATCCTTTAATTCTCTCAAATCAGAAAAGAATAGAAAAATTCAATTTTCATACAATATTTTAATTGAATTCGATATTATAATCAATAAATTCTGTTTAATTCTATATCTATGGCTACACAAAGTGTTGAAGGGAGTTCTAGATCTAGTCTAAGACGAAATGTTGTGGATGATTTATTGAAACCCTTGAATTCGGAATATGGTAAAGTAGCTCCTGAATGGGGAACTACCCCTTTAATGGGGGTTGCAATGCCTCTATTTGAAAAAATGAGTCAATGTTGCTAATTTTCGTGTACCTCCAATTAAAAATTTTGCATAAAAAACATCCATGTAATCTCAATTATAAGACCAATCTTATATCCTATTTAGTAGTTTGTCCAAAAGAATTCTTTTAGGTCCTAGGTTTCCATTTTTTCAAATGAATAATTTGAAGACCTGCTGGTTTTAACAGCTGATTGCAGAGTGGATCATTTGAACCTTTCAATTCATCCCCTAAAAAGTGGATCCCACTCTTATAGCTTCGAATACATTAAATACATGCATTAAGATACGAAGGCTTCTTATTCCATAACAACAAAAGTACTTTTTCACTCTTTCCTGTACTAGGGATTTCACTTGGAAAAGAAAATGTTTGATACTAATGGATTCGGGTCCATAACCATGGGTTCTAATGTATGAGATCTTATAGATGGTATTACACAAAAGAAATCAATTATAGACACTAATATAATTAGATCTACTCTTCATAGACAAGTATCATTAAACAATTAAAGAATCAATTTTTTATATTTTTTATTTTCATTAATAAAAAGTTTATTATTTTATTATTAATTATATAAAAATATTATTATTATATCCCTATCATTTTATGATATAGGAATGGGGAAAAAATACCCAATTAATCTCTTACTTTAGGTCTCTTTACCTAGGTGACAGGCAGCAATAGGGTTTACCCTTTGCTAGATTATATCCCATATACACATATATAAGTAGAATATAATGAAAATTGATAGACATAAAAATTGAAATTGAAATCGAAATCGAAGCGAACAAACTTTCTTTTTTTTAATAAACAGAGTAGAGTTTGAAAACTCAATATATAATTAATGAATAGTAAAAATCATTTTTTTGAACCATAGATGTCTTTCACAAGGAACAATAGCCAATTGTAGCTCGAATGGTTTATAGAGGAACCCTCCCTTCTCAAATCCATTCAATGCCTTCAACTGATATGCCCTTAGACACGGCCATACATAACATAGAAATCACACTTGGAAAGGGTGGACAATTAGCTAGAGCGACAAGTGTTGTAGCAAAACTAATTGCAATACAATCCCCTTGTGATACCTTTTTTTACAATTTTTAGCTTGATAAGGGGATCAAATGGTATAGTTATTTTGTTGGTAGTTGGAGGATTATAAATATGATTATTGCTTTCCAATTGGCTATTTTTGCATTAATTGTTGCTGTTGGACTCTGAACTTTTCGTGAAAATTAGAAATTATAAAATGAAATTAAATGAGGAAATATAGTATGATTCTTTGAAATAAATGAAAAGTATAAATGAATTTATAAGCTTTTGATAAAATGAAAGACAATTGGGTTTTTCTTGTGTTTCGCCTATGTTTGATAAAAAGATTAGATATTGTGTATCGTGTTTGGATGTGGGAATTTGAGATTGTGGATAAGTGAAGTGCTGTGCAGGTTGAAGAATTTGGCTAGTGACAATTTAGGGAAGATGCTGTCAAAATTTACATTATGACAGAAACTTTGAGTGAAGTTTTGATCCTCTTAGAGTTATAATTTGACCAAAAAGTCTTCTTAAAGATTGTAGTTTAGGTTTTTATGTTTTCAATGATGTATAATATGTTATTTTTTAGTATGTAAATTGGAAGATATGAAATTTGAAAGTTTGGATGTGATATAGGATGACACATTATTTGGCAGAAACTTTGATTGAAAAATTGACCTAGTTAGAGGTTGAAATTGCTTTTAAGTTCTTCATGAAAGTTTTAGATTATGTTTTGATCTTTGCATTGATATAAAGTATAGAATTTTTGGATAATGGGATGAGAAATTATGAATTTTATAATTTTTGTTACTGTTCAGATGATAGTTTTCGGACAGTAATTTGATTGAATTTTGATCTATATATAGGCTGAATTTGCTCTTAAGTTCTTCATGAAAGTTTTAGATTATGTTTTTATATTTCCATTGATGTAAAGTATGGAATTTTTGGACCATGGAATAGGAAGTTATGATTTTTAGAATTTTTTGTTACTGTTCGGCATGATTATTAGTGGACAGTGACTTTGATTGAGATTTTGACCCCTTTAGAGATGGATTTGGTTTTCGAGTTCTTCATGGAAGTTGTAGAGATTCCTTTTATATTTCTTTTTACACCAAGTTTGTGAATTTTGGACTTCTGTGTAAAAAGTTATGAATTCTGAAAGTCAATATGTATTTTGGAGAGACCCCTTGTTTTGGTCGATCGACCTTTGTTTTGGCTAAGCGACTTTTGTTTTGGCCGAGCGATCTTTATTTTGGTCGAGCGACCTTTTTTTGGCCTAGCGACCTTTGTTTTGGCCGAGCGACCTTTGTTTTGACCGAGCAACCTTTGTTTATGCCGACCGACCATTATTTATGCCGACCGACCTCCGCTTTGGCCAACCGACCTCTGTTTTAGCCGATTGACCTCTATTTTGGCTGACCGATCTCTGTTTTGGTCAACCGACCTTTGTTTTGCCCGACCTAATCCGACCCTCTCTTACTCTTTTGCTTATATCTTTTCCGTCCGACATCCGATTGACTTAGTTTTTGAAGAGTTGGATTCCTAAGACATCCCTTTATCTGCATATGGAAAATTTTGGGACTTTTTAAATTAAATTGAAAGAGTTTGATTAAATCAAAGTGAGTTAGGTAATTTTCTGAACATGGTTCAGTCTTATGAGAAATTCTTGATCTGTGGAGATCCGATTGATCTAATTCTTATTGCAAAATAAAATAGAGACATGGGGCTACAAGTCATATGAAGGAATTGAATTTTAATTTATCCCCTAAGACTTTCAATTTCTGAATTGAAGTCGGGTTTAGTGTTCAGTATTGGATTAGTAAAAGTTGAAAGTATTTTTGGCCATAACTTTTGCTCTAGTCATCCGAATGAGGTCATTCTTAATTTGGATTAAACTAGAGAAATAGGGCTAAAAATATTCTGAAAAACTTGAGTTTTAATTTAGTCTCTAAGAATGTCAATTTTCTGATGGAAATTGAATTAAAGTGTTTAAAATGAATTTTAGGGGCAAATTTGGAAGAACACTTAAAGTTTTAAGTTATAAGGCATATATGTAAGGGCATAAGGGTCATTTTGCATTCATTAAATGCAAGAAGAGTGGGCTGTCATTTAAGAAGAGGAGAAACACGAATTTGTTTAAGTTAGAAAGAGAAGATAGAAGAAAGAAGAGAGACGAAGGAGAGCTTTCGGTGGAGAAGAGAAAGGAAAAAGAAGAAAGGAAAGTCTAGGGTTTCGATTTTCTTGGGTTTCAAGGAGAATTTTAAGATGATTCAAGAGGAAAAAG